>JAUBOD010000469.1:3411416-3443033 GCA_032353885.1 Nothura maculosa | reverse complement strand
CAGAGAGGGTTTTATTAACCAAGATTGCACTGCCTGGGAATGGCTCATCGCTTGCCAAACTAATCACAGCAAAGTGTTGCAAGATTAGATTTGTCCTGGCTGACTAATCAAGACTCCTGTGAGACAGAAGGGAAAAAGTAGAACAGGGAAAGGACAGTGAGGTTCCTGTGGGCACTGGGACTTCTGTGGGGCAGAAGAGCTGGTGGGTCTCTTTGCTATTTACACTTAATCCCCACTCATGTTACAGGGGGTGTCATGGAACTGAGCAAAATGAGACAGTAAACTTTTATTTTGCCTCCTGGGTGGCTTGCAGTGGGAATGCTGGTGTCAGGCACAGAAGTCTGCAAGTTCCTTTCTGTCCCCTGGCTACAACTGATTAGTATGTTATGTCTCTAGTGTCATGTGAAATGGTTGTGAGTGAAATAACTGGCTCACAACAACACTGTTCTGACTTTGGCCCTGCTGTTAGCATGTCCTCAGGGCTCAGAGAGATGGTAAACCCAAGTCTGCTCTCAGGGTGCATGGGATAAGTCCCCTTGTGCATCTGTGCTCCTCAGTGTCAGGCTGCTCTTGCATCTGAGGACTTCCACTTTAGCACATGCTGACTGTCACTGCAATAATCACCTTATGCTGCTTCCTTTCTGTTGGCTCACTTCCAACTGAGACAAGAAAATTCCACCATGAGCTGCACATGGCAGTGTGGTCATGACTGAAGGAGACAGAAGTAAGCTATTGACTTCCTTCAGGTGCTTCCTTCTTCCAACCAGGTCTTCAGATGGGACCCATTTAAAGCAGGTTGTTGAAGAGGCTCAGTTGTCTGTTGGTTTGCTCTGGGTTTGTCTACCTGGAGCTCCACTGGGCCTAAATGACTCTCCACAATGCCTGGTGTGGAGTGCAAGCACATAATTAAGGTGTCACAGTTTAGCAAGCAGTGCTAATCAGAGGAACTGCTACACACCTGCAGGAATACTCTTCACCTACCCCATGTATAAAGTAAAACATGACTGAAGACTTTGTCTTGATTTTATGTCCAATCATGGAGTTGGGTTCTGGGAGTACAAGAAATTGTTCTGATAAAACTTAATCCTTCACAAATAGTAAGAATAGGAGGACAAATAATTTTGCTCTTAATTCATGTTTTGCTTTAATTGAAATTAATATCCCAGTGTGAATATCCTTCAGAATATGTGCCTGTAACAACATATACTTTGGTGTAATTGTACTTAATAACAGGCAGGAAGAGGGAGGCCTAAACTCTTCTTAAAATGGTTTATTTGTGCTTTTTTTTCTTTTTTTTATTTACTCAAGCAGATAATACTGAGCCATCAGACTGAGCCATGTGTACTACATATGAGCAATAGCCTTGGTGAATGATATCAACAAAACAAACATTAGATCAGACAGATGCTTAATGGGTTGGTTGATAGAATAGTGTAAGAATTGCAGCCAAAAGATACTCATTTAATCCCCAGTTAGGTCATTTGTTATTATTTATTTATTGCCAGAACATCATAATTAAAGAGGAGACTCATCATTCAGATTGTAGAGTTCAGTCAGTCATTTAAAGAAAGCCAAAAAAAATGAGATTGTTGACTGCTCGTAACTGAGCTAATCTCCCAAGCTGTTGGCATGGCAGACAGTTGCTTTTGACTTCAGCCAAAACTTTCAGCAGGGAAATCCTGGGAAAGTTCCCTTTCTTCAGAGAGCATGCACTTCTAGGAGCCATGCACTGTGGACACCTGCATCCTAGTTGGTGAGGCAGGAGGTCACTAATACCTTTACCAAAGCACTCTGCTATTCAAAATTGGAGCTTGGCATCCATCAGTAAGATAGATGGGAGTATCATATATAGTCTTTGAAATCTATACTTGTTTAATAACCTACAAAAAATTTCAGCAATTGCATTTGCACTTGCAAAATCTGAATGGTCACAAATAATTATTTTGATATTTTAACCTATATTTTGGAGCACCGATGCCTCTTATGGGCAGTTTTCCATGTTTGTTTTAAGGTTATGTCAAAAGCTTTACGTTTCTCACTCTTCAGGCCACAATGTACACTTCCCCAGGAACCTATAAAATGTGTGAAGGTTGTTCTTAGAAAAGGTTGTTTTTCTTGGATCAATTAAAAATTAATGGTCAACTTAAAAAAAACAAACAAACAAACAAAAAAAACTACCTAGGTAGAAAGCTATGGATGAATAGCATGAAGTTCTTCAGATTCTCAGTTCCCAATGGAATAAATGAAATGGTCCAGGATATTTGCTGATTGACTTCCCTACCAAAAAGACAAAAGAGTAACTGTGAAATTCAGGTGTTAGCTCTGCTTTACTGTAGTTATACCACACCTTTCATCAGCTTTTCCAGACAAAATGTAGAAGCCAAGTTTTAAGACTCACACATTTATTTGATTCATTTGATTATAAAAAAAACAAACTAAAGAAAAAAAAATCCATAAGGAAAGTAGAAAAAATGACTATGAGTTTGACTAGATTATTTGTGAAATATTCTGTATATCTTGCCCTTGTTTGGGTCAAATTCATCCTGGATCTGTTTCAGGTGGCAATAGGCTGGAATCTCCCAAGGAATTAAGTTACTGCAGAGTGCCATAAAATGATCTTACTAAATTATTTTACAGGTAAGTTTAATTACACTTTCATGTCACATCTGTTGTGCAGTGTTATCATTTTTTCAGTTGGTGGATCGTGGTCAGAAATCCTGAACAGAAATGGCCAAAAAAGACAAAAAGGTGAGTTGCAGAGTTGAACAAAATCTTCAGTTTGTGAATCCAAATAGAAAGCCTGAGGACAGTTGAGGAGCTTAAAGATTCCGTAACACTTTCCACGAGAGCCTGGGTTAATCTTAATGCCTGCAATTATTGCATTCTACCTGTTGTCACAACAATTTAATGTCCCTCTTTTCTACATTCTGTGCTGAAATGTTTCTGTATTGTTGCTGGTATGGTTGTAATAGCTGTCTGCAGCGAGTTTCTAAAGCTCTCAAGAGTCTTGATGAAATAATACGTTCACATCAAATGAAAAACATATAATGGGCTGTAATACATACATTTATTGTTTCATTTCTTCCTTGGTGTTGTGATAGGAGAAAATGTTGCATTAGATAAGGCATATATAAAAAGTCTCACACTTTTGCATAGATGCAAAAACCCCCCTGGGACTCACTGCTAAGTGAAATAGTTAATGTTCTACCTCTTGATGTTTCCGAATAAAGAATAGATGTTTTGGGGAAATGCCCACCATAGTGAAGCACAAGTCATTATGTTCAGAACAGGCCGAATGATATTCAATACATTGCCATATACAAAATGAGATTAAAATATAATGGTTTGTCTTCCACCAGAGGTCAAAATAAATCTCTGTGCTCCCTTTGGTCCTTAAAACCTGTCATAAAAAAGCCCAGCTTTGCTCGACTGGGAACAAGTAGAATATGGATCAACAGCAACAATGTCAGCTTGGTTAAGAAGTTCAGATGCTATAACCCTAGTTCTACAACATGTCATAGGATTAATGTGTAGCTGAAATATGCTAAATGTTTTAATAAATTATACTCAATAATTTAATAAATGATATTTTAGGTACACCTTTATTAAATTATGTTAAAAGGTATAAGGTAACAAAACTAAGAAATAAGATCAAATATATTATACCAATATCAAAGCAGAATATTCCAGAGCTATTACAATTACAAAAGCATATAAACTGATAACGACAGTACATTTCATTTTGGAAAACATTCTTGCTGGAGCAGCCTAAAAAATTGAAGGGATATAACTCACCAAGTGGATAAAAACAGGAATTCTTAAAGAATGAAATTGTGAAAAAATAGGATACTGGCAATATGAACAATATATGAGCAATATACATCTAACAGTGTTGCTTCAAGAATGTTAAAAGCTGCTATTACTTTTACTGTATTACTGTGCCTGTTAAGAAAGATCTAAGAAGGATTTTGGAGTAACATCACTACTCAGCCTCATCACAGTCCTTGGGAAACTGCAAAGTTCAGGTAAACATGATACAGCTGACAGGATTTGGAAAGGTTGCAAATTCATAGATAAAGTCAACCTGGAAAATGTAATGAACATGTATTTCAAAACATTTTTATAAGAAATTAATAAGAAAGTCAAATAGCCATGGATCATTGCACAAAGGGCTTGTGTAGATAAAAAAGGTTAAATGATAAAATCAAAGTAACAGGTGCTCTTCTCAGTGAAAAGAAGCAATAGCAAAATATGCCAGGTGCAACCGTGGGTAATGGTGCTATTTGATGCACTTAGAATTCATGACATGAAAGAAATAGTAAACTTCAGGTCTGAAAATGTGATATACTCCAAGAAAAACACCAGCTGGAGGAACAGATGCAATCTATCTGGTTTTCAAGAGGATTTGATAACAACTGAAGAACTAAAGAAACAAAATAAACTTGGTTTGCCAAGTCAAATTTTTTTGCTAGAATGAATTAAAAAATTATATTGGAATGGCAATTTCAGATGCAATTTATCTTTAAATTTTGATACTAGAGCTGAAATAGATTGAATAGCAAAAGTTAAATCTCTTTTTAGTTTTGTATATGATTAATCATATTTATTCACATCTGCTAATAAACACTGCTTGCTTGCAAAAAAATGATATAGAGCCACAATAAAGTCTATTTCTTGTCAGCAGCTTAACAATACAGTCAGTTGAGTATATGAGGGGATCAGAAGTCATGATGCTCTACCTATTGCTTGTAAAAAAACTTGTCCATTGTCCAAGGCACTGAACCAAGAGCTCACAAGGAGTCACTCAGTTCTGGTAAAGTGCCCTTTGGGTATGAGCTTATTTTTATGGTGTTATAGAACAAAGTGAAAAGATCTATAACAAAGTTTAAAAGGTCTCAAGTATACTATAAACTTGTAAAGAAGAATATGATTTTCACTCTAAAGAAAAAAAAGTTAAAGGGAACTGACTGAAATTTTCAGAATTATTAGGGATTTCACAGAAAATGGTCAACCCAACTGATATCCCCAACTGTACAACAGTAGACTTAAAAAAAATTAAAAATGGAAGGGTAGTACATTTCTAACAAAGAAAATGAATTATTTCTTTCTGCAGTGTAGCCAGCATAGAATCCAGCACTGCAGGAGGTAATTGTAAAGCTGCTGCACCTGGATTTTAAGATTGTTCAACTGGCTGTTTGTTCATTAGCATTGGTGGCTGTACAAGCCAACCCCATGATAAGATGATTCCTACTTCCTGCTTCAGGGTGTAGGAAATCGGGACCAAATCTCCCTGCCTGCAGTTTGCAGCAGCAATACTTGGTTGGGAAGATTCTTAAAACTGTTGAACTTCCTGGTGCCCTGCAAATCTGACGCTCTTCTATGTTTAAACCTGCTCTTGGGACCAGAAAGCTTGTGTGACTTGTTGCAGCCTTCATTCTGAGGCTTCTTCCAATGAATCCAGCCTGGACCACGGACACAGCTTAAAGTTCAGTTCTTGGAGGATCCTCAGCAAGAAGAGGGTATCTCTGCAGATGGATATTACGGAGTACATAGGTAGGAGAGGAAGATCCAGCTGTCGCCAAAAAGGGTAATGTCTGTTTCATTTTCCAGTAGCTGCTCTAACATGCAAAAGCTCCTGGAATTGCTGTAATATACATAGTATATAGAGACAGATACAATATAGTCCAGAATAGGTTCTGTAACACTGAAATATTCCTGAAATTTTAAATTTCTCCCTTTCTATCTCCCAATCTGCACTGTTCTTCCAGATGCAATGTTTGTTTTCTTTCCCATGGCAAAATACATCATCCTTTTTCCATCCAAATTCCACCTGTACTCAGGATGCACAAGCCTAGCGCTTGTTTTCATCAGTTGTCATCTCCCCATTTCCAGTGTTTTCTGTTCATGTTCAATTAATTCACCATAAAAGCTCCCTTCAGTTTATTTTATTTTTATTCTTAAATATAATTTTCAAAGGACTTTTTCTACTTTCTATGTTCAGCCTTCTCCCTGAGCATGAGTCTGTTTTTTTATTCCTGTCATGTTCAAAATAAGATAAAAATTGTATACCCAGAGTGAGAAATTGCACTAAAACCTAGTCACCTGGAGCTGAATTAAGTTTGACAGTTCCTTCATCCCTGTGCTTCCATCATCTCTTAACGACTCAGATAAGCTATGCCACTCATTGTATGGTTGGGCTAGTAAAACATCAAGGTATGTTCTCACCTTTTGATCATAACCTACTCATTTTCTATTATGAAAATAATTGCATTTGTTTTAAAATTGTGCCTATCATAAGAATTCAAGAAGCATTTCTGGTATATCTATGCTAGCTTGTTATATTCTTCTGGTTCCTCCACATTTCCAGGCTTTAAATCATGTTAAGACAGATAAAAGACACATTCTTTCTTAATGTAAAAAATCAGTTTGTGCCCCTGAAAAACAGCTGAGAAGTGAGATGGATCAGACTGGCCAGGCAGCCCCAGCCAGGAGTCACAGGACACTGATACCCATTTAGAGTGGTTTCTGTGATAACCAAACCACTGTTCAGTTGTTCTGCATAAGATTTACTTCTTTGTGCCTTGTACATTTTAAGACTTTCAAGGCAGGATCTCTGCTCTGCAGCTCTGTGTTGACTTACGGTGCTACACAAATGATTACATCTCTGCAGGGTTCTGCCTGCATCTGGACAATGAAAGCAACCCAAAATGCAATAGGGTCCAAGCTGGCAGAGTAGCTCATGCCCAGGAAAAAACGTTATCTCTAAAGTCTATATAGTCATTAAATTCCTTAGAGCTTGCATGAAACTACAAGTTTGAGGAAGTGATTTTGCAGCAGTTGGATGTAAACAATGTCAGCATTGTTAATAGTTTATGTGTTCCATATGATTCCACGAGTCTGCAAGTCCATAATATCACAGATTTACCAGTTGTTCATTGTGAAAAGTACTAAATTGCACATGCATTTGATATGCATATAACCGAAGGTATAACAAGCCATAGCTGCACCAAGCCAACAAAATAAAACCTCTTTTATCCAGTTCTTTCTTTATTGAACAAATCCACAGCAAAGTCTATGCATTGCCTGGGGCACACTGTGAAATAGCTCAGATAAAACCTTACAGTTTGAACTCGCCTGTTGAACATGGTTGAGCTGGATCAACCTGGAGGTGTCTGAGGCAGCAGCACTTTCCAATGGGCTACAGCAATGAATGTAGCACTGACGTGTTAGCAAGGTGCTTGTTAACCTGCAGGAGCTCTGTCCCTTAGGACAACCACAGCGGGCTCTGTCTGTAGGTCACATCCATTCCCTACTTCTGCCAGTTCATGGTTCTCAGATTTGTTCGCTGCCAGCAGAAAAGGCTCTGAGATGGGGCTGGACATCTGAAGGAACAGGATTCCTTCTCCAGATTCAGCAGTCCTATTTTAACACACGATCAATCACAGAAGTACAGTTAGTCACCTCAGTGCGAACAGAGCCAGAATAGATGGTCTCTTGGATCTCATGGAAAATGATGGCAGGAGGAGAAGGATCTCTTTAGTATCTCCCACCTTGAGTATTTGTTTTGTATACTAGTGGCAAGACAAGAGGATGACCAAGATGAGTAATCAAAATCAAGCTCTGCAATATAAAAGAAATCTTACGTTTCTGACATCTTAAAATTTGGCTAGTTTTGAGCAGATTTATGGAGTCCCCACAGACAGCATTTTATTGGCTTCAAGACTGTAGCACTGCCAAATTTCAAAGTCTACTTGAAATCCATGAAGATATAGGAAGTTTTCAACAAAGATAATGATATTTTTATGTGGTAGAAAGCATTAGTGATTCAAAAAAAAGAGAAGGAAATCATAGTTCCCCTGAGATACAGGTCAACTGTTTATAAAACAACATAGCAGAAATCCTTAGAGAATGAAGTTAGACTTCCCCTTCATAGACATAATATATCATCTTTTCAGAGCTGTTGTAATCCATAAATAATAATGACACTATTATATGTTATGGTAGACATTCAGATATGCAGATATGTGCTGCAGTGGAAAATATAGATGGAAGAAGGCAGGGTAAAAAGATAGGTTTGGAATCAGGGATGAAATCCAGTCAAGAGCACTTTGCTGTTATGTTGTTAATAGCAAGGAAATCAGGCAATGCAAAGGGGATTTGCAGTGAAAAGGATCTTTTTCACTTTGTATTTCATGGTTCTCTTAAAGGAGGAGTCCCCTCTTTTTTTTTCTTTTTAAATACATGTCTTTTAGAGCAGTCATTGTGCTCCCTGTCCTCCCCACTGAAATAACAGGATGGGTTGCAATTTATCCCAGTGGGAGAGCAGCAGCCTGGAAGCCAAGTGGTGGGATATCTTTGTAACCGTTTGGCAATTTCCATCAGGACACAAGTTTTCCAGCTGGTTAGAAAGATGGATTTGACTTCTGCAGGGCTAAAACTAATCAACAAATGGTGGCCAAATGAATTCATAGACCTAAGGCAATTACCCTAGTTCAGCAGGATAGAGACACGGATGAGTCTGGCAGTTGCTGCCTGGCAGTTCTCTCTAAAGAGAACTGAGCTGATGTGCTGGGTGCCCACCACTCTCGTTGCCTCCTGGGGGAGATATAATCACCCAGCATGCCTGAAAAACTCGCCAGTGATTTACTAATGATTTTCCCACAGTATAAGATGACTTTCATTTTTATTTTATTTTATATTTTGCTTCTCTTAAGAAGCAAACCTAGGAGAACTCTATGGTGGTAAAAGACTGTAAGCTGCCCATACCATGAGCCTTTGGCTGATGCATGAGCTGAAAGGAACAGAAAAACAGAAAGTTGTATTATCACTCAAGTCGTTAATTCACTTTCTGTGCACATATGAATACTTCTCTGGAAAAAAAAAAAAAAAAAGATGCTCTACTCAGAATTTCCTCTTGGGTTTTTTTCCCCCCCCTCAAGTAGCTGCTTTTTTTCTGGGTTTTCTGGCCAGAAATAAAATATATTTGCTTGTCAGGAGCCAAATATTCATCTGCCACATATTTTTCCCGAATTTCCTCTTTATTTCTTTGTAGATCAAAGTCATTACTGATTTCAGTAGGAACAACTAAGATTCCAGGAATAGTGTTCATTAGAAAACTACTAGTCCAGAGCCAGAAGAGGGAGCCCAGAGAGCAAAACATTGCTATCACTTGTTTGCCACCAAATTCAAGCCTTTTTTTTATAATTGTTCCACAATGAATCTGCATAAGGGCACGGAAACTGGAATAATAAGAATTGTTCTGCTGGGGTTTCACTGTTACGCAAAATACCATCGAGGAGAAGGATGCACTGCCCTTGGAATCGGCTGTGTGTGGAATACACACAGACATCAAAAGCCACAGCTTGTGTGGCTCAGTCATTCCATTCATCTTAGTCCCACCTTCTTTCCTAGATACTGGGGTGGGGGGGCCGGGGGTGGGGGGCAAAAAGCATTCCTGCTTGTAATCTTCATTTTCTCCAGCCTCACCTCTAAATCTTCATCCTTATTATATATTTGTTTTCTCTTTCTTGCTGCCCTCTCTCCTTTTTGGGACACTTGAAGGAACTGGTTAAGGTCCTCCCTAATGTGACCTGTTTGCTCCGCTGTCCCTGTTCTGCTTTATATGGGTCACAAGGAGCACGGCAGCCATCAGGCCACATCGCCTGCTCTGAAGCTGCTCCGAAACTGGTGTATCTGCAGCTCCAGATCCACACTCCCAGTGTCATCTTGTGTGGTGGGAGGGAGGCAGTGCTTTCTCAAAAGAAATAAGTGTCTTTAGACTTGGTGTGCACTTCACTAAAACCAGTTGTCCTCATGACTCAGGGCCCTTAGACCAAGTGTATCAAGGATGATGAAGGATCAATCAAGGATGATGAAGAAGCAGAGAATGAAGCAACTGATAAAATCTGTCCTGAATGCCCAGATCACAGAAGAGAGTTTTAGTTTTGTGAGTCCCGGTAGGGACCAAGAATGAAGTCTTTCTTTCGATTTCGATGCACAACTGTCTACAGATAGGATATAATAAGAAACATATTTTTAGACATCATTTAAAGAGAAACTGAAAGGATTTTTTCCCAGTTATGCCAGCTTATGATTTTTGCTCTCTTTCAAACTGCATTTAGATGTCTTTTGCTTTTTGTTTATTTTTAGCGTCATGCTATTTTTTTTTCATTTAGATATCAGATGTTAAAATGCCAAGAGAAATCTCTGACAGTATTTCTGCCCCAATTCTTTTTTTTTTCAGCATGGCAGGGGGATTTCTAGCTTGAAGTTGCTCAAAAAGGAGGAGCCTGGCTTGACCGTGTAGCCAGAGTCATGTGGAAAATAGCCACAAGCCGACTGCAGAGAATGACACTGACTTACTTCATATGTAATTCATATATACTATAAAAATAGGTACAAATACAAAGAAACTTCATTCTTATATTCAGTTGAGCCAACTTCTGAGTTGTGTTCTTTCCAACTGTTAGTGCATCAGTGGGTCTGCCTAAGATGTAGCAGAGAATTTTCCCCTTGGAGTGCTAGCATTCACACCTCCTATTTTTGGCACATTTTGAGGAAAAGTGTTTTTCCTGTTTTCTAACTTTCATCTCCTACCACTGGATAAAACGAACAAACTCAAAAAGAACGGAGAGTCCTGGGATCCATTTCAAAAGGTAGTTGAGGAACTGGGAGCTAAAAGCAAGCCTTTGATAAGAAACAAACTACACTGATTTAGAAGAACATTTAATCTGATGGTATGTTTTCTGTAAATTCATCATCTCTACTTCCTTGAGTCGAAAGCATTCCTTTGCCTTTTATACATTCTTTCTTCTGATGTTCTTGAAAGAAGATAGCTTGTTTCATCATTTTGTTTTAATTTAAAAAAAAAAACAGTTTGGAATTCTGTGAGTTGCTTGAAACTGTGAGAACTACATATCTTGTAAGGATTTGGGCACTAGATCCCAGAGACTATCCTGAGTAGCCTATTTTTATTTTTTTTTAAATACTATTTGAGAGCATGTTCAATTATTAGAGATGATCAGAAATAATATTTTAAGTTGTATATTGCTACCTGTTAAAGATTGCCAAAGTGAAATGATTAGCAACATCCTGTTTGCATTTGAATAATAATGAGTTGCCTCCATTTCTTAACCTTCTTCAAAAATTTGCAGCGGTCCGACTTACCCCTAAGGGTCTGAATCACAGGCTTATTGCCAGGACCTCAAGTATAGGGTATTTAGGGTCAAGCATCTGATGACAAGATTCCAACACTAAACTGCCCAGCTTGGTCTCCTGGTTTAAATCCAGTGCAGTCACTCAAAAATGGACTCACTGTTCTTCATTCCCGACTTGGATGAGAGCAGACTTGGTGGTTCTTTGGTGGGCTCAGTTCCCTCCAAGGAGGGCATGTTCTGCCAGACCCCAAAGAGGGGATTCATATCTCCTATATTTGGTGGCCTGAAATAAAAATATTAAGTCTAGAAAGAGATTTATAGAATGAGTCTTCTTGTCTTCAGATCAGTAACTAGGAACAGTGTTTTGAATCATCCTCTTGAAGTCTACTCATCTCGAAGTTATCCTCTTGAATTCCTACTAATTACTGCTACATATGCCTGAGGCAGCGGGAAAGGTCTAGCAGATTTAGAGCACCTTTGACTTTAATGAGCTTCAGCAGTGCTGCTTATCCCCAGAAGTCTAGCAATGTATTTTGTCCTCACGAATCCAGCTTTGACAGTTACAGATTTTCAGCTGTGATACAAGTCTCCCATTTGGAAATAGATAAGGATTTATTCATCTTTTATATTGCAGATGCTTGAGTTGGTGCAGAGGTACTGCAGGAGAGGGCTATAGGCTTCTTTGGCTGCCAGGGTAAATTCTGAATTCATAATGATTTTGATCACTACCTGAACAACTCTAATTTTGCACATTCACTGTGATAGGTAAACTTAGCAGCAGCCAGGATGAACTGTGCCCTGTCCAAGAACGTACATTTTCTATCTCTGCTAAAGAGTTTGAATAGTTAACAGAAAAAAAGATCAGTTTCCAAATATACCAAGTCCAGTGCTTGGGAAGGCAAAGGTACTTACAACAGTCATTTTTACTGACCTTTTTGTACCAAAAAACACCTTACAGTTTCATTTTAATTTAGTGCATTGCTTACAGTCCTGCAGCAAAAGGCAATCGGATGTTCAATCTGTTGCTCTTGGCACTGGCATCTTACTTTGCTAGAGTCAAACTTCTTGTTGTGTAGCTGATAACTCATAAGCACAGTTATTGGTTTCATGGCCATGTTTTTTTCTATGCTGAATCACTAGCTTAAAAAGTTTATATAATGCTGCAAAAAACCTTGTTGCAGCACTACTAAATTCCAGTGTCTGTTTTATACGTTTTGTGGAAGATGAGCTCCAAAAATTCTCTTGAATAATAAGTGAAGTTAGTCAGGATTTTTTATCCTCAGATCTCTTTCTCTTGGTGCATGAATAAGTCCCCAACTCATTATGGAGATATAAAACATGACTTCAGAAGCAGGAGCCTCAAGTTAGACATCTAAATAATAGACTTGGTGTTTAAAATCCTTAGAGTTCTGAAAAGCCTGTGAGTTCCCAGCAGCTCCCCTGGAAGCTCATGCAAGCTGCTGGATGGACTTTTGAAAATCAGGCCTCCCATTTGCATGCTTTTCTCCCTAGAACTTTAAATAGTTTTTTAAGAGGAGCTGTCACATCCCATTCAAGAAGCTGTCACTTTTGATGCATCCCAATGTCTGTGGATTTCCAGCTTCTGTGCCTTCCTGTCTAGTTATGGCCATTCCTATTAACTATATATATATATATATAAAAAATCATAAGCACTAACTGCAAATAGCCAAATTAGCTAGAAAGAAAAAAAAACAAAAACGCTGATAGTTCAGTCTAAAAGTGTGCTGGGTTTCTTCTGGATATACAAGAGCCTTGAGCTTTCTTTGCCTTTCACGCGTGGGAATTCAGCCCCTCCTCACAGTGTGGTGCTCCCCAGAGCACAGTTTTGGGGCTGGCTGAACCCAAGTTCTTCACGAGTGATTCCTGTTACTCTAGTGCATCAACGTTGGGTCTGGTTTAAAGGGAACGAGTCTTTAATCTGGATTGAGGTGGCAAAATCAGTTTTTCTTGCGTTGTCTCTGACATGAGCTAGTCCTTTTGTCTCCCTTTTCCTCTCCATATATTTTATAATGAATCTTTACTGGGCTTAGAGGTTTTGCAAGGTTTGGCAGTACCTTTATAGAGTGCTCTGAGGTTAGGTAGGGTATGTCATTGTCAAATCCTCCAGACTCCCTTCATCTTTACCTAAATCCCTCCATTCAGATGTTTTAGGGAATTTTCTTAATTCAGGGCTCTGTCCCAAGTGTTTATTAACAGTATGAGAGAACACTGATTTTCCAAGGTTTCCTTACCTGAACTGGGGCCATTTTTGCTAAGGGGCTGCAGGCTTTGGCCATGCAGCATATGGTAAGGAAAGTGCAGCAGAAAAAGCTCCACGACCTGACCCCAACCTTTTACACTGTATTTAAGATAGCAAAGAAAGGAATGATTCAGATTTCCATAAGGAGCCTAATGCCAGTGAAAGGAACCTCACTGGGAGCAATATTTCTGCAGTGCTGCCTGCCTTGCTTCCCTTTGGGCATGGTTTCCAGGGAAAAGGCCATTCCACGTAGTATGTGTTTTAGCCATGTCTAGCTCACGCAAGAAACAAGTGCCAATTGCAATAAGATTCTTATCTTGCAATAAAAGCCTTTGGATAATTAGTCTCTGATAACCGCTGTTTTAAGTATGGGAAAGTACACTATCTATACAATAAATGTAAAAGAGCACCTTTAAACTGCAGTAATCTGGGTTTCTCTGAATGGCAGGTGTTAGAGCAAAGCTGTTACTCGTAACCGTTAAGAGCTCTCAAGGACTGTGGAAACAATATGTAAACGTGTACTTGGAAGGAAACTAGCCTCACTTCTGCCCCCAGATAGACTCATGAGAAGACTATTGTTCTTAGTAGATATTTTAAATTACCGTCTTACTGATGTTTGTACTGCATTGGTATTGGATGTTTCTGGAAATATCTTGTACCCCCAAACGCAGAAGCCTGAGTTACTGAGTGAAGGGTATCTGTGCTTAGGCAGTACATGAGTGGGAGCTTCAAGGGCTATTATTATGAAACTGGACAGCTAAATTCCTTCTAAGTCACATTTTGATACATTGGCTCTCTTTGGACTTTCACCAAATATAAGAACAAACCAAAATGTTCACATATTGTCAGTATGGGGAGGTTCACTTCCAAACTCTGCCACAGAAGATATTTTCAGTTGTGGCATAATAAAAGATCAATGAAATTTATTTACTAAAGCAGAGTTTACTACAAGGACCTCAGCAAAAGGGGCTCCTACAGTGAAAAGGCAGGAAAAAACACTCATATCCACATGCATCTTTTTTATTGCCTTCTGCTCTTGCTTGCATATTTTTTTCTTGCTTGTTGATTTATTTTTGTCTATTTTTTTCCTGAGTATTTCTAAAATAGGCACAATACGTTTGGACATGGTGAAACTCTTAGACAATGAAATAAAAAATGTACCTGACTTCCGTATAATTAAGTTGTCATCAAATACCCAGTGCATTTCCCCACACCATTAACTTGCCTCTTACTATCCTCTCTTTTGAATACTCTTTTGAATACTTGAGACTTGCCATTAATGCCATCTTGCTCAGAGCAAAATGTTTTAGCTGCGGGTGTACGTACATGTGTGCCTACCTATGTACTCCCAAGACTGTAAAACCAGGCAATTTCCCACTAAAGACTGGGATATTCTTAGCTAAGGAAAGATAAACGTCAACTTGACTTCCCTGGCACAAGTCGTGGCAGCGCTTTGCATTAGTGCAGGACCCGTCCTGACCCTGCACCCTGTGCACTGGGCTTGGTGGCTTTTCTGCCTTGCTCAGCGGGAGGTTCTCACCGCACAGCCAGATCTCGAGGCTGAGCCTTTCAGCTCTTCTTTAAAGCAGCAGGAAGCTCCTTTATTTGGAAAAAGTTACAGTAGATCAGGGATCCCCTAATAGGACACTTGAGCGTTTCTCCTAGACTTACATTGCCAGAGGAAAAAAATACTGGGCTGCAGAGACAGCTGCACATATGTTTTTTAAAAGTCTACTGGTGCAGATCTCCTCCACTAGGTATAGAAAACAAACAAAAAAGACATCCTGACTTTGAATATTGGCTTTTTAACATGTACTGCCCATTGCTTTTGCAAGGTGTGAGAGCAAAGTACTAATTTTCTGGGGAGCCTCTCATGAGGACGGCCAGATTGCCCCTCAGAAGTGGCCACCCGGTACCAGCGACGCAGTGTCAGAGCACTAGTACTGGCAGCCCTGCATCGTGTATGACCTGCTGCCTAAATGTATTTGAGAGAAGCTGTCTTGTATGTGTGGATAATAAACAGCTCATGTGTGCATGAATCTGGCATGCTCCTAAAATGAGTTACTGCATGCTCAGCATTAGTTTCCCAGGACCTTTTCTACTGCAGTATTACATTACCTTTACTAAATAGATTAAAATATATTGCAGCCTTAAGGGATACATTAGTCCTGTGGACAAGCAGGGGTTTTATGCAGCTAACAGCTATTTTAATAGGAGCTATGCATGTAAATCCATGTACAACAGTGTCACATAATACTCCATAGAATGAGGGCAAAGGAGATTTCATCCTGAAAATACACTTGCTTGCAAAGCCTAATTTTCAGTTTTCACAGAGCATTTTATAGCCATCAGGATCTTCTCAACTTCAGAATATACAACATACCATGCTGCTATAGAAAGATTGAGATCTGCACAAATGTGTAGTACAGAAATATCAGCAAAATAATAATTTGAATTCCATACAGTCCACTGTGTTCCTAAAGCTGTGTTGTAAGCAATGCTGAAGGAGTCCTCACCAGCTTCCATCCTAGGGCAGTAGCGTGAGAAGAAGAATCCACAAATGTTTCCTCCATGTACAAAAACAAAACAACAACGACAATTGGACTAAGAAATCAGGAAGAAAAATGAGGGAAAGATGTAAGGACCCCCAATAGCTAGATGCTCCTAGTCACCTTAGAAAATACAGAAAAGAAAATGGGTGTTAACTGGTTGTGCTTATTGGTTTTAAGTGCTCAAGCATCTGTTCAGGAAAAGTGTTGCACTTAGTATAAGCAGAGCATATTTTGGGTAAAGAAAAGCCAGGGTATTGGTCTTCATTTAAACACGAGTCTCTCGCATTTGAAATGTCAAATTAAAGCAACCGGACTTCATCCACGCTATGCTTTTCTGTCCTCAGGTATTTTGCACAATGACATGCTAGTTAAAAGTGACAGTTAAATTTTGAGTTCATGGATATCAATCACCTCGAAACAATAGAGCCTTTCTCAACCCGACAGAATTGTTGTTCAAATGACCTCCAGATCTGAGTGGACACAGCAACAATATCTACACTTTCTTTAAGAAAATTAAATGCCAGTGCTAGAGCTTAAATTCTGCAGAACATCCTGTTGTTCACCAAGAAGTCCTGGTTAAGAAATTACCAGAAAGCAGTTCAACCTGAGTTCTTCTCAGCTTACCTGAAGTAAGTCTGTAATGAAATTGGGTTCGTTATATCAGCTCTAATTTTTGCCTGTGATGATTTTCTCTCAGTATTGTAGTGAAAAATATGTAAAATGCTGCTACCTTCTCCCACCAGCTTCATCATTGCCAGAGCACAGTGGTCCTGTGCATTGACCCAAACTGCCAGCTATTCCTTCAAATAGTTACAGCTTCACTGAAATAATAATAATATTGCCAGTTTTGTTCAGAGGTTGCATGCCTACTTATAGACATGGGTGCTTTAGGTGATGTGATGGATGAGTATATTGACATCACTTGCCAGGATTAGCAGCCTCGAGAAAGGACACACTTTTCATTTATATCCGTGTACACGTACGTGTTACCAAAGGATGCCAGATGGAATTTCCCTAGACTGCCTGGTATGATTTGTTGTCATTCTTACTAGTACTGGTTGCTCTTGAAAGTCTTGCTTTGCTTCTTAACCCATGCTTCTAACCTGCAGAATTGAATAAAACAGACCAGTTTTCCCCCTTGCAATATTGCTGCCTATTTACGAGCTCTCTGGGAATATACTGAGGGCACTGATGTGACACTAAGCATAGAGTGATTAGTACTTAATGATTGCTATCAAATGCTTACAAGTGGTTGGCTACAGGGCTTCCACGTGCCCAACACTTTCCAGAAAATATATAATGATTTTCTTATCCAAAATGTCATGCTCTCCATGGCTGTTGATATTGATGCTGCTATACTATTGCTCAGAAATGGTATGTGATCATAAACAAATAAAGCTAGATGGGGATGACTTCAGAACAACCTAGTCCTTCCCAGTTCTCTGGAATAGAGATAGATCATTCCCCAAGGATGTTTCTCTCTTTTGGTTGCTTGCCTACATGCAATACTTGTACTTATCTACACGCTTATCTTTATAAATTGCATTTTAATGTCTAACAGAGATCTATGCCATAAAAGAAGTAGTAATGAATCATTATTTTTTGACCTGTGCCTGACAGACCTGGATAAATCAATCTTTGATAGAAAAGTGTTTCCATTATTTCTGCATAAAGGTGCACAGCTTCCCAATGGGAAGGAAGAGCTCTGTGAGAGCCCCATCCCATGTCCCTCGAGCCACAGATTGACACAAAATGCTGTGTCTTTGGTGCTTTAGGGCAGCAGTTTCTCACCAGCTCCCAGGCCTTCTGCACTACTCTTTTTCTTTTTTTCCTTTTTTTACAGTCAAATGTTACATAATTTCAATTTAGTTTTCATTACGCTTATATTTTTGCCTGACACCAGAGAAGGTATGTAGCAGGATTTGGGGTTGATTTATTGGCTACATGTTCATTAACTTACAGTGATATCATACGTTGGGTATGTTCCTATCATCTCCTACGCTCATTTTCCTTGCGTGCTGTAACAACTATGCTGTTGCAGCTTTTATTAGGCAGAAACCAATATGCAGTTCCTCTCTAAAACACAGTGTACAAACGGCATGCTGAGATTCTGGGTGGACCACTGGTTTCCAGATCAAATTCAGTTAATTCCCAAGTGAAACACAAAAGAAGGTTTATTGAGGGCCCACCCTGTAAATGCCATGCAGGTGCTGGGATGAATGAGGTAGGTCCTTTTGGCTCCTGAAAGGAAGCTGGCAGTGGATCGCACTCAAGAACGTGGTCAAAGCTATGGTCAAAGTCTGTGCCCTTTCCATGCAATGTTAAAAGAGAAAGAAAACACGGAATCTTTTTTGTGTTAGTCTGTTTCACTACCAGACAGGGCTCTGTTTCCTAGGACCAGATCAGCTGGACGAAATCTCGTTTTTTTTGTGGCCAACTCTTCAGATCGCTGCCTCACTGCCCCGTGGAGCCCTGGAAGTGGCTTGTTTGGGTGAGGGCCACACACAGCGGAGGGATCGACCCAGCTCTCCTGCATGGATTGCCCATGGGGCTCACTTGGATGCTCCCAGGGCCAACATGGGCTTGTGCAGCCGAAGAGCTGGCTCAGCCTCTGCTCCTCCGCTGAGCAGAAAGCGCTCGCTAGGCAGGAGCCACCTGGAAAACATGGGAAGAAAACGGGCATGGCCACACACAGTGAGTGTCTGGAGCCACTTGGCTGAAGCAGGTGTCAAAGCCACCACGGCACCGAAATACAACAGCAGCGAAGAGGAAGAATCTTACCCAGACAAATGGGTAAGATTCACACTTCACCATGGGAAAGGGTGGCAGGGTACCCTGCCAGCAAGCTGTGATGCCAACTTAGGGAGAACACTTGGAAGAGAGTAAAACACAGGGTCAGCATCCTGCCGTGTCCCTGCGTGTCGCCTGCTGCAGGGTGGCCGATGCCTCTGCTCCCTCCAAGCCCCATCCCAGAGGCTTCATCCCGTGATGGTGCCCAGCCTGGGAGCACAGATGGGAGATGCCCGGGCTCCTCGGAAGCCTCCGCGTCCCGCTGGCCGCTGGCACCCTTCCCTGCGGCCCGGCTGCCCAGCGCTTGGCGCGCCCGGCCGCACAGCCTGGCCTGGGAGCCCCCCGTGCCGCAGCCAGAGCTGGGGAGCAGGGCTCCAGGAACACGGCGGTTGGTGAGTTTATGCTTTTTTTTTCTCCCTCTTTTCTTTTTATTTTCCCCAATGGGCACATTGCCTTCGATTTTCCATTGCGTAATAATCCCCAAAAATTGTCTTCCAAAGAAAGCTGCCAAAGCTCCCTTGCTCATACCTGAAGAACCGGAGAAGCCATCGCGCCAGCTGGGTGTCCTCAGCCAAGTGTGTTCCCAGGAATGCCCTGGACAAGCAGTAGTCCTGGTGCCTACAGAGCTCACAGGCACACGCAGCACGTGGTGGCCTCGACCATGCTGTGACAGGCAATTCCATCATGGACACGGACACATATGGATGACCGTGGGCACCATCAAGCCAAAGCCTCGCAGCAGAGCTTATTGCTCTCATCCCACCAAACCACTCGCTCCAATCTTTTCCGATAGAAAGAAAAATAAACAGTCCGACTGTAGTTGGGATCAATACCTTATCACTGCCCATTAGACAGTGATTGCAAACATTTCACAGGGATTTCATGATCTTTTCTCTCACCTGGATTTGTTAAAACACTATGTGAATTTTAACAAATTATTTTTCTGTCAATATGGTTTGATTTTTTTTGTGTTCCAATTCAGCTGTTTAAGAAGGTATATGATTAAACTATTTTAATATTTCCTACTGGAGCAGATTCTTAATGTTGAAGTGTATTTGAAATACCTGCCTTATTGTACCTATGCTTCATTAAAAGTAGCTTTAGAATTTTTAGTGTATATTTATACTGCTTTTTCACACATATTTAACACAGCCAGTGATAGGTGGAAAGAATTATTTCCCAAGTTCAGTACGAGATATGACATTTGAAATATGTTTTTAGGGATAACTACCTAAGAAATATAACTACCAATTGTTTTGTTTCTAAACCTCTTTTCTGCTGGCTGAAAGGGATTTCTAAAAAGCTATTTTGATGCTACTCTATTAAAACAAATTCTCGCTATTACAGATTCATAATACTCATGTTCTCTGTTGATTTTTGTCTCTCCTACAATAGTTATTCCCTCATCTCTGATGGTGTTTTCTTGAGGATAAATGCCCAGCAAAATTGGTTTAAATCCTATCAATCAAAACTTAACAAATATTGTTTGTTAAGTTGAGGATGCAACTTAACAAAACAAGAGCACCGTCATTGGAATGAACTAGTTTCCAAAAACTTTCCCGAAAATATGCAACCTGCCCAGCAAGTTTCGCACCGCTTTGTCAAACGCTTCTTGTAAGATCAAACCAAGGAATCCCCAGCAGCAGCTCAAGCTCTTCCCGAAATGCAGATAAAATGCACACAGCAAAACAACACAGAGTGTCTCATCCTGTCTGAAAACCTTAATTTACTAATAACAGTTCTTGGTATTGCCCACTACCAGCTTATTTTAATCAACTGCTGCACACTCATTCTGGTAATTGCTTGTTATCCATTTCCACACCACTGGCTTATTCATTATTTCCAGCAAAACATGACAGACCTCATTTTATGAGTACGATTATTTTTCATCACATTATGTGAGTTTCATCTTTGTTTCAGTGTGGTTTATTTTCACATTTTATTTACTTCAAATAACACATTAGACTTTTCCTGTTTCAAATGTGTTTCATTTTAAGTTGTTTTTCTTTTGAGTGTTATTTAATAAACACTATGATTAAAACATTCTAGAATTGAAAAAGATCAAAAAACAATTTCACAAAGCTGATGGGAAATGGGAGAAGTGATGATGTAGATGGAGATTTCTTTTCTTCCTCTTTACATTTGCATTCCCGAAGTTTTCTTTTTTCGAACACAATAAATATTTCTTAGAAAATATTTAAAAATAGCAACAAATGTCATTCTGACTTTATTTCATGACAATATTTACTGAATTTATTAAAGCATTAATTCATCAAGTTAAATGCAATTTTCTTAAAATTAATGAAGGTATTTTCAGCAATAAGTACAGAATATACTAATTTCTGCACAGAAACACTTCTGTTGTTGATAGAAAATAAAATGCATGCTCATCTGTTCTAATTCAGAACGGTTAAATGTAGGATATAGCCTTTATGAAAACGAAACATCAAACATTTGTAAAAGATTTTTATAAAGAGAAAAAAAAATCTTGTTTTAAAATAGATTGATGATTTATACTATTTTTTAAAGTTTATTATTTGAAGTACCTGCTTAACTTTCAGCTTGAAAACAGAAGTAACAGATCAAAAATTTTGCAAGTATCCACCCAACTCAGATAAGTAATTTCATCCTATAAAACGAATTTCTTGTGGTACCATCTATTTTATTTGAATATTTATATGAAATGCTGTTTTTAAATGTCTTCCCGACATCACATAACTTTTAGAAAAAGAAAACAAGTTAAGGTCTTTTTAGAGGTTTGTATGGCTATTCTGTGACACCAAGTAGTTAAATTGCCTGGTCTTACTGATGAAGAAAAGAAATTTCCCCTATCGGTATTTGAAAAAAATCCCTGAAAAAAATCTTAGTATCATTTGAAGTCACTGTTGACTCTGCGACACTTGTGTGTTTTGCACTTACTCAGTTTGATAGAAGGAGCCTTACAATCTCTCATGGCTTCTTTTGACTTCACAGAAATGCAGGCAACACATTTCTAGCTGACAGGACCATAAAATATATTCCCCCCAAAATATATTTTTTTGGGGGATAAAGAGAGCAGCTTATGAAGCACTGGGTTTATTAAGAGTATAAAATGTGAATGCAGGGGAAAATTTCAGGGGATTGCAGAACTGTCTCTTCCAGGTCCATCCTGAGCATTAACTGTGCATTTCCCTGTGCAGACAACTCAGTGCCCCTCAGTCATTCGTCCGTCTGGAATTTAAAGGTACCAGAGATCTCCAGGGGGAGACAGTAACAAAAGCTGTTGCTCCTCCTTCCTAATTGAACCTGATTTTTATTTGCAGCACCAAGCTTGTTACAGTTCCATAAGGATTACACAGAATAAAAATATAAAAATAAAATTCAAAAGACAAACATGACACATTAAAGAAAGCCATAAATATTACAAAGCAAAGAGCAAAGTAATTTATTCCCATGTGTGTCTCATAATGCAACGCGATTTTTCACATCTTTCTAAAGAAGATTTGATCTGTGTATTTCAGTCTTTGCCACTTTCATATTTAAATGTTTGGAGGTTTGTGAGTATTTATAATTCTGTTAAATCTTGTACTTCAGAAAGCTCATGAGGAATTGGAAATAAAATGTTTTGGAAATAAAATATTTTTCAAAACTTTTTTTTTTTAACCAAATTAATCTCTTGCAAAACATGCATGGTTTTCTGCAAGCATTCAGGTGACACTGGCCTTGCCCTCGAAGGGGTCGTTGCTGTCGGCTCCCTTTTTCCCTAGGGAAATCAGAGCCCAGTGCTGCAGGTAGCGCACGTGGAGGCACTGCTGCCCCTTTGGAAGCCAGGGAAGCAGTTTTATGGGATGTCAAGTCAGCTGGGGAGAGCTGTGAATTCAGAGAGTAAATATTTCATATTATAGATGTGCTTATATTATATATATAACATGTACGTCTTCCTGACCTCAGTTCTTGTCACTTGTACAATATTCAATCCACTGTCCGCATTACTCTGAGCATCTTACAGCATCCAAGGAAAAGCCTTCGGCAGGTCCCTTCTGAGGGATCGAGCTGCCGAATTCAGCCACATTTCCCACTGTAAGAAGGGGAAACTCCCTCCCAGTGAGACCAGTTGGGCGCTGGTTGTGCTGGTGGCCCTGGTGGCCCCGCTGTCCCCTGCCCTGAGGGCCAGGAGAGCCTTTGCGGGGAGGTGGCGGCGGCGCAGGACGGGAACTGGGCGCTCCGGCTGCGTGGGGAGAACTGGGCACTCCGGCTGCGTGGCGGGATCCGTGGGCATCTGCAAGGGGATTTTCTTGTTTTTTCCCGTGGCGAATTTCACTGTTTGTCGGAAGTGGCCACGTACGAGACGTCGAGGGCGTCAGGGACCCGCGCCCCTGGGCCCCCTCACCGCAAGCCCTTGGGGCAGAGACTTTGCACATTTTTTTTCTTTCTTTTTTTTGGTTTTTGTCTTCAGCAAAGAAGTTTCTTGCCGCTTCCCGAAAGCATTCATGGGTGCTCACTTCCTGCCAGAGCCCTGCGCTCTCTCTGAATGAAAAGCAGCAAAAGGCTCAAGAAGCTGCGTTTATCGGGGGGGGCGGGAGGCGGAATTTATTCCCCAAGGGGGAGGGAAATAAAAAGGAGAGAGGTAAAAAAAAGGGGCCGTTTCCCCGCGCCTTGCCCCAATAACGAAGTCTGTTTCCCCCGCGCTCGGGCGCAGCCCCGAGCCCCGCTCCGCGGTGCGGCCGCGGCCGGCGGCGCCCGCGCCAAGGTGGGCGGCGGGGAGCGGGGCCCGGGCCTGGGGCGGCGGGGAGTGGGGGGGAGTCCCCGTGGCCACCGCGGGGGTGGCGCCTCCGGTGCCTTTCCCGGCCCCGCCGCGGCCTGCGGGTCCCGGCCCTTGGCGAGGGCCCCATTCCCGCCCGCGGGGTTCCAGGCCGCAGTGAGAGCGGCCCGTGGGCTCCGTGGGGGCCCCGGTGTCCGTTTCCCCTCCCGGAGAGCACGGGGGGCGCCGTGTTTGGGCGCCTGGAGGTGACGGAGCTCGCGCCTTGGCAGGTGCCCCTGAAGCCCGGCAGGAGCCTCATGGATTGGATCCGGCTCACCAGGAGCGGGAAGGACCTGGCTGGCGTGAAGGGGCGGCTCCTGGAGGTGACCGAGGAGGAGCTGGGCAAGCACAGCAGCAAGGACGACTGCTGGATATGCCTCAGAGGTGGGTTCCTGTGCGCCTGCCTCTGTGGCAGGGGCTTTGGGGTACAAAACAACCCACCCAAACCCGCAAATCCCCCCGCGTTTGCATAGGGTGGAGCTACAACAGGGCAGGATGCAGCTTTCATTAAGAGATCTCACATGACAAATGTGTTGCTTTGTCTTCAAGCCTTTCAAGAAGTCTTCGAAGTGAGGATATGTTGCTCCTTTTCCGTGCCAGCATGTGCAGATGATAACACGTGATGCTGCAGGTGATGCCCAAGCAGCAGGAGCTTGGCAGGAGCAAGGCACTGGGCTCACAGTTTGTCCCTGGAAGTGCTTAGTGTCCTTAGCAGCTCAGGAGTCTTAGTGACCACTTCAAAAGATCTGAGGTTGTAACTTCTGAAGCTGATGCTCAGATGTGTCCGACAGCGCTGGGGAGGTGGGTGTGTGTGAGCCCGCGTGCTGCTTCCTCCCTGCAGAGCGCAGAAAGGCAACGGGCAGCTGCTGGGCAGGGCACGTGTTGCCCACAGGAACAGACACCTCTGCTAACAGAGCCGTGGTTTGTGTGTAGTTACTGGGAAGAAGCTCTGGCTAAAAAGTTGAAATCAGTGTGATTAGATTTGATGTGTTCGAAATGGTTTGGAGCAGCAGCCCTGGCTAGAGCAGCTTTTTAGTGCTGAAGAGGAAGTTCTCGTTTGTGTTGCAGAAAGAAGCAAAACGTTTGCTCTCTGATTCCAGAGAGACTCTGGTTTAGAGGTTAAAATAATGTCCTCTGGGTGCTGATCTTGCACACACTTGCAAAGCTGTAGCAGAAGGAGAATTCAGGAAAGGTTATTTACTATGGAAATCTTTGTTTATTTCCCTCACAGAAAATAGGAAACTCACTGCTTCAGAGAGAATCACTGCTAAATAGTATCTCTGTTTTGCTTTTAATCTCTTATTCCTTCTAGGCCTCATCTCTGATGTTCATTTTTACAAGGCCTCCACCTGCTGCTACTGCATCTCTCTATTCACCTCTCCACTTCTCCTTGTCCTGTTAAGGACAACACAGCATTTCTGAGAATCCCAATAGATGATCAGTTGACATGACATATGGATGAGTTATAAAATTACACCAGGTGGAAAACCTAAATGAATTGCTTGCCTTGGTGTAGTAAGAGCAGAAGGTGGTGACAAGGGTGCGAAGCAGAAGATCAGGAACGACCTCTGTGGAGAAACTAGAAAGATGAAGGGAAATGTCAGATAGGCCCCAGGTTATATGAAGTGGGAGGCCAGGGGGGTGAGAAGGAAGCGAGGGAAGGATGTGGCAATAACATTTCTTTGGCTTGTGCGGGTTTGTAGGTAAATTGAATGTAAGGCTGGTGTTGAGGAGGTCCTGCCTGTTAGCTCTTTACAGCAAGATGTTTTCTTGTGTGCAGTAGTGAGTCCCGCACACAAGGTGGCACAGCGGATACAGGGAGAGCAGGTCGGAAAACCTACAGGAGTCGGTTCTTGCTCCTTGGGGAGATCAATGGGGGAGATGCACACTTATTAATGAGTGCAAAGCTTCTTATGTGAGTGCTGGCAGGGCTCCACTGTCAATGACTTCCTGCTTTGCCGATTTCAAGTCATTAAAACTGTATTAGTTCTCCAAGCAGCAATATGCCTGCAGTTAAAACTGCTCCTGGCTTTGTTCTCCAGGCTCTAATCGCTTGAGTTTCTTTATAATAGTAATTAGACTTCATCTTTCTGGCGTGTGAAGCTTTATTTTATCTCATTGGAAATACTAAGGCTAGTACCTGTATGGGAGGAGTGCACTTTTCCTGGGATAAGCGTGTTCCCAGTATTAAAAGCCTTTAGTGAGGATGGGGTGTTGCTGTGTTGCTGGCTTCAGTAAGGGACGTCTTGTTGCTAGTGGCAGCTCCTTTTCCCAAAGAGGGCTATTTCTCCCTGCAGGTGTTTATTCCGTATGGGAATGGACCTGTGAGTGCTCTTTAGGAATAACTTGGTTGGAGGGAAAAGAGAAGAAAATTCTGTACACTAACTCAGTCAATGTTAATGTCCCTGTTTAAATTGGTTTCTTGTTTTGTTAATGCCATAGCCAGGGTAGAATGTGTGCTACTTTAAGTGCTTTTGTGTTAAAGTTTCAGCCCTGTGGATTTTCCCAGACATTCACTGGGATGAGTGGTGTGACTTTGTAGGAGTGACCTGCCTTTGTGCCAAGATATGACTTGTGATATGCATGATTGTGATTTATATTTCTAGTTTTGGAAAGTCACATCGTTTGGGTGATCATCACAATTTGCCATTACACATTACTTAGTATAATTTAATTTTTGTGCTGTTTTTGTTGATGGGAAAATAGTTGTAGTGCCAGCAGGAGCTTGCTCACTGGTGTTTCCATTTTCTGCAGGCCTTGTGTACAATGTCACTCCCTACATGGAGTATCATCCTGGTGGTGAGGACGAGCTAATGAAAGCGGCGGGCACGGATGGCACGGATCTCTTTGATCAGGTGAGAACAACTCGCAGTGAGTGACTTGCTCACTGAAAGGCATGCTCAAAATTGCATGTTTTCTGTTTATTTTTAAGACATCCCTGTGGAAATAGCAATTTAAACTTTTTCAAGGGTAAAGCATGCTGAAAGTAGCTTAAGTCTAATATCAAAAGAAAATGGTAGATATGTTGCTCTACATTGCTCAGATGATGCTTTGATTAGAACATTATATTAAATTGTTTTTTACCTGAAATCGCAATAAAGTTAATAACAATTTGGGATTCCTCCTTTGTAATAAATTTCTAATCACTGTCTTTCGAGAGACATTGTCTTCTCAGACCATATTCACTTTGTGCCAGATGCTTGTAGGATGCTTTTGTTTATTAACTCACTGTATTATCTGTGAACAAAATACTAAGCAAAATTACTGGCACTGCTACAATGTGCACAAATCATAAGATGACATTTGAGATCTTTTTATTTACCCTTTGCTTTTAAGTCTTTTAAGACTTTTTAAAAAAAAAATAGACACTCTCTAAGTTGCTTTCATTTGTATATGTTGAGAAACAGATTTGAGAAAAGAGAAGTAGTTCTGTCTCTTCATAGTTCTTGCATCACAGTACATTATTTGCACAATGTTTTTAACAGTGCATGTAAACAAAGGAAAGTTGTGCTGAAATCTTTTTGCTTTGTTTTATTTGATTTATTTTTGGTTAATCCCTTTGCAAATGAAGTGCTGAGTTCTGGTGTTGATCACCAAGCACCTGTGGTGTAAAGAAATTTGGACTTTCTCTTCTAAAAGTCAAGGCAGTATCAAGTTGTGAGCTGAAATTCTGAGAGGTGTCACTCTTTGTCAGGTGCTATGTGCTGTCATCAGAAACAGGGATCTTGTTAGCAGAGAAATGGCATTTTCTGGTACTTGCACTGCATTTTCAGAAGCTCATCAAATCGTTCCTATGTTCACACATGGGCTTGCTATTTAAAAAATATTTTTATCTAAGAGTGGAGAACAGATTCATAAAACATGTTCTTCCCATTCTGTTTCTGGCTGCTGCCTTTTCTGCTTCAGAGGCATTTCCGTTGTTATCCCCTCTGCTTTAGCATTCAGGGTTGGCCAGATGCTGCTCTCTTTAAATGTTTAGTAGGTTGCTAGCACTTCTCAGAGTAAGTGCTAAAAAATAACTGTAATTCAAAATCCTTAGCATCATTGCATTATCTGTATGCTAGGAAACTTCTGCTTTTACATCCTTCTCCTTGTTTCATCATCTTCACTTTTCTAGAATAAAGCTTTTGTTTTTAAATCTCTATACTATTTACATTTGTTCAGTTGTAGTCTATTTCCTTGTGATGTTCTCCTGGGTGACATACCAGAATTGGCTTTTCCGCTCCACATTTCCTATGGCATCCTATAGCTCTCAAAAGCCACTGTTTTTTCTTCAGTTTCTTTGGGAATGTAAAATTAATCACCGAGGGCTTCGGATCACTAATTGTTTCCTAGTGAATCAGTATTTACAAGAGAGAAACAAACAGCTCCATCAATATCTCCTACAAGTTTGGTATATCTAAACTGCTAAATGCTGTCTGCTTTTCTTTCATCTAGTGCTCCTTTTTCCTTGTCATTTGTGTCTAGAAAAAAAATATTTCCTGTGATGTGAAGACCTACTCAAGTTCTTTTAACTACATAAGGTGCAGATCGGGGGTACTCTAAACATTATAAAAAAACTTCTGCTGCAATCTTTGGTATAACTTCATATAACTCAGGACTGTGGTATTCATATACTGCAAAGTATAAAATTAATAAGTCGAGCTGCTGTCTTTTTTCAAGGCTGTGGTTTTTTTTTTAACTTTAAATATTCACTACTTGTAATAAAAGTAAAAATGAATGCTGAATCATTAAGTGTCTCAGGGTTAAGCAAAACTTAATTTAATTTCTAAATTATTATGATCTGTTGTACAAAAAATGAACCCTTACTACACAGAAGAGAAACACAGTGAAAAATACAAATATTATAAAAACTTCTTTTTTTTAATGCAGGTTCATCGTTGGGTCAATTATGAATCCATGTTGAAGGAGTGTCTTGTTGGAAGAATGGCTCTCAAGCCTGTTTCGATTTCAAAAGGTGAGTGTTTTAGATTTAAATTTCTAATGTTTTCTTCCAAAGTCATCTGGAATTTGTGCAAAATCCTAGATCCTCTTATTTATGAGGAGAGTCTGTATTCTGGCACAAAGATGAAGCCTGTTACATATATTTAGTCTTCTGACTAAATAGAATAACTAAATGTAGATGAAGATGAAAATGTTTTATAAATGAAAACTTTATGATAAGTATTTATATGTAATGTGCTTCTACATTTCTTTTGCTTTAGTCACTAGAAAACGGAGTGTTTATATGTCTACATTCTCCATCCTTGTTGAGGAACCCTCTTCCTTCTTCAGGCCCTGGAGGACAAGTTTTTGTAGGCAGCTGTTGAGTGTGATTTAGAGCAGAGAGAAATGAAAGTGGAGTTTCTAGCTTAGTGGCTTTAATGCCAGACCTGTCTGGAAAGTTGCAGATACTCGGAGATGTGGACAGTAATTCTTTCCAAAATCCTTTACTCTGTCTTCTACAGTTTAAATTAACCTGGAGAAAATTTTGCTGATAAAAGGCTCCCTTGAGCCGGAATAAGAGATGTAATTCATTTTAGTAAAATTAGCTGCTGGTGCTGCTTCTGTTTATTTTTGTTTGTTTGTTTGTTTTTGTTTTTTTTTCCTGATTTTGTGGCACCCTATAGGTCACAAATTAAACCGTCTCTTGAAGGGTGCTCATCAGGCTCTGACAAAACACATTTCATACTTGCTCAGTACTTACTTTGTGCTACAGTTAGGTTGGTTTTCTTTCTGTGCTCTTATGAAGGGGACCTATCTTAGTAAGTGGCCATATGTTACTTTTTTGGTAAGGTAACTTGTCTATTGGAATGTATGTGCCAGCTTGGATTATGGAGTCAGTCAGAACAGGCCAAGGGGATCCAAGGAAAGGAAGTAGGACTGTATCTTAAAAATGTCTCTAACTAGTGTTGTTAATTTTGGAATACTAATTTTTGAGCAGCATACTAAAATACAGGGGAATGTGAGTAGAATTTTGAACACAAAACTGACCTTTATTCAGAAACTTATTTTTTTAAGTGCCTTGCGTGCTTCACTGGAATTCTGGAAATGGGATACAGCAGCATATACGGAGAAACACAGACTAAACCAAAGGTCTTGGAGGAATTCTCTTTCATTTTACACAGTGTTTTCATCCCTCAGTGGCACAGCATGAAAACCTCTGATAAAGGCTGATCTCGGCCTCCTCCAAAGTCCCTTTCCAGGTCTGTGTGCTGGCTGCTCTGCTCCCGGAGCCTTCCTTGCTCTTGCAGTGGCATTTTGCTTGACTCCTCTTCAGCGTGACATCGAGCACTGGCAGGGACTCAGAAGATCAGAGCAGGGCAGAACCTCCAGATCTTGATTTCATAAAAAGGAGCAGGAAGAGCAAGTTAGATTTTTCCACTCACCCAAAGCTGGATATCCTAAAGGAGAATGTAAAGGGGGGCTTCAATGTCTCTGTATAGAGAAGCACTAGATGTCGTGGTACATCCAGAGGGCTGTTTCCTCCCACATATTGTGACCTGGAGAAAGATGCTGGTCTGAGAAGCACTGTACCTTTGCCTTGGAGTTAAATATTGTTGTATATATGAGTTGACAGTATGTATTCAGGCACGTACTTTATACTCTTGTAAATTTCCCTCCTAGTATTTATGACTTTTTTTTGTTTGAAAGTTATTGCAGAATACAGTAGCTTCCATGAAAAGTTTAGACTTTTCAAATACTAAAACCATTTGACAGAGGAACTAGTAGACATATTTTTTCCTCTGAATTTCTGTCAAGGATTGGGCTGAAAATAGCTTTAAATGCTTGTAGATCAGATTCAGGGTCTACTACGTGCTGACTTGAGACAAATATCTTCTAAAGGCTGAGATTCGGGAAGCTTTGCAAGCTTTTTGCCTGTGAGGTTTATAATACAAGATAATCTGTGCTCTTTGCTTTGAATCAATAATACAGGATAATGTCAATTGTTTCTTTAGCCTTGCCAAGTAAAAGTTCTTATCTTTCTTACCTTTGAGTGCTGTGCAACTTCTGACATTTTTAACATTTTTTTTTCAATTATGTATTGTATTTTGTGGTGGCGTTCTCTATATAATCTGTATGTTGTGCTGTGTTTGGTATCTTGATCGTTGAAGCCTCCTTGTCAATCATGTTGTGTTCTGGAGATTTTATTTGGGGAGCCTTAATTTGGCTCATTGCTTTGAAGTTGGCAGGCACCCACCTCGTTCCTCTCTTGGTCACTGTTGTTTTTCTTGATGCTTGTAGAGATGTCCTCTATATCTGAAGAGAAGAAACAGCTTAATGGTAAGTATCTGACCTGGGGCAAGGTGGGGAGCAAATCTTAAAATTAATCTGAATGGAGTTATTTAATGAGCAGTGTTTATAGACTTCTACGTGTATATATCAGCCTGATGTTGGGGTGGTGGCAATGTGTGGGAATTCCAGGAGGCAAAAGCCCAATCAGGTGGGTGAATTCAGGGATGAGGTGTTCAAAGGCAGCAGTGGGATAGGATGGAAAAGGGAGCTTGATGCTGAAGGCCACTTCTTGGAGGGGTCTTTTGTGGATGTGACTTTGCTAGACTCAGACAAGGCAGATCACAGGTAGCTCCTTGCTGCTGAGGTTTGTCCTTGCTAAATTGTTAGGCTTGTCCACCCGTGTCCATAAGGGACTTATGGACGAGAAGTTAGGTGGCCAAGGAGCAGGAGTAACAGGAATAGCTTGAGCTTTGTGGGGCGTATAGGATTCACTGAATGTATAGACTGCACTGAGAGCTGAGTGTTCATTGGGTGGCAATGCCTAGAGCTACGTGTTGGATTTTGCCCTGTTTAAGGAGGGGGAGCTATTGGGTAGTTAGTGATCCCGGCTTTGGAGGCTCCTGGGCTCTTCGCTCAGTCGGGGGGTGATGGGGGCCTCTTGGCAGAGGAAACCTCATGAGTGTGAGGGGAGATAGATGGTGTTTGAGCTGGAGGGAGACCTTGTGGCCTAAAAGCAGACTGGACAATCTGGGCATGAAAAAGCCTAGGCTGGAGCTTAGGGAAAGATGACTGTGGCTCTCGGATTTTGCGAGAGTAGAAACCTGGGTGTGTTCTGGGGTGAATCCAGAGGTATCTGAGGGTCTG
>JAUBOD010000469.1:3382317-3401450 GCA_032353885.1 Nothura maculosa | reverse complement strand
TGCTGGAGCAGGAAGGTTGGACTAGATGATCTCTAGAGGTCCCTTCCAACCTTATAGATTCTGTGATTCTGTGAACTCTGAGCTTCAAATTGGCTTGTAGCTGTGATCCTCATGCTTGTTTTAAGGTAGGAGATGAGGGTTTTTATAGGAGCTGCAAGAGGAAAGGCAAGACAGGAAATAATTGAAGTGCAAAAGAGAATCACTTGAGATAAATTTGTTTTTCTTACTTCTTTTTTTTTTTTTAAAGGCAGAACACAGTTATTTTCTCCCCAAACTGAAAGTTTATATTCTGAAGCATGGAATGAGTTGGTAGAAAGCCGTAGGTCTCCACAGTGAGCAGTAGGATGCAGGCTGCAGCTCATCCTTTTCCATTGCTAATCAAACAAATCCACTGCTTGATCAATAACCATTATTTTGACTGGCAGCTAGCAGTGCCAAAGGCTTAGACAATAAGTTTCAAAGTGGGATTTTAGTGTGGGCGGCTTACGGTGCTTGGGCACTGAATCAAGTGACTTGGTTTACAGAGGAGTGCACACAACTTGTTTTATTGGCAGTAGAGAGAATTGAGAGTTCTTAAAATCCCTGAAAATTAGGCCATTGATTTCTGAGAGTAAATATGGATTTAGATGTTCAGGTTTAGACATTTACATATTGGAAAATTGTAATCCTTGCTAGGGAATAATCAAATATTCCACTATTTATTATTTTTCTTTGTCAATTGGATCTTCCCAGATGAAGCACCAGGTTTGTTTTTTTTTTAATATCTTTTAAATCTTTTCTGAAAACAAAGAGGGGAGTAAAAGAAGCAGGTCCAAACATCTTCTCTTCCAAAATGGAAAGGATACGATGTAAAAGATAATCTCTGTGGAGCACATTTGCCATCTGTAGAGCAAGGGAAGTTACAACTAGCATTTCAGAATGTTTGAAGTCATTTCCTTGTAATGAAAAATTACTTAAAATACTTAAATGCCTCAGTTCTGTTACAAAATACGGTAAAAGAGTTTGCAATTTATTAAAATTAGGAGACTATTTTTGTATTATGTAAATACTCACAAAGGGGCATACTGTAAATGAAGAACTGCACTTTTGTGCAGCTGATCTAGCTGTACTCAATTAGTGAACATATTTTGCCTACAAAAATGTTCATTATAGTTGCACTTGGGAAACTGGTGTGATGGCAAGGGTAGTAAATGGAAGTAATGGCACGTGCATTGTGTCAATACTGTATTAAAAGGTGCATCACTTTCAGAGCACTTTAGCAAAACCACAAATATATGAGAACAGATTTTTCATGAAGGAAAAGTTGAAATCTATTTTTTGTTATTTTTTTCCAGAATGTTGCAGGCAAATAAGTGAGACAAATGGGACAAATAAGTGAGAAATGCAAACACAGTGTGGGATCGGTTGTCTCTGAGTAATGACATGTGTGATCCACGAGTTGTTCAGTGAAAACTGAGAGTCACCCTAGTGAGTCAAAATTCAGACAAACTTCAAATAATTGAGACCCATGTGATCTGTGCTGCTGCTGAGCAATCTTGGCCGTGGTGCCGTGGCCTTGGTTGATGGCAACTGCACTTGCTGCATCTTGGTGTTGTAGAATGGTAGAATTGGGTTTTTCCAGAGAATATAGTGGGGGCTCAGCAATCCAGGGCTTTTTTTGTCCCTAAGAAGTAGTGCTCAGTGTGAAGAAGACTTTGTGTGTAAAGACACAGCACTTGCTAGGTCTAGCTCCGTGATTCACTGGGAATGGAGTCATCATGTGGGACCAGCAGCTTCTCTGGTCCAGGATAGTCAAGCTGGGCTTAGAGTCCCATCTTGTGAGAGTCTGAGAAGCTGTTAGTGCCAAGATTGATTCCTGCTGCTTGTCATTGGGACTGGAAAAGAATTTTCTCCCAAAGGAAGAAATATCTAAATAGCCTAGAATAAATTAAAATATTTATAGTATTTTTTCATTCTACTTCTTGCTATTTATTTAGCTTTGGGCTTCTATCAAAGTTTGTCCTTTTTGTAGCAATGCAATAGGCTGATGCATTTATCACAGCCAGTCACTTTCCTACAAAAGACAATAAAGTTAGTTAAAACATCACTATAGAATTAAACAAGAAGAGGGGGATGTTAAAAGGGAAAAGAAGTCTATTCCTTAGCAAAAAAAAAGTGGCGGTAGTGAAACTGTCTGAACATTGACTATAAAGGGAGTAAGGGCTGCTAGACTGACCCAGAATTTCCTAAAACTATCAGAAAACAACATAGAGAATTTCATGAAGAAAGCACAGAAAAAGGGCAACTGGTTTGTACTTTACATTTTCTCCTGTTCGCATTTGCTGTTTTGTAAAGTTGCCTACGTCAGGACACTTTGATCTGTTTTATTTACCTCCACAAAACAAAAAGTAGCCACTCTTCAAGCGCAAATGTCACTGTAATCAAGAGCAAATATCACTGCAGTTTATTTTAAAATAATATATGCTGTAGTCTATGAACTGTGTAATTGGGAGGATGATAGAGGTGCTTCTCTAGCTTATCTTTCAGATAATACAATGAAATGCTTTATTAAAACTTAATACAGTAGTTAAATCTGGCAAAAATTGGTCCAGCACGTATATAATATAGTGCTGTTCTCTTTGGGAAGAACTGAAATATATGTAGACAAAGGACAGACTTTGCCAGGAATAAATGACATATTAGATTCAGGAAATTCCTGTGTGTAAAACTGGGAGTATTCCCTGCTGCAATATATCTGTAAAAATTCCTCCTGTGATTTTAATGTTAAATTCAGCACTATACTGTGTCCATTTTATATCTCTCTTGATGGCAATCAGATGAATAATTTTCCTCTAATGTTAATTGCTCATCAGACTCTCAAGTTGCACTCTAGAAAGGCCGTATATATGAAGGGATACTGTAGTTCTTGCAGTATTTCCTTTCTAGCATACCTATACACATATATTCAACAGTTCTACCAGTGCTGAACCTTAAGCAATGGAAGGAAGCTGCAAAACTCTGTAGTTTTGCTTCCTGGCATTTTTTGATTTTGTTTTTTTGTTTCAGTTTTAGTAAGTCCAACTTTTTTTTTGGTATTTTTATGGGTTCGTAGGTCTTAAATTTTAAAACAACCAGGAAAATATTGGAATATAATCTATTAGAATATAATCTGACCTGGGATATTATTTCAATGATAATCATTAGAAGTCTTGCCATTCAACAACATGCTAACTTCTATATAATAAGGAATTTAAAATCATAATTCTCTCCTTTTCCTTAACTTGCAGAATGAATAGCCCAGATAAATGACTTCTGCTCAACATAATGATCTATGTAGTGGGAAGCATGACTTTATTCCTCCAGCTGTTTGATACCGGGAGAAGTCTGTAGGAAACGCAGCAAATAAATACGACATTTATTTGGCCAATTCCATGTTGTTCAAGATCTTATGCTACTTTTTAGCTGATGAAACATAAATGCTACTGTGGACATGGTCTGTAGTACAGCTCTATGTTGTTTTTTCCCTACTTTTGCTCTCCAGTGATCCTCACCTCTTATCTTTTGCTTTGCACATGGGTGTTTCTTGGAGTGCTCCAACTGATGCCCTTGGCAAGGAATTCAGAATATATATGTGATAACTCATTGGAGCAGAGTGAGATGCTTGTGCAAAGCAATTTGAAATTGCAGTTGTTTTGCTTGCTCTGTTCATCACCATCAAACCATAGGGGAACATGCAATGGAAGAAGCAATTCAAAATGCAGTAGCTGGGTTTGTTTCTCTTTGCAGCACGTGGTAACACTGGCACTGGCTTCATTACTGGGCTTGAAGGATGATCTTCCCAAAGACTGAGGTGTTCCAACCCTGACCATGGAGCATTTCTATTTTAGAGGGCGTTTGTCTCCAGTGAATTCTGCTTCCTTCCTTACTTCCTTTTTCTGCCAAGCTTATGTTAAACTTTTAGTGCATGACATCATTCCTACAGATCAACCAGGCGCAATCCAATTTATTTTTGTATAGCACCACTTACATGGCATGTGACAAGTCCTTGAATAGAAAGCACCGAGGAGCTCTGTGCTGTTTGCTAGCAGGATTATCATGCGTGCAGAAAGTGAAATAAGCTGCAGAGATGGAGGAAGGCAGAAGAACAGGAACCTGAAACTTAAAAAATTTCAGGGTTAAATGGATTGTTGTGGCAGATTCGTCTCAATTAAGATAGAAGAGCTGGATGAATAACGGGAAGGAAAAACTGAGTCAGTTTTAGTCTCACACAAACAGGATAGTCTTCAAGGCAGGGTTTAAAGACGGGAAGGGCTTTGGCGGAGAAAGGAATTTCCAGGCTTGGGAGCAGCGTGGGAGATGCTCCCTCACTCCAAAGGAGCCGGGGAGGGGGACGCTGCGATCCCAATGGGGATGGACGCAGCACTCGCCAGGAGAGACGGAGTGTCCAACAGCAGAAGGGGCAGGACGGCAGATGCTTCATCCCAACCTGCAGGATCAGGAGCAGATTAGCGGGAACTTTCCAGGATGCTCCTTGGTACCTCAGTGCCCATGAAGATGTGGAGTAGAGCAGGGAGAAGGAGAGAACGGACAGTCCTGCCCAGGTGTTTGGAAGAAAGTAGCTGCAGTCACTTAGCTGAGTGCTCCATGGGTCACTCAGGTGCCGTCAGTGGGATTCAAGTAAATATTTGAAGCTGATCACGTTAGTTAGTGCATTATCCAGTAGGAATGAATATGGTGTTAAGTATGCCTTGAATTTCAAAGTTTTTTTCTGAACAGGGCTCACAAAACCGTGATTGGGACCGTACACCTGAGGATATGAATGATAGATATTAATACTTGTATTGCACTAACTAGAGCATTATTTGTAGAGGAAATTTTTCTCTTAGAAATTCAGGCAAATCATGTGGAATGAATAATATAATTATCTTGATAGAGCAGAAAGGCTGTGTACAGTAACATGAACTTGGCACCCAGAGCAGCTGTTCAATGTGTCTATCTTTGAGTTACTTAGTAATTACAATTAATACTTGACTTACTTCTGTTCTGAAGTTCTGAAATCATTTTATAAAGTTCTATTAACTCTAAACTCTAGAAAAAAATACAGGTTGCTATTCATACGAAAAATCTGTGGATGAATTTAACCCAGTGCATGAAATCGAATTGGTGTCCAGTTTTGCCAAAGAAGTGGATTCTCAGTAAGCTAACAAATGGTCATAACTGTGTTGTGATATACATATACGTTTATTAGAAAGGCATGATTGTCTACAAACTGTTCATTTAAACTGAAAAAAACATTTCTAGGTCACCTAGATGTAGATGTAGGTGATCTGATGTAGAATTTTCAAGGGAGAATAGAGTAATATTCTTCACACTTTTCTGATTTGAGAGGATTTTGATAGGAAGATCATCGAATAGTGGATATGTGACTTGATTTCCATGGTGCTTCAAAATACATCACTATAGTGCATCCAAATTATTGTAGCAATTGGCCTATTAACGTATTTATCTACTATATATTTACGTATCCTTACAACATTTTTTCCTATCCTTAAAAGTGCACAAAGAATTATTCTTCTAAACAAGTGTGTTTAAAGTCATGCCTACAATTCTGTGTTTTCTCTAAGCAAAATGAATACTCCATTAAATGAGTACTAAGAAACCATTCCATAGGAAGCTTCAGACATATTTTTAAAATTTTAGAAGCAGAGGATTCGTTACCCTAAGAAGCATCCCACTTAGTTTTGGGACCAAGTGATGATTTCATTTCCTGGAATGAAGGCTGTACTGGCATGTGCCAACTTGCTGATATTAGCAGAGTTGCTTTGGGACTCCTTGACATATCTTGAAATCAATCTGCAAGCGTAGTACAGAGTTCCATGCTGTTTTAAATGCTAACACTGACTGGATATCCCTCTGGTTTATCATAAGCAGGTAATTGATCTTTTCTTAGTAAAAAAAAATAAAACATAATTCAAATAAAATTCATCTTTGTAGGAGTTTCCCCTAGTTAATGATTAAAACCCCCGTTCTATTGCAGATGAATCATACTAAGCTTAAATGGAACTTACTGAGCTTGGACTTTTGCAACATTAGTCAGTGCAAAATGTTACATGTTTTGATAGAGATACAAAAAGGAAGTGAGAAATAGAATGGAAAAGTCTATGTGAGCTTTTTTTCTCTTTTATGAGACCTTTTGGCCAGTCCTGCACTGTCTGCTGGAAGTGTGGTCACCACGATAAGTGCCTCAAGGTGCCTGCTGCCATTCGACACCTTCAGGGAATTCCTTTCTCCCCCAAATCCATTAATTATAAACCGGAAATTTCCGCACTTTGTCGGCTGTTTCTTAGGGAGCAAATTTCCAGGAGCTCTGTGTGAGCACAGATCCTCGCTGCGCCGACGCTTTTGTTTCTCGCGGCCGCGGAGCCAGCGCTCTACTGTAAGGGTCGAATTCTAGCACTATTTTTTTCCCATTTGATGTGGTATTTTGCATACAGCTGCAGGGTAGACAGTTACCTTTGAAAGGAACATTTGGCTGGTTTAATTTGATTAGAGCAAACCACCTCAATCATTTCTGAACTAAGACCGTTTTCATTTTAACTTGGCAGGAGGAGCTGGGAATGTACTGACTGCTTAGATGCACGGGGGAGTGCGAGTGTGGATACACAGCGAGCTCTGGAACAAAACAACCTCAGAGGACTTTACACATTGTGCCCCACAGAAAGGGAGGGATGTGAAACCCTCGGTTATCACACTCAACTTTCACTTGCTGTGGCAAGGAATCGGTCGCTGCGAATGTTCCTACAAGGAGCTGGAAAAACTTAGCAGGATAGAAATGTCTCATCATCCATTTTAAAGAGCATATGCAATGTTAAAACCAGATATAGGATATGAAAGTCTTGCATTTAAAGCAACACATAAACCCCCTGGCAACTGCATTTTGCGTAAAGATATGTTAGAATGCAGCATATAAACATAAATGTGGTGGATTTCTCTTAGGTACAGTGTATCAGTATTGAAATTCTGTCCCTTTTAGTAACTCCTAGTACAATTTTCCCCCATTCTGCCATGCCTCAAGTCCGTTTGTTACCTCCTTCTCCATTATATGAATACAAATGTATTACAAAATTTTTGTATATTGCTTAAAAAAGACAAAGAATCTTGAAGTTTACAGTATTATCTATTATTGTTGCTTTTCAGTTGCCCTCACTGGCGACCAAATCATTTCCATAGAAAAGCTAACATTACTATCAAGAATATCCCTGTGTCTTATAATGAAGTTTAATGAATTGACAAATCTGGACCCTTCAATCAACTGGTCAATAGACTTGTATGACATTCCTCAGAAAAGTGGATGGTAACCTTCAAGCTCTCTGACTTTACATTAGTATTGTGTGTAGGATATTTTAGTCAGAAGATTACAGTTGAAGGAAAATCTTTAGGCTGTTCTTGTGCTATGTTCTGAAAATCAAAAACATCATGAACTGTTCATCTAGGTGAGCAGCCTAACGTTCATGACCAATGGGGCAACTGCATTCACATATTCCAGCTAATTCAAGAATACAGTTGTAAACCTAAGGCTTGAGGTTCTGCTGAGGAAGTTGAAGTGCATGGAGTTGCAGTGATTTTATATCCATTCTGGTTGCTGAAATCACAAATTCTTAATTTTGTGATGAAAAAATATTTATTAGAACTGGGAGTCTCTGTGAGCCTCTTCTCTCAAATATACAATGTGAGAGTTTTCCATATGGATTTTAGATTTGCAGCTACTGAATTTATGACTATTTTGTGGTATACAAGTAGATTTCTCAGCAGGAGGTTTTTCACTGATAGGGACTCCAAGTTTCTCCTGATCAGCTTTGCTGCTCTCATTTATTTTATAGCACTACGAATTACTCTTCTGTGCTTTAATATTTTACTCTCAAATACTTGCTGCGTATCTCCAAGTCGTCACCCCTGAATTGTAGTTTACACCGGGTGGTACTTCACCTAGAACAGTCATTTAAGTGCTACATACATCTCACTACTTAAAAAAGTAATGTTTCTATATCTACAACTAGGGACTTTTTGATTGATGTACTGCACTAAAAAAAATGCACGTCTAATTTGTTGCTCAGTAGCACAGCACAAGAACATTTATTGTTGATTTCCAGGTTTCGTACTGACAGTGTAAGTCAACGACCTGCCTTGTTTTTCTCAATGAGAACACATTACAAGGTGGATTGCATTTGATATTTTTTCTAACCTCAGACTTGGTTTATATGCGACCTTTACAACACTGAGGCTGAGCAGCATCTGCAGTTTTAATTAGTGCAGTGTTTATCCTTAGATAACCTTCTAGATCGCTAATAGAGATAGGCCTGCCACGAGTCTTTGAGGTTTTCTTTTAGATATCTCCAATCAATTTGTTGTCCTAATGTGCCTCTCTTCAAAGGCTGCACAACCAGTTTTGATCAAAGCGGTTGATCAGAACAGTGATCCAGGCAGGTTTGAATCAATGGCTGTAGAGTTTGAAAATCACAATTAAATGTTCCAGTTAACTTCTAATATTTGCTATTTTCAAAAGGCTCCAGACAAATATTTCTGTAGGACTGAGCACCTGAAACTTTTCATTCCACTGAATCCCATTCATCACATTGCCTTTATGTCTGTAACTTTAGTGGAAAAGAGAGAGAGAGTTGCCCGGCATTACTTACCATTGTACTGCTTATTGTTCATGTTGTCTTTATTCTCATGATTTTTAAATTATTGTTATTTTATTATATCCAATTAAAATATCTACTAGAGATGTTATACAAAAGTTATACAAGAGTAAATCTCTATCCAGTTGAGAAATGTAAGCAGAAGGAGACACAAAGATACTACCGCAGTAAAAATCAAGAGTTGTTGCAAAAAAAAAAAAGTTAGGTAACTCACTTGACTGAAAATGAAAGGTATTTGTGGCTGTAGATGAAACCCAGATAGGTGAATAACACTGATGAGGGAGTGTTTTTAGAAGATGTTTTAGATACATTGGAATGTCCCAGATTCATGGGATATTGCTACATCTGTAAGCAAATGCATTTCAAAGGCTGCTTAGTCTTTAGTGAGCTCAGGCTGAGTAGTCGAGACTATTCTGCAGAAACAAAACATAAGTCTTTAAAACTGACGTATTTTGTCTGTAGGACTGTTCTACCGTCCTCTGAATCAGTAGAAGGATATTGAGTCTTAATTCTCAAAAAGGTTGGAAAGTCGAGTAAATTTACTAAAACCGCTGTAAAGGACAATTTCAGCCAAGAGGGGACAATTGCTGTTGATGAGGCGGTGGACATGGTTTAAGGAATGGACTGATAGAGCCCTTTGGTGAAGGAATTGCTCTTAAAGTACAAGCAAGAGAGGTTGTTCTCTACATATTTTGAAGTCACGTACAGCAGTTGGTTTAAGAACTTCTTCCAGTCAAGCCACAATGTACTAATGGCCACAAGATAATTACATTTGATATCTCTGGAGAAAGGATGGTTCCAAAACTTAGTGATAACAGTAGGCTTTAGAAAAGAAAGGTTAAGAAAGAGGAGACAGTTAAAAAATCAAGAAGCAATGTATTAAAATGCTTAGATTTAGCATGGTAGTTACTTCAATGGAGATTTGTAGCAGGGCATATTGTCACTTTAGATATTTACCCTTCCTTGGAGATTTTAGTTACTCTTTTGGATCTCTAGCCTCTTTCTGGGTGCCAGGTACACGATGGCTCAAACATATGTGTGCGTCTTTGGCACAGAAGATGCACCTACTCAGGTGTAAAACAATGAAATAGGAATGCCAGATAAGAACTGTGAGCAGTCATCCAACTTTAGCCATCAAAATATGAAGTGTATGCTCCAACCTCATGATGATTGAGGGTTTTTTTCCATAGTGAATGGAGAGAATGGGCTTTCTGCTTGTGATTCATCTCAGCCAGCCCAGTACCTGTGCCGGAATGGAGCTCATTGCCCTCTGGAAATGCCTTCTCTGGGTGACTAATACAGAGTGGACTCCCAGCTAATGTTAGATGTGATTAATGCCTATCGGTACGGTGCAAAAGTTAAAAGGTGGATAATGGAAACACTAGTGGGGAATTTGTACAGCAAATAAGAAAAGTTGCAAAAGCAAATAGGAAATTGGGGTAGGAGAACAGGAGATTAGTATTGAAATCAGAGTGTGCTTGGTCTATCAAAAAATAGAGATATAGATAATCCAATAACAAATCAGTATTACAAGGGACCTTATTTTTTACCAAATCTTGTAGTGTAGGGCTTGTTGATAAGGGTTTGTTGAAGCCAGTTTTGTTTTTTCAGGTAGCAAAAATGTGCTCCTCCTAATAGCAGATTGTGGGTTTGTGTGAAACGCACTGACAAACACTCAGACTGCTGCTAGTTTGCACTTGGCACCAAAGGGAACAGGATGTAGCTGGAATGGGTAGTCACATCCTGGTTACCCCGTACCCGGGCTTGAACTCCAGCACCCAGACGCCATTTCACTCCAAACTTGTTAATCTTTTCCAAGTGGAAGAGTTGTTGAAGAAGGGCATCAGAGAGCTCCACTCACTCAGGCTCCAATTGGTTTAAGGCATCTGTCAAGGTCTTCTTTCTCAAATGCTAAGTCTCTCCTGTATTTCTCATTTTCCTTCTCCCTGCTGTACTGGTCTAGTACAACATTTGCTACTGAGGCAATTATCTCACTATTAGTAACATCCTGATGCTACACACACTTTTCCTTCATAACTGACTAAAATACCCTTAAAGCAAATTACTTGATGATACAATTACAAGTAATTGGAAAAAAATATGATATCTAACCTGCCAAAGGCTCCCCTCTGAATTATCAAAGACTTGAAGTCTTTGATGATTGCTGGTGATCATATACCTTTAGCTTTTGGAATAATGTGTTGGAATTTCAAGGGGTTTTTATCATCTTTAGACATGGTAGCTCACATTACTAGACAATAGCCTACAAAATTAAAATCAATATATTCTCTTAACAAATTTTCCAGGTTTGAATGTGTAAGTCACGTGTCTGTTGGAACTAGTTCTTTCATAATTTGAACTACAAAGCTGGAAAACAACCTTTTTGTCATAGAACTGCTAACAGGATATCTCTAGTAAAGTAAATAAGTTGCTTTATTAGTGCATGTGCATGTGCATAAGTTGATGTGGATGTGGATGTGGATAAGCCAAGAAAATCTCAAAATTTTACTGTATTTTTTCCAGCAAGTTCAGAATTATTATATTTTAACACATTTGAGGATTTTTATACATGTAGAACGGCAGTTAGTTTAAAACCCAGGCCTTAAAAATGTCTAAATGGATCTCTTATTGAAGCTTAAAACAGCAAATTGAAAGGGAATGAGGATAAACCAGAAAAATAATCCCCCAAGCTAATTGTTTTTACATGTTTTACATGTTTTTACATGACATTGAAAATGGGAGCTGAGAACTAAAATGCCTTCTCATTCCTAAGTATAAAAAGATAGTAAGTTTTACTAATTGTAATCTGGATGAAGTAAATAAAAATTATAAAGCCTGATGTGAGTGACAAACAACCACATCAATATATGAAAGAGTAAACATGTAGCGGCTCAGCCTAGCTGGGATACAGCCCTTCCAGCATGCAATTGAACAGGGAATGTCAAGCCTAAAACTTCTTTAAACGCTTTTGGGAATATTTTGGTGATGGAATCATGGTGTCTCCATTTATATTGCTCTTTGTTATTAAATTTGTCAAATCTCATAATTAGATACAACAGATAGATAGATGCTCATTATATAATATTATGAAACCAAGAGATGCATGCATGAAAAGCAGCTCAGGAAAAACACCCAAAATTGTGACATTTATGAAAAGTCACTTCTGTTGTAACTCACAAAGTTGCTGAATGGACCTTTATAAAATATATGAACCAAGTCACTTCTAAGTGGAGACAGCTGGGGTCTATTTAATATCCTGTGTAAAATAGAGGGGTCAACTTCCTGAAATAACGTAGGAGCTTTATTTCATGAATATGTTACTAATGCGGGGATCTGGGGTGATGGTAGGACTTTTAAACTAAAATGTCGCTTAGGTAAAAGCACCGTGTTTCGTTTGAGCTTTCATGTGAGGTGCCGTGCTTGGTGCAGGATGGTAGGAAGCCCATCCCCGTGAGCCCCGTGGTGCCCAGGAGACACGGTGCTCTGTGGGTGCAGGGAAGGGTCTGTCATGTGGCTGCTCCCTTCTGCAGGCAGCTGAGCTTGGGATGTGCTTCTCATCCTCTGCTGTTATGATTTAGGCATTAGACTATAGGAAATGTAGTGACTTGTGATTATACCGAGGCTCTAAATACCAAAATCGTGTTTTAGTTTTGGGACATTGATACATAAATCACTTACTTAATTTATCTTGACAGTTTTAGGGTGTCCTTTTTCCCCTTACAATCACTGCAGCCATGTCTTTACAGTATAGGATCATACTCTTCCTTAATTTATTCTCTATATCCATGTGTTTTAAGTACTCTTGCCTCCTTGAACTTAAAAATTTATTTCATCTTCTAAGTCCTGCTATTTCACAGAATCACAGAATGGTTAAGCTTGGAAGAGACCTCCAGAAATACATCTAGTCCAACCTCCCTGCTCCAGCACGGATGAATTTCCTGCATATTTCATTGGACATTGGACATATGGGTGAAACTATATATCTTTGTAGGACACATCCCGTGGCAAATGTTCATAGATAGAAAAAACGTATCAATATTTAGCACTAATTGACTATCCAATGGCAGCTTTACATTGTAGGACTGTGGTGATGGAGAATGAATTGTATTCTTGCTATGGAGAAGAAATGATCTTTCTCTACCAGAGCAGTGGGAATTATTGAGAAAGTCAAGTACCTACATTTATAAATTGATCATTTGAATACTTGAGGCTGAGGAGTTAGGCCTACAGAGTCATTAACATGATTGTAAATAGTGAGGGGAAAATAAATTGGAAGAAGAAGGCTGCAGGGATAGATTAGAAGAGAGAGATGTGGAAACTGAGTGAAAAAAAGGAAAGAGAAACATGGCATGAAAAATGTAATAGTGTTCAACAGCAGCTGAATTCTTTATATAAAATTAACCTGCAATTTTATTGTAAAGTACTTGCATAAACAATGATATCTAGTATGGTTAGAAATACAGTGGAAATTTGGTTTTTCCTTGTTTGCTTACGTACATAGAAGAACAGAGACTTTTGAGGAGAGGCTGATGGGAGAATATAGTTAAGGGGATACAAGTGTGTTCAGTTACTTCAGCAGTGTGAAAGACATATTGTTGAAAAGCAGCTAAAATACAGTTTTGCTATTTATTTACATCTGACATGTGCCATTATTTACAAAATAATGAATTTATTCCAAAATTATCCTTGCATTAAAATGTAAATCCTAATCTCATGCTGCTAAAAGATGCCCCAAAAGAAATAGTTACCATTGCCCTGAAGTAATAAAATAGTCAAATAAAATTTATTGCCAGCTCAAAATGCTACTAACACCTCATTTTCATTGCCAAACTCTGCAAATAATCTTTAATTTGTTTTCTTTTACATATGTTTGCAAGAGAGTAAAGGAAATACTTAAAAAGCTGTACAGCCTGTACGATTCTTAGCTCGGCGTGCATATATGACTGGCTATAAATGACTGGCTTGCAGTGTCATGTAAACTGGATGGAAGAAGAGGAAACATATTTATCAGGCAGCTACCTGAGGAATGGAGAATGAAAGGACCTGAGAAGACATTCTTCTAGGGCTTTTTTTTGCATATGCTGGGAATTAATTTAAAACAAGACAGAAATTACAGGACGATCAAAGAGCGCACATAGCTGTGATTGCACTGAGCAGAATGCAAACCTTTCTACATATAAAAAAAATCCATGAACTCCATTTTTAAGAACTTCTAAAATGCAGTTGCTTGAATTCTGACAAAATGGATAAGGAATTTGCATGGTAATGGAAATGAGGATCCATTTCTTTTTATATAGTGAGTGTTTAAGAGCAATTGCCTTCAGGCTAAATTTATTAAGCTAGAAAAAATCTTGTAAATTTCTATTGAAGATTTATTAGTCCCGTTTGCTCCTTTTCAGTACAGCAGGAATATTAAACTGCGTCCTGTGAGTTGTCACAGGTGGAACTCCCCTTCAAATTAAAGAAAATTCAGGGCCTGAGCCAAAGCCATTTAAATACATATAATAACTTCATGAGGCTTAGGCTGAGTCTCTTGTGTGCAGAGAATTTTAGGACTGATCAAGGCCTGTGCCGTTAAGTGAATATGTCAGACGTGTTTTCAGTGTCGTTTTTTTTGGACATCTCTTATTTCCTCATAAGCTCCTCAAGAGAAAACCTATTTTTAAGCCTTTTCAAAAAACTGAATGTATCCTGGTATCCCATCAACTAAATTGTTATGTGGGATAGAGTCATCTCTCTGAAGTTCAACTAAGGTCAAGCATGGGGTCATGTCTCCAAAGTTCAACTGGAATCAAGTACCATGTGTCAGTCACCTAGGCATCCTCTATTGCCAACAGCACCTCCAGGGAGGTATTTTGCTCCCTTCCTTTTTCCCTGGAATACATTTGAGGCAGGAACGCTTAGCATAGCCTAACCACCAAACTGCTGAGCAGCTAAATTGCATGACGTACCTTTCTTTTGTGGTAGCTGAGGAGAGAGCCCAACACTTCCTCAGGCTCTTAGTTTTTAACGGATAGCACTTGAACTATGTGATGGTATGTAGCCAAAGAAAGCCACATTTAGTGGGGTTGTCAGGTTTTTGCAAGTCTTAACGCTGCCCTCTGCACCCACTGGAATTTCTTTTAAGTGTAAACTTAACTTATATATAACTCTGTGTTACTCCCGTTTTCTTTAAAGAGGAATGCAATGTTTAGGTGCGCAGATCTGGCTACCTTCCAAAACCAGATCCTATTTGTCTTTCCTACTCATGTGAGCAAACGCCATGGTTTGGGTTTTCGGAAATAACTGCAGTGTCACTGACTACGAGCAGAGGGGGAAACAGTTCCCAGCATATTCTGTGGAGGCAACAGGTGCAGGACAGGGTCCCTGGAAGTCCAGAGCTGGTCATGAAGCCACTGCAGTGTGTGCTGAAGGAAGGGACTCCCTTGGTCATTCAGTTCCCAGCACACACAGCCATCTTGGGAGCAAGCAACAACATCAAAGCCCAATCAGGGTCACCGCTAATGAAGTATAACCAAAAAATCTTGTGAACTGCCTCTTTATTTCTGTGTCTTTTAACCTCATAGAGGAGAAACATGTGTGGAATTCATAGATAAAATCTAAGACATGTTGTTAGTTTTCACTTTGCCTATTAATTGCTTCTGCTGCCTAACTCTGCTTGCCTTGGAAGTGGGTAGATATGTCTGATCCCTTTTCAGGAAACTTTGAGCAGTGAGGGACCATTAGTTCTAAATAAACAGATGGCTTCAGGAGATTTAGACATTTTAAAAGTTGTTTTCATGCAGCTTAAATAAATGATGGCAAATTGATGTTTCCATTTGTAAGATAACAAGAAAATAACTGATGGCAAATTGATGTTTCCATTTGTAAGACAACAAGAACTATTAATATCCATTGAAGTTTTCCCAGTTCCTCAGGTAAAGACTGAGAAAGCAATAGCTCACAGTTTTGTTCATTTGAGAGTATGCGGAAGACAAATATTGTCATGAGCTCCTTGCAATAAATCACAAACATACTTTCTCAAGAAGCATGGCCATATTCAGGAATTTAGGTGAGTCATAAAGCTAATGAAAAAGCAAGGAGGTGGAGACATAGGGCCATTGAAGCCCAAAAGAGGAGCTCGCATGGAGCACCCCAAGGTGTAGAATTTCTCTCTGCAGGAGCAAGAAAAGCAAGACCAGGACTCTACAAACAATCTGCTGTCACAGAGGAGATATTGTGATTTCCTGCACATGCCTAGAGGAAGAGAGAAATGCATAGAAGTTGGGGAAAAAGCGTGTGAACCAGATAGGAAAACTCTAGCCTTACCACTCAGATGCCGAGGTCAGTCAGCATCCGTTTTGCATCTCACTCAATGGCTTGGTGGTCTTGCTACTACTGGCCCACGTAGTGATAACACTTACTTAGCCCTTTCCTTAAAAGGTTTATAATTTCTTACATAACAAATGCATAGTTTCCCCAAGTACAGACCACATGCCTGTGGGTTTAGGTAACACAGAGGGTTTTGCATTGCTGTCTGCCCAGTGACTGACCAGCTAATTATAAGAGATAAGTGACATTTCTTGGTCTGTAAATTGGCCATTCATCACTGCAAAGCAAGAATTGAGAAGCAAATTTAGAAGCAGACTTGTGTTGGAGTTACTTACAATTTGTAAAATGTTGAAAAAAATCTCACCTCAGAACTGCTATGATATGGCAAGGATTTCAAAGACTGTATGAGACAGAATATTAGACTTGAGTTTGAGTGATATTCTTCCTGTTGTTATTTTTGATATGTTTGGCTCACTTGAGTTGTCTCAATTGTAGACAATTTCTCAATGGATAAGAGGTTAGACTTTTTTAGCTACTAAAGACAAGAATAATTTATAATGTTTTGAAACAAAGATCAATCATTGATTTTATTAAAGACCAGGGAGGAGATGATCAGCTTGCATATGGCACAATTCTGAATTCCAAATATAAACTGAAATGTGGAATTTGTAGCAATCACTCTGGGGAGTATACATGCAAAAAGACTGCATTTCACTGTGTCCCTTCATGCTCTAGGTACAGCTGGAAGTCAAGGGTAACTTCTATGGTCCTTTCATTTGAATTAAACAAAATCAGTATTCAGACATAAGTTTTATTTGCATGTTGAGCAATTTAAAGGATGGAAACCATGTAAAAAGGAATGCAGCTTTCCCTGAGGAAGGTATTCTCCCAAAAATGTAAAACATTTAATAAAAGATGCACATACAGTCCCAATGAATCAGAGCATCTTTAATTTGTACTCTAAACTGGAGGCTTATGCGCACACTTGGTACTGTATAACAGCAATATACATAACTCTGAAAAGCAGTGTACATTTGCACGCCTTAGGAGCTCATGAGAGCAATACAAATAGGTCAGATCTTAAAGAAACTGACAGTGACTTTTTTTGCAACGGGCTGTACTGCTTTTTCAGATTTTTGAGTGACTTTGTCCCGCACAGAGAGTCTGTTCAGTAGGGCAGTACAAAGAGTAAATACTGTCGTCAGCAGGCTGATAGTTTCTGTAGATATTGCTCAGTGCGTGGCCAAGTTTGGGTTTAAAATCCATTCCAACAAGACGAAAATGTTAATAGACTAGTAAGAATTAAATGTTTTGGGAAAGGAGTGGGTTATAGGTTGAGCCCTGAAGCTGAAGTTCTGCCAGTGGGAATGTTGTTTGAATTGCTGAGCTTTACCAGATTCATTTCTGTTCCCTTGCTATTAAAAATAATCTGCCTTCCCAAAGAAGGTGAACAAGAAATGTCAATGTTGAAGCTAGAAAAGACAGCATTAGGCTAGAAACAAAGAGATGTGTAGAGAACAGCTTTTCAAATGTAGTATTTGTTGAAGTTAAACTTGTAACAACTGAATCCGTTAGTGGGTGGCACAGTGAGTACATTTGGCCTTCTCATCCTCTGGGCACAAAGCTCGGCCTCTGTTGCAAATGAAAATGAGTGTTGGTGGTTTCAGCCGAGAGACGTTTGTCTGCATCACAGAACCCTTCGATGTGGCCCCTGAGCTGACATGGGCCCGTGCGGGGCTGGCGTGGGCCGCGTGGGGCTGGCGTGGGCCCACGTGAGGCTGGCGCGGGAGAGCCGGCGCTGCAGGTCAGGCCTCACGTCCGAGCCGCGCGTTGAAAGGCTGCCCGGGCAGCCCACACCATCGGACCTTGGCCAGCACCGGTTACTTCACTTTCAAGAGCATCTATTTCTCACTGTCCCTTTCTCTGCCTCTCTTGCTCACACACACTTAAAGAACAAGAACATCTTTTATGAAACTAAACATTTTAAATCATTTTTCCAAGGCTTAGAGGAGAGAGACTGGAAAAAATTACAGCGCAGGGCTCAGCTTGCAGATGAACGATTGCTTGTCGTCTTAATATCTCCCTTCCTTCTCTTAAACCTCACTGTTGAGTGCGCTCTAAGAAAGCATCCTGGCTGGACGCTGCTGGAATAGGTCCTGGGCCCATATTGCTGGAATAAGACGTTCTGCTGCCTTTCATCAGGCAGTGACTTTTACGTGGTAGCTATTTTTGCTTTGTACACATCAGGTAATGGCCAAGAGACAGCAGAGTTGAAAACATGTTATCCTCATGATGTCGGCCTATCTGAGGCCGACACACATCTGTTACGTGTGATGTTAGATCTTGCTATCCCTTTCTGTTATTTGCCTGAAAGAATCACAGGAGGAGACGGGGCTACCCTTTCCTGGGAGGGTGGCAGAGCAGGGAGATGTGCTGATCACCTCCTGCCCCAACCTCAGCAGAGTTGGGTCAGTGGGCTGTTGTTCAAGTGTCTCAGCGAGATGCCGCAGTCCGCCATGGAGACACGGTGTAGGTGTTGATGCACCTCAGTGCAGCTGCCATTAGTGTGACAAATGAATTGAGAAGCTCTTGAAGACCCCACACATTTTGAAACTGGAGCTCAAGTCTTGTATTCCTATGTGATTTTAGAAATTTTATCTCAGAAAAAGTACACTTCCAAAAATATGAGATACTTTGAATTTAGAGGCCTGTGTATCTGTATGTGCTTTTTTATCATTTGCAAATATTTCACTAACACTACTTAGAACAAGAATACTCTGAAGTCTGAGATGCTAGCTTACAAAGGCATGGAGAAGTAGGTGATTTCTGATGAGGATGTGACAGAGAAGTGTGTCCTGGAGAAAGGGAAGGATATTGTTATACATTTTGGAATAAAAAGCTCTATTTCTTGTTTGGCTGCGTGGGACATGACTCTTGCGATGCACATGTCCCAGTTCATTTGCCAAACTGCTGCTTTCATTTGCAATACGGTCCATACACCAACTATATACAAGTCCAAGTGGAGACTAGGGTCTTCCTTTCTTCAAAAACAGGAAAGGAGAAGGTGGTTAAAATAAAAAAGTACAAAGAAAATAGAATTTTTCAGGGAGTACATAGTTTACAAAGTTGGGGTGGATGAAGTGG
>JAUBOD010000469.1:3339092-3351773 GCA_032353885.1 Nothura maculosa | reverse complement strand
ACATTGACAGTAATAACTGTTGCTGACTGAAAGCACCTCAATGTATATTTAAGCTGACTTCACTTGGGTCAGGTGTTCACCAAGACGGCTCAGTTCCAGGTGAAAGCAACAATGAAAGAAAAAGGACTGCTAAATGTAATAGTTGTATCAAAGGCCAATACAGAAACATGCACAAAGTTAGGAAATCCAAAGAGTAGAAATTGGTTTTATTCATCCCCATTATGATCACGGAAGAGCATATAGGATTATTTTCAAAACTGACTAATGATTTTTGTTGCTCAGCATAAAACACTTCCAAGTTTTTCAGATTTAGGCAGAAGAGCACTGCTAGATGCACACGGAGAGACAGAGTTGAGGGCAAGGCCGTTATTGTCAGAAACATATCTCAGAACTCATATTCAAAGGGGGCAGTTGCCCAGGCAGTGTAAGTGGACGCAGCAAGTGCAGTCCTGCTGCTGAGAGGGTGCTCCTGCTCCCATCGCTTCCCCTGCGTCGGCCAACAAAGCCCAAGGGCAGCAGGTCTTCACCTTCATCTATCATGCACTAAGATCAGCTCATCTGAATCCCTGTGTCCGCAGAGAGGAGGATGAGCAGCAAAGAGGGCCCTGCTGCCCAGAGACAGCCCCGTCCTCCATGTCTTGGAGCCGGGTGGGAAACCACAAGAGCCTTCACTGGAAGATCTGCTCAAGTAGCTCAGCTCCAAGGCGGGAGCGCGTTTCCCTCCGTAGCTCGTGCTGCCCTGCCGGTGTGTGTGGAGGGCCTTGCTGTTCACTCCAGGCTCCCGGCCTGGACGAGGAAGCAGCTGCGAGGCCGGTGGGGCCGGGGCCGGAGCGCAGGGCTCGGGGCCGCGGCCGCCACTCCGGAGCTGCAGGAATGCGGGGAATGCGCCGCTCCGCTCTGGTGCAGGCCCGCGTTTATCATAAGCCAGACAACAAGCCTGTCTTTTAATCCTTCAAAGAAGTAAATTATTTCACAGCAAAAAAGCAAATTGCATTTGCTGCATGGGAATATTTGCTACACCAAAAAAAAAAAGAAAAAAAAAGCTGCTTTTTTGAGCTGTAAACATTAGAATATGTATTATGTGATTGTGAAGTTTGTCCATGCTGAGCTGTGGATGTTTTGCAGCCCTGTAACTTCACCTGTGCACAATCTGCCTTGTCCTGGTGGGAAAAAAAAAAAAAAAAAAAAAAAAAGCACAATTCCTAGTGCAATTCATATCAGAGCAGGAGGAGGTTTCTGCCAGGCCAGACCAGAGGCTCACTGTGCTCAGCATCAAAGGACATTGACCAACAGAAGATCCTTAGGAAGTGGAGTAAGAACCAGCTTTTTCCAATGCGGAATCATTTGCTTTTTAATAGTAACTGAGGCACTCACCTTCTGTGAATTCATCTAATTCCTTCCCAAATCCATTTATACTTTTGGCTAGTTCACTTCTGCAGTATAAGAAAAGCTCTTTATTTTGCTTTAAGTCTGGCACCTGATAACTGCAGCCGAGTTCCCCATAATTCTCATTTTGTGAACCATTCCCTTTTTACCTCTGGGTGAAATCTGGAGTTATTTTGCAGCACTGCTGCTCCATTAGTGCAAGATAAAAATCCCTAGTGCCAATAAGCCTTCAGGTCCTGATATGAAGTAGATGCAGTGCAGTAAAAATGCAGTGCTCTCTTCTTTGCCTCTCTTTATTTTCCTGCTTTTTCTCTTAAGAAGGCCCAACAGATATGGTTAGTAAGGGTGCAGCACCAGCTCAGAGTTTTCATAGTCGTGCCTGGGGATCTTACCTAAGGAGGTAGGAGAACTGAATTCAGAAAGACTAGAGTCCCCTCAGAAACAAGGGGTTATGTGTGTGTGTAAAGAGCAGCAGAGAAAGGCCCCGAATGAGTACTGTGGATTTTCTCTCTATTATAAAAGAGCATCCTGCTATTGTGTGACCTGACTTCTATCTTCTCTTTTCGGATTTGAAAATATGTGGTGCATTTCCCCCACCCGGTGATTTACGTCTCCATGGTACTAGTTTTTCTGTTGATTTAAGCGGGTCTGTTTTCACATCGACTCCCGGAGATAATTGAGTGGGTTGGATTGTAAAAACAGTTTGATTGTTTGACAAGGTCTCTCCCTGTCTATTTACAAAACTGTTCCCACATAATTTTAAACCATCCTGAAACACTAAAACAGGGCCTGGGGTTATGCTCTTATCGGAGCACACAAGGGAGCAGGCTTGGGCCTGTTGGGTGCTGCAGTGTGAGACAGCTCAAATGTTACTGGAAGGCAAGCAGGGAAAACAGGGTCCTCCCTGTTTGGGCTAGGGCTCTGCCATGGAAATGCTCTTAGGGCTTTGTATATAATAAAGCCAAGTCTCTGGCACTTAATGCTCTGGCACTTAATGCTCCTCTTCAGTATTCCCTCTGCACTGGCCAACGTGCTGCTGGGGAATGCGTTTCGCACCCAAAAGGCCCCTTCTCACTGGAAATTCAGGTGCCCCTGGAAGAAGTTGCTCTTCACCAATAATACGTAGGGCTTGGGTTTTTAGAGGCCAGAATTGTGCTGCAAAATGCTCCAGCCCTCTTCTGAGTCAGGCAGGGTTGTGCTCCGTTATGTCACTGCTAATGTCTTGCCCGTGTTAACTTCAAATGTGCCAAGAAATAGGGATTCCATCACTTCCCATGGGAGCCGGTTCCAAAACCTCTATATAATCACTCTCAGAAAGTTTCCTTGATGTCCAGCCTTCAATTTCCCATTCTTAATTTAACTCCATTATATTCTTTGTTATTATATGCTGAATGGTAGCAGATGTCCAAGGCCTTGTAGTTGGCTTCCTGCATTAGAGAAATCAGTTACATATTGCTGTTTACATTAGTCCCTGCAAAAAGTGAAAAGATAATTCGTTTGCTTAACAGCAAAAGTTTAATAGTCTCAGTTCATCAGGATTTCAGTAGAGAAGAGAGTACCAGTTCATTAATGTAGATTTCTCTAAACTTCCCATCTATTCAAATTAAGTGGATTAATATAGATGAAAATACATAACCCTGAAGGAAGAACTTGTGAGCTAGAAGATGAATTCCACAGTTTGGGGGATCTATCAAGCAGCTCAGAACGAAGCTACAAGGATCACTGGGTGGCTGTGAGTCACTGCTCTGATGCATGAATAGAGCAAATGAAAATTGAGGCTTTTGCATGAAGGATGTTTTAGCAGAAATAAGCAAATACTGAAGGCACAACACCAATTACTTGGTAAGACCCCCATCTAGAGGGTCTGAGTGCTGCTCCACTCCCCTCTGTTTCATTTCAGACACGAGTGAGCGCAGGGCAGGGCAGGTTCCTGGAATGATCCAGGAAGGGAGAACCTGCTTTCTGAGAGGAGAGAAGAGCTCGGCTTAATTGAACAAAATGAATCATGAGAGAAGATACAATTGGTATCTAAAAACATCATCAGGAAATGAGCCAGAGAAGGCGAACATGAGTAAAAGAAAAGAACAATGTTGGCATGAACAGCAGTTAGGTTAAAGTAGACACGAATAAATTTAGGGTGGAAGCTAGAAAACAAGACATGAGTTTTCGAAGCAACCTACAGCAAGACCAGTGCAGACAAGAAAAAAAGACTGATTTTAAGACAGAGCTTGACCAGTTTCTAAAATGCAGTTGACAGATGTTCATGACCCTTCAAGATTTCATGTGCATTATATAGTCCAACTTATCAAAGTTAAAAAAAAAATTCTTTCGTGAGCTCCACCCTGAATAGAAACAGCTTTCAACAGGTCAGAAGACTGGCATGTCACAGCAAAATCATTTTCCCAAGCAAGAAGGTGATCTGCTTAGCAATACTGAATGGAGGTAAAACAAACAGTGGGGATGGCCCTCATAAAGCAAAGGCAGCTAAAATTAAAAGTTAGCATGAGAGTGCAAAGCATTAAAGTTGTGAAATATAAAGCAGAAAGACAGGTCACTAAAGTGGTCTTACTACAGAAGTGAAAAGGTGACCCAGAAGTTTCCATTTCACGTGGTTGTGAAAATGGTCCTGCTAGAAGACTCAAAATTGGTATCATATTTTTGCTTGATGTGTAACCTTAGTGGATGTGGATACGCAGACCCACTGGGAGCTGAGAGCTACAGAGAGAAAGAAGAGAGGGGAGACTTGAGGAGACTTCTCTTCTTACAGTATGTGGGTAGCACTGAGTCTGACAAGCTGCATTACTTGGAGATTTGCAATCAAGATCAAAGCAAAGAAGCAAAAGGCACTTTGTGGAGCTGTAAGATTTGCCATGAGACCTGGGTATTTCCTTGCTGAAGGGAAGCAGGAGATGACACAGTCACCACACAAGTTGTTTATCAGAAACTATAGAAAAGTTCTGTGTTTACAAGACCCAAGGGAAAAGATTATGATCTGAAATATTTATCATTTGTAGACAATTAAGAAAAAAATATGAATTTTGATTTATAATACAAGAAAAATTGACATCATTGCCAAGAATAAGAATGACTTCAGTTAAATGCAGTTGTCATGATAAATGATAACAGAAAGTTTTTCAGAAACACAAAGTCAAAGAGGACGTAATAGCAGAGTTATCTACTGAAAACTCCCCATGTAGCTCAGGAAATTCCTCCAGACTGAAAGCCAGATCTTGGAGGCTTCAGTAGTGGCTTGAGTTTTTGTTTAGGTCAAACAGATGAACAGCAATAGCAGACCCTATTAAAATGGGCTGCAGACACTACCAAAACGGGCTATTAAAGTGTACAACTCGTACAATGAAATATTGCTGTGCTGCCCAGGGCCACAGTGGTAATGGCACAGACATCTTGTAGTAGCCTTCTGGTAAAAAAATAAATAAAAATAAAAACACTAAGGAAGGTTGCATCATATTTGAAACATAGCAAATTTTTGCTTTGCAAGTTCAGATTGATTTGGACCAGAATCAGATTTTTGATCCTTGTAGGCCCTGAGTGATAAATAGTGGATGATAGAAAGAAAAAGAAAACTAATGAGCATTACAAAACACAAGCCAGAGAATGTAGCAGGTACAAGCATGGGAGAAAACTCTCCTGGAGAAAAAGAGGGAAGATGGACACCTGCAAGTCCACGTGGATTCTATTCCGAGGCCATGTTGCAGATTTGAGAGAGGAAGAGCAGAGCACAGACCTTCTGCTTGGGTGGACGAACTATTAATTTTGATTTAACAAAGATATAATGTTGTAGCATGTGAGCCCAGCACAAGATTGTAACCATGAAACTGTGCCACCCAAAGAGCTGCCTCACTGCTGACCAGCAGGAAAGAAGAAATAAAAGAAATACATTGACACTGTGATGGGCTTCAACTGGGTCTTGAGCTTGTCCCTTAATTCTGGCTCAGAAAAACATGACAACACAAAATAAGGCTTTGTATGGCTGGTCCTATCCAAAATGATACCCCAAATGCTATCATCGGACTTGTTTTCCACTCTGCTTGTTAGCAGTGGGTGATGTCAAATGCATTTGAATGCCAGGGGAAAATACAGTAACCCACCAAAGGCAGTTTGGTGGGTGTGCAGACCAGAGTGCTTGGGCTGGGGGAGAAGGCAGTTCCAGGTGCTTCCTTCTCGTGTTCTGCAGAGCTATGTGTGCTGTGTTGAAGGCAAATGACCTCTTTTGGGAGCAACTCATCCTTTTTAACAGACAAACTCATAGCACCAATGATCTGAAAATATCTGGGTTCCAATCTGCAGAACCAAAAGCAAATACCTAGAGGATGCTAAGCTGCTTCCAAAAGATGTCTTTTATGCTCAGCACAATGGGGGATTTTCCACTAATGGCAAGAAAGTTGCAGCTGTACCGAGCTGTGAGCACCACCGCCGCCTCACGTGTGCGGAGTTTTGTGTTCCTATTATAGAAGGTTTATTTATGCACTGACCGATTTCGCAGAACGATTTCAGGTAAAAAGCTCTATCCGCAGGCACAAGAGCATGAGCTGGCACTCTCAGGGTTGGAAATGGTTCTCAGGAATTCTTCTGCCTTTGCCTATCTGTATTTCAAAACCATTTGTGTTTCCCATGGGGCACAAATCCTAGAGCTTCATGGCAATATTCACCACCACAGACTAGAGGAGAAAGATCTCAGCTGCACAGAGCGTGACTTATCATGCTCTTCCAAAGCAGGGCCTAAATCTATGCAGTATTGTCCTTCATGGGTGTGGGAGAAAGTTTGAGGTCAGGACAGACCATGCGCCTTGCTGAAGCACTAATTGCAGGCCCCAGTTCCTAAATGAGGAATTTGTTGTCAGAGATCCCTATCTGCTGAGAAGCTGCTTATTTTCTACTTAGTTGCAGAAGAGTAGTAGTGATTGAGGAGATCTGTGGGAGAAAGATGGAGAGGCAGTGGGAAGCAGTGCAGAAATACACACTAGTAACAGCCATCCACAGGAGTCCATAGAGTATCCATTGAGAAAGGAAAACCTGCTTTTTGATTTCCACAGAAACAAGACTATTTACACCTTTCTTATGAAGAAAAATAAAAACATACTTCATCCTGCTTGCTTTCCACCATCTCATCACATCTTCTGTCCCCTCTTCCCCTACCCTTGCACAGAAATAACCTACGAGTGCCCCATATTGATTGCATGCTCAGGCAGAAGAGGCTATAAACTAATACAGCTGAGCTTGTTCTGTTCCTGCAGGACAAGGAATGTTTCTCTTCTCTATGTACGTTATTATTTACACAGCCAAAACATTCTGAGAGTCAGAAAATGCCAGGCCTAACTCTGTCGGACATATTACCCCTAAAAGTAAGAAATAAGCTCAAAAACGGAAGCTCTTGGCAGCTGCCAATGTGCAGTATCTCTGCGAGTACCGTAACCCAAAACTTGACTTTCTAAGGGGCCTGATCTTCTCCTTGTACCACTTACGGCAGCAGTTTTTGGAGGCCAAGAACGCAGGATTTTGAATCCTCTTGGAAAACCGGTAAGGATGAGAAACCAGCTAAGGGCTGCTCTGTGCGGGCACTGCTTCAGCTGAGGAGCATTACAGGAAAGATAAACTATCATTTAATTCACCCCGGCTTGAAGCCTGGCACTTCTTAGGCGAAGCTCAGCTTTTAACTCCCTTGTATGACCCGCTAAAAAGGATGGAGGACACGGGGGTATTTCCCCCCCCAAAATGCTACTTAAGATCCTTCATCAGGGAAAACAATCGTTTCTGACCTTTTCTGAAGTGCTCTCTTGACAATGGGACAGAGATCTTCAAGTGCCAGTTGGGAATAGGGCCTGGATGTCATACTAGTGCTCATAGCGACTTTGAAATTTCAGCAGAAAAACAGAACCTTTGCATATTTTTTAATTTCTTGGGTTTTTATTTTTCAGGAGGTGTGTATCAATCAAATTGAATTGTCACTTTTGGTGACGATTCTATATTTTTGATCATCTTCAGTGAGAGTAAATGGCTTCTAAGGTTCACTAAGGCTGATTTCTTCTAATGTTCATTAATGGCAGTGCAATTTTGGCTCCCTTGCAAGCAGATATATTATCCATCTCATCAAAGGAGATGCTTCTGTCCCTGTTCCTGTCATTGCAGTGGCAGGAAAAGGTTTGGCTGCAAAGGCATGGGTCTGGCTGATGCTCTTTACCCTGCTTGTTTGGAGGTATGTTGGGCAAGTTGGTTTTGTGGCCGGTGCTTCACATTGCATTTGAAAGGACAGAACCAACCAGATTGTTCTTGAAATGTAGAAGATTGCTGGAAAAAATGACAGCCTGGCTGTCTAGTTTATTATATTGGGTTGATGTAGGTGCCATGTTTACAGTAAGAAAAAACTATAACTCAAAGCATGCTGTTATTGTAACATGTAAACCGACAGCATCGGAGGTAGATATGCATCTTCCTAATGTAATGGTATTTTCTGTAATTTTGCATATTTATATTCAGGTCCCATAAAATGAAAAACAGCTTTGGAAATGTAGCTTAAAAATTGAAAGCACTTTTCCCAGTTTACATTTTTTATGGCTATTGCAGTAGGTCATAGTGGCCACATACTTCAGCTGGTATAAATCAGCACAGCTTCATTGCACTAGGCCAACTTACTTAGAAGGGGGATAAGGTTTGTAAAACCAACAGCAAATATTTTGCATTTGCCTCATTTTTAACTTCCTATTTGATCTTTTTCTCTTAATGAATTATCTTTTTATTTCTCTTTCCCTGTCTCATGCTGCTCACTTCTTCTAATAAAAACACTATTGCTTTGAAATGAATGGGACTGCTTAAGGTAATGAAGACCCCACTGGCAGCATGCAGATTCAGTGCTCATAAGCTCTGGATAGATTTAAGTGATATGTGGCATTAAAGACATCCTGCATCTTATGTAATTTAAACAGGAGAAGAATTAAGTAAGGAGGGGCCTGTACATGGTATCAGTTCTTGTGGGAAAATATGCTTCAGTGACTTACTGGCACTGCCGCTGGAATGTGGCATTTAAAAGTACCTTTTTACAGTGGGAAAGAATTTGGTCAAGAATAAACAGTCTGACCTTGTTAAATGGACCAAAGTCTGGGCATATCCTAGTTCCAGAAAACTAGTTTTTACCAGTCCATGAAAAAAGAAAAGATCAGATTATAAAAAATACAACTAGATTTTCTAGAGAGAGAAAAAAAAGACATACATGGAACAGAGCCAAAAAACTGTCATTAAGCTGCAGGCTTTCCTAGTTTGTGGGAAGCTGGGTAAGAGCTTTAAGCGTGAAACGTATTGTAATTTAGGATGGCATTAAAAGCAGACAGTGTCATATACAGCAGTCAGATGAACTCAAGGCATATATAGGACAAGTGAATAATTTCCACCACAAATAAAAACCATTAGTATTGCCATCAATATTTGAAAATGCAAATTGCAACAATTTGCAGTCAAATGACATTTACAGTATAAGCTATACAGTATATAGTATACAGTATATACTATAAGTTTTGATTTTGAGTTCAGCTTCAGATCTTGTTCAAGGTGAACTGTCCCTGAATCTGCAAGGTATCAAATCCAAGCTACAGTGCAGTCAGTGGCAAACGTCCCTTTAACCTCACTGTGGCCAGGATCTCGTTCCTATTCCTTTCATGTTCCTGTTGGAAAATATCCACATTTGGTCTGCACAAACATTCAGGCTGCTTTGGAGGAGCGGAGTGTGCGGGGACCTGCAGAACTGCTGCTGCTACCAGCACCTGCCGGGTCACACAGCTTTCCCACAGGTACTTTGCAGAGCACAGCCCCTTTCCTTTGCTCGTGTTACCACAGCAGTGTCAAACCCACATTCAACTTTCCAAGACCTTGCAGGTAACTCATTTGTAATGCACAAGGGAGGGAAAAATCCTGCCCCAGTGCAAGAACACAAAGAAACGATGAAAGAGATGGTTGAATAACGCTCAAATACATCATTTAAGAATTATAGCAGCTAGTTGAGAACCACTAGCTGGGCAATCGAACCCTCATAAACCTGAAAACACATTCGGTGCTGCAGTTACCAGCAAAGCTACAGAAACAGCAATACTTCCCTGCTGCAAAATTAAATTCAGGGCATGCAGTGATACGACAGATGCAACAGATTAAAAAAGCAGATAAAACAAGCGGATCATAGAAAAATATAAATGGTTGTAGCAGGTCGGTGCAGGTTAAAAAAAGCCTCTGCACCAGGCGCTGACCGGTCTGAACCCAGGATCTATATTAAGCCAGAAAAGAAGAAAGCCTCTCTCAACATAAACACGGTTTTCAGGTTTTTATGGGCAATGTAAACATCTCCTGAACTTTGTCGGAGCTTCCTGAAGCTGCACTTGGTGTTTACACCACCAGCTATATGTTTGCCCTGCCGAGATTTCTGGAGGCCTCAGCACGAGGGGAGCTGCCAAATCTTTCAGTTTGCAGCCAGTTACGTTTTTTTCCCCTAAACATTGATTGTTTTTTCTCTGTATATGTTTCTTCCCCCTAAACGTTGATTTGTTTTTTTTCTCTGTACAAACATATTCACATTTCCCTTGTATTGTGAGGGCAGTTGGTGATCCGGACCTGCCCACTGGCTCCAGCCCTCACGCTCTTTAAGGAGTTATATTATCAAAAGTGGTTTTGCTTAGGACGGGAGTAAGGAGCTGTTGTTTCCCCTTCTCTGAACAAGCCCCAGGACAGTGAGAAAACGGCAGGTCCTCCAAGAGGGGACTTGCTAAAGCTACTTTTCCCATACTTTATAGACTGCAAGTGTTTCAGGCCCTCCCACAGTTAGCAAGTAAAATACATAAACTCTTCTAAAATTGTTAGATCCATGCCGAATGAGGCACCTATTAAATTGACTAGAAATAGGTGTGTTAATGAAAAGCTGACACTAATTCTTATTTATATCGAGTAGTTCATATTACTGTGTATATTGTTTCACATTTCTTCCTGGGTACTCTTACTAATAATTTTTCCGTCATATTTCTGCAAGCATTTTTCACATCAAGGAAAGTTTTTTTTTAATCAGATATTACGAATATCCTCCCGTATCATGGATGAGTGCACTTAAAAAACATACAAAACAACATGGGTTAAAAAAAAACAGGAGATTTGTTTGTTCCCATGTACTTCAGGGACGTTGCAAGTAGTGATGATACACTGTGTTCCATAGATAAGGTATAAAAAACAGTAGGAATTTTATACTTCATCTTGAAGAATTGCTGGATATAACGGGAAGCTGAAGGAAAAAGATCTTTTGTATTTAGTATGCATTAGAAGGCATTTCATATGCCTATGAAATAGGCTTTCTGTTCACTTGCTTCTTTCTGTAAGATTAAAGGAAGTTGAGATTTTAATATTGTGGGTAGCCTTGTCTTAATTTTCCTTTACAGTGTTGCTAGTCACATGATCATGATGATAGAGAAGCTTTCACCTTAGAAAATCACCTTCATGTTAGATTTACAGAGACATAACGGGCCTTTTATCCTGGGTGAGTATTAATTCCAGGAGTGAAACCAGTGTCCTGCCCTGACCACTGCTTTGAGGGGTTCCAAAACTGCCAGGCCTCTATGAACTCTGGGCAGAGGAGGAACTCAGCCGGACTCTCTCTTCCGAGTGCTTCTATCACTAACTTCGGGAAATCTTCTTCAGAGCAAGCAGACATGTAGGTAGACATGCCTACACACACATACACATATATGCATAAATATGGAGATGGGATGGGCTGGCAGCTGCACATGATTCTTGAATGTGACCAGTGGAAGTGAAGGTCTTGGTCCATAAAGATGAGGGAGGCTGTGTAAATAGGACAGTTCTATCCAGTTAAATTAATTCAGGGAAATTACACATTTGTTTCACAGTATCGGAAAGGAGTGTGCCCAGAGCTAAGCTTTTGCTATCATAATTCCATCAACAGAAAATTAATGAGATTTTTTCACTTCTAACACCCACTCAGTGCGGGCCAAACCCCATTGTGTTAAGGAACATACAGATCTGAAGCCAATTGAGTTTTCTTTGATCACCTTTAAAAAAAATTCTTTTGTATGTAGTATATTTCTAGCCAAGCATTAAAAGTTTCCCTAGTTAATATATTAATTCCTCTTATTAGCCAAAATTGTGTCCCTACTCAAGGATTTGGACTTTCTGTTCTTCAGAGAGAAGAAGAGATCTTATGTAAATACATTACTCTCCTGTGATATTTGTAAGCATCCCCGTGTAATTATCCCTATTGATCTTCACCCACAGCATGTTATCCTCTCAGGAATGTAAATTAAATTAATGTAAATTAAATTACAGAGATTTTATGTTGATGTTCAAGTTTTTTTGGTCAGGAGGTGAATATGGGGAGAGAGATTGAAATTGTAGTAGGAGCCTGACGTGCGTTGCAAGGTATGAAGCTTGTCATAGGTATGCTTTAAAAACTGTTGCAATTTTAGTGTTCTGGCTAGGATACAACCCATCCTCTTTCTTTGAAATCTTCTCAGCATAGTTCCCAGCACCTCTGTTTCCCACTAATACTGTATATTTAATGGTACATCATGAGTAGTCCGTGTAAGATAAAATAGAACTAGGAGGAAGGGAAGTGAAAAGAAAGTGAGGAGGCACAAAAAGAAAGGGATAGACACTACTTAGATGGGGAAAATGAGGCCATCTGGAGTACAATGACAGGGATTTTATGTTGTTTTCTGTTTCTTTTTTTTTCTCTCTTTTTTAAAATTTCTTGTTGCTGTAGGCCAAAAAGTGCTTGATTTCACTTTTATTCCAGTTGCTGCTTTGCCTTTTGGACAGAAGATACCACCTTTTTTTTTTTTTTTTAATGTTCAAGCAGTTTAATTTGCCACATAGCTGAAATTCTTTCCTAGTGAATATGTGAAATATTATACCCTGAATTTGCAATTAATGTGACAAATGACATAGTTACATAGTTTTGGTTCTATTCTCTGCTCAAGGTGCTTCCCGGGCAGAGCTGTGCCAGCTCAGCCAAGTGCTGCTGTAAAACGGAGCCAAACATGTTCCTGAAACCTTTAAGCCCTGTCTTCATCTCAGAGAGCCTGGCTTTGTCCCCACAGGGCCAAAAGTACCAGGTCTTTGTGGCACTTCCACTTGCGTGACGGGTTGGAGCCCCCTCGGAGCCATGTTGATGGCCTGCAGCTCAACCTGGCGCTCGGCCTACTTCATAAGGGAATATGGGGTGACCTTGGGGAGCAGTTGCTCGGTTGCCATAGGAACCGCAGCACCATCCACCATGACCTGGGCGTCATGGTG
>JAUBOD010000469.1:3289378-3305310 GCA_032353885.1 Nothura maculosa | reverse complement strand
TCTGGGTGTCCCTGCTGGAGCAGGGGGTTGGACTAGATGATCTCTAGAGGTCCCTTCCAACCTCAACCGTTCTGTGATGCTGTGAAGTCCTGGATCTATTCAAATCAGCCATCGGGAGATTATCCATATTGTTCCTCTGCGATAGCAAGGAAGGCGACGGGATTCCCAGCTGCTGTTGTCACCACATGGAGCAAATGCGCCCGTGGACAGACTCCAGATAACTGTTTTGGAAGTTATTTCTTACGTATCTGGCTCCCTGTCTAGTCTTGCAGGCAGTTTCATTGGCAACTCTAGAGTTGTTTCTGTGGCTTTGTAATATGTTTAGATTAGAAAGAATTTCTTCACTGCCTTTTTTCTTCGTTATTGTTTTACTTTTTCCATCTTTGTTATGATATTTCTTTATCTAAACTTTCTCCCCATATCTATATTATCTGTAGTCTAATAGCTCAAGGTCAGAAATTAAAAGGCAGTTTCCAATCAGAATGGCAGCAATTGGTTCAAAATGCCGGTCTCCATCAGGAGACCCAGGAATCTTTTTCTGTACCTCACTCCCTGGTTAAGTTGTTAAGCAGTTTTTTTGCTATATCTAAACTGCAGTATAGACTACAGCAGTGTTTCCTAATGCCTTTAATTCCAACCTTAGAATCAATCAAAACTTTGTTACAGTTTCTTCCAGAGTCCCTGTGCTTTGTAGACCATAGGCTAAAAGTAAAGTCTAGAAGTTACAACGCAGTTTATAGTTAAGCCTCATTTATCTTTTGGGTGTCATTGCATTGTCTTTGTGTGCACTACTTTTAGAATTGCTTTGGCATGTTAGTGGAGTTGCACCAGGGATGATTTTTGTTTTCATAGAGACTTAGGAAATGTTTATAGCTCAGCTCGTACTGAGCAGCACAGACATGAAAAAGAGCATCTGAAAAATAGAGGCCTTAACCTTTCGGACACAGATACGCGTTCAGCTACACAGAACATCCAGCATAGGTGAAAGGCAGCATGAGACAGCAGCGTGAGCCAAGCGCACTCCTTTGGACAAGATAAAAGGGAAATTAATTTGTTCAGCTGCCTATAAGTATGAGAGCCTTTCAGCCAGAAGATTAGTGGTGAAAGTCCATCTAAATTATAAGCAGCTGCAAACTTGTTCGGGATTTGTGTGGTTTTACATTGCACTTTTAAGTCGTGACCTGTATTTTTATTTCAATGTTGTATTTCTCTTTGTGTTGGATTGCCTTATGAAAAGGTAGCTAGGTTTATCCTCTGGAAAGAGTCACAATGCAGATTCAGAGCTGATATCCCCGTCACTGTGTAGCTGCACAGTCTGAACCTCAGGAGCAAGTGCTAGTTCCAGTATAGCCCCATGGTTTCAAAAACACGTGCTCTTTGACTGAGAAGGACTTTATTTCAGCAGGACAGAGTAAGAATGTACCTCCAAATACATTTTTGTGTGCAGACTAAAGAAAATCTTGACATACAGTAGGAATAAATGGACCCCTCCCTCCGTTCAGTGACATTGTGCAAGCGGGACTGGGTAAAACTCTGTCTCCAAGGCCTGGGGAAGGAATCATCATCAAGGTGGACAGCAGGATCCCTTGTAACACTTCCTCTTCCTCCCTCCCTAAATAATAATAATAAATCAAAAGCTTACAAAAGCAGGAGAGTGTAGCCGTATTACAATATTGGGGACTTCTCGAGCAAATGGGTAGATTAAGTTGGTCTCATCTGCACTGGAATTCTTTTTATCCCATCTTCTTCCCTGCTCAGGTGTGTGTTTTGAGACAGCAGTGGCTTAGGAGCTCTCCAAGCGAGGACCTTGTAGCAGGCCAAGTCAGGGAAGGTTGAGAGGATCAAGGAACCATAGAGAGGGCAAGTCCCCTGGATGCACCCCCTTTTCTGCACCACTTGCACCCTCTTTCCAGAAACAGACACAGACTTTTAGGAGCTCTTCGAAGGCACAGGACAGATTCCATCTGCTGCCACACGAGGATCTAGATCTAAATGAAACTCAGAGCTTAAACACTTTCACAGAGATTGCAATCACAGAGAAGAGAACATATCCCTGGGTAAGGACTTCTGGATTCAGTCTGCAGAAATAAACCTCAGGGAGCAAGCGGGTCAAGTACAAGGCAGAGAACAAAGGGGAGATTTTACTTTTCTGGGGCTGCTCAGAGTACTGCCAGATCAGTGGTACTGGAAGCACTGGTGCCCACCTTTAGGAGCAGAATTAAAAAAACAATTCCTTAAGATAAAAGTTCCCATATAAGGTGTGCTGGACGTGCGGCGCTGGCAAGTCATTGCTTAAGAACAGCGAGTGCCAAAATGCAAGACGAGATCTTTATTCGGCTGCTGATTAAGTGGATCTACTTCCCCAATCAGCCGTCCAATATTCCAATTGAACCAGCAGCCAAAATTCATGAGGCAAATTTCATTAGCTTGGCAGTGCCGAGCCCGGAGCTGGCGTTGTAGTCGCGATGGTGGGATGGATAGGAGCCTGAAAGCTGAATTAACAATGCTTCATTATGATGAAATATCCAAGTGTGCTGCAAGGTCACCTTGCGTTGTGTAATTATATATTCAAAATAATTTAAATTCTTGCTTCAGCTCTTAGTAAATCTGAGACAGCAGCAGCGATGGGAAAAACCTCCCTTAAAAATCCCAAGAATCGTACTTGTTTTGGCATGACACTGCCTAAGGTGATTTGAGAGCAAGGCTGACTATGCCAAGCTTTCACATTAGCACAGGGATCAGTGTACGTTTTACAACATTGGACCTGCTTCCCCTCCGCATGGGTAGGGTTATTTGATTGTGCACATTTTGTTAGCTTAAAGAGTCCCAATATTGTCACGCTGGAAGCAAAAGTGGAATTGTTGAAGTAATGGAGAAGACTGGATGCTAAGAATTTTAAGCTGTAATTCAAAAATTTCTAAGGTCGTCATATTATCTGACTTTGGAAGCTATGGAGTGTGTCTTCCCTCACAGAAAATAGTAGGATTGTAGTAGATACTGAAAAGTTTGCGTGTGTCAAGTTAAGCTTTGCTGTGCTTTTTAGAAGCCAGGATTACTGGGTTTCCTACCCATTTTTCCCACCTAAAAAATACAGAAACCTCTAAGGGTAAGTTGAAGCAGTCTTGTTGAAGACTGCAATTAATAAACATAGTGCATATCTGGGAATCTATGCATATTATTATTATTATTTATTTCAGAGTGAAAATAAACATTACTTTATGGACAAGTACAAGGCTACTTCATCTCACAAGTTCAAGTCTGATGTCCTGCAGTTTCCCATTGAACTTGCTGAAATGGTTCTTTCAGTGGCCTCGTACAAGGCAGTTTGTGGTGCAAGTGGGTAGGACACAACCTGGCTGGCAGCAAATATGAAGAAAAATATTTTTTCAGAGACAGTCAGTATGTCATCCAGTTATGGCTTTGCTCTTCTTCTTGCAGCAAAGATTTCTGTAGTGATTAGAGATCATGTCTAAATGAGATCTGTCCTAGTGCTCTGAACCTGGTTGGTGTATTTGATGTGGCCCTGCAAGATGGACAGTGAGATGGAGCTCTCCTGTCCCATGAGAGTTGCAAGATGTTTATCCTGTTTTGCAGGAATTAAGACATGTTTAGCAAGAGGTAATGGGCCCGCTCCTGAACATGGGCAGTGGCAGGGGAAGGAGCAGAGCCAGATATTCCTTGTTGTCCCAGTGTAGTTTGAAGGGTCTTTTCAGAAGTGGAATTGTGAAGCTCTTGGCAGTCCAGGGCCTTGGTCGGAAAGGGAGGATGCAGCAAGAGGCAGGAGAAATGACCTGCCTGACTGAAGGATGCCAATGAGAAGATGGGAATATACAGTGTTTTCCAAGCATTTCAGTTGAATGGTTGGGAAAACAGGATCAGTGCCAGAGTGTGCAGCACTCTGGAGAGCTGGGCTTCAGCAAAGAGGGGCAGCTCACGCACTATGTCAGTTTGTAGTGTGTCTGAATTGCCCTTTTCCAACTAATCTACCAGGTCTGCCCACGTCTTACTGCACCAAAATACTGCTCAGGATCTGAGGGCTGATCCTCACAGGCTGATCCTTGGTTATCCGTCAGGAAGATGCTGGAATCTCTTTGGAGTTTACACGTACGATTGCACTGTGGATCACACTTTGCTGGACTACAGGAGAAGTTGGCAGTATAGGACACAAATGTGAATTTTATATTTTACTGGTTAGTCACTATGAGCTGAGAGTATTTTACAAATTACAAAGCAGAAATATATTAAACTGCACTTTAAGAAGGAAAAAATGTTTACCACTCTTTGAAAGTATTAGTCTTTTTTTTTTTCTCAAAGTCTTTACCTGTTGTGATGTTCTTCCTATTAATTTGTTTCTTTCCTGAATATATCTTTATCTATGCAGCAGAAGTATTCCTCTCTTTCAAGGTAAATTCTGTACTCTTTCACATGTCATTGTTTACAAACCTTCATAAATCCTCTGCATTTTATACCCAAACTTAGGAGTGCCTTTCCAGTACAATATGCAAGAAATTTAATTTTCAACTGATATCTGTAATAATTCATCTTTGATTTTGTTATATTAAAATGGATTGCATGACATTCACTCATTTTTTTTCTTTCCGATGAGCTCTTTGAGTATGTTCCTTCTAATGAAATCTATTTTATAGTTCATAGGATGCTACTAGTTGAGAGGGAGAAAGTTATTTTGTTCCTGTTAAAGGACACAATCAATTCTCTAAAGTAACATATTCAAAGATATGTTTCATCCATCTTGTTTTTCACTGATTTAAGCAGAAACTTAAAAGGTGATGCACTCACAGACTGGATAAAATGTGAAGCAAAAGGAGTGAGGCCTCAAAAAGAAACACATTTTCACCCTATTTTGGCAGCTTTCAATGACCAGTGGACGTGGACTTTGATGAAATAATTTCCTAAAAAATATTTCTGTATTCTTTCAGGCCACTCTTTCGTGGAAATTCAGATGTCGATCAGCTAGGAAAAATCTTTGAGTAAGTAATAACAAGTTGCACTATGTCAATATCCTTTTAATGCTGAAACACTGTGAAGTTTCTTTGCTCTGTTTTTTTATGCAATAATGTGATTAGAACAAAGTATTCCTAGAACATATTTCCTCTTGCTACTGAATGCAACATGATATTTCCGATTATTCTGGGTCAGAAGGGGAGGAGGAAGCAACACGGAATATAGTTCTGCAGAACTAACGGCCATCGGCAGGAAGTCAGGAGAAACTTCTCTTTTGGGCATTTTAAAATCTTTTAAGCATATTTGCATGATGCATTCTCACGCTTTCCCAAACAGTTAGAGACATTCAAGAGATTCTCTTCATTTAGAAACAGAGGGGTTCTCTCTCTGTGATTTGCGTATTTCAGGAAGTGTTAGAATCCTGTAGATTGTTACCAAAATGAAATCTTGAATGTGCTAACCCGTGACATCTGTACAGAAAAAATATTTTAATCTTTAAAATGTATTGTATAGCCTATTAAAATGATTAACAATCATATTTTGGTAGTGAAGGGAATGGTGAAGACAGAAAGAATATCAGCATTATAAATGCATGTTTTGTTGGCTTTATTTTATAAAGCCTAATTGGCTTTATTTTAAAACCATTTTAAAATACTCAGATTTCATATTTGTATTCTTCTGGTATACACTGAACACTTTGGTCAGAAGAATTCCCTTCCAAAATAATGGTTTTATTTTTAAGAAACCTTTTTAAAATGATTGGTATTATCAATATGATAATTAAATGGGAATAAATCACCTCTTTTGTGTAAAAGGTCAGCAGAGCCAGGAATGATTCTGAATTTTAAGAAACATGTCCATGCACCTCGGTCTTCCCTTTTGGTACAAGAGAGCTGCAGGGATCCAGGTGTCTGGAAGAGAGAAGAGGTCAGTAGGCAAAGTGAGAGCCACTTAGACATGGATCTAAGGTCGAAGCAGTATTCCCCTGAAGACATGCCAAAGAGAAGAGAGTCAAACTTTAGGGAAGAGAGCTCAGATCTATCCAGTAACCAATTTCTCTGTTTAGCCGTGTTTACCACTTCTCAAATCATAACAGATCTGTTTCTAAGCATTTTCATTATTTAATATGAGGTTCCTAAATTGCAGGTCTTGATTTCACACAGTTGACTTCCCTTTCCTGCATGCCATACCAGTGTATGTGACTCACTGGCGTGGTTAATTTGTCATGCGCTGAATAGCTCTTCCTGCCCAATCCCGAAAAATCAGCCCTTCAAATTTACTTTTTCTTCTTCTGGCAAAGCTGCCCTCCTGGTGCTACTATGTGCTGCTTAATTAAATGAAGACAGTTCCAACACACGCAGCATATTCTATAAAAAATAAAGAAAAAGCAAGACATAGCTATGACTTTTCTGAAGATCATTGTTTCTTTATGACATTTAAAGGGAAAAATCCAAATGACTGGATTTGGATGAAGGATTAACCACGCACCAGCCAGCAGCAGCCTCCAACAGGGATCTTTCCATCCCTAGGGGGCAGGATTACCTGTACAGAAAAGAATTCAACCCTTAATCAAGAAGAGAAAACGCTGTGCTAATTTTAGAAGAAAATCCTCATTACACATCTACTTAAAGAGAAAGTTTGCCTTTGCTTCTCTTCATGCAGCTCACCTTCAATAGTGCCAAAGTCTCTTTCCTGGGTCTGGGGGGGATTTCATGCTAAATAGTGTTTATTTGGGTGTTTTCACAGCTGGAGAGCTAGGCATCGCTCTTTTGGTAGGAGGATTGTTTCTTTCTGCTGCAGTGAGTCACTCTGCAGGCTAATTTGGCAGGAAGCTGCTCGAGGATTTTCGGGCACGCCGGACCGATGCGCCCTGTCGGCCCCAGGGGCTGGGCTCTACCTTTGCTTCCCACGTGCTGCCCTGATTTGCATCAGGTGGCTCCCACGGTGGGTGAGGGCAAATCCCGAGCACGTGCTCCAGCCCTGCTTCCTGCTTTCCGGGGACACTGCCAGCGTGTGGGATGTCCTCCCGCCTTTCGGGCTGCCTGCTGCAGCGCCGTGAGCAGACTTGTCTCCCCTGTGATCAGAGGCAAAGGAAAACACGCAGCCTTCCTCAAGACCAGGCCTGAGCCTGTGGAAGCAGGTGAAGCTCATCCTAGCTTCTCCCAAGCTTAGTTGCCAACATGACCGTGATGCCAGGGCAGAATGGGGGCAACTACTCATTATTAGAAGGTTTTTGTAAAGAAATTCAGTATTATGATCTTTAAATACTGTATGTGCATAACTCAGGTGTCTTCTCCACTCCTGGACCTCTCCCGCTCTCTGAGCAGCAAGCTGCCTCACGGCTCTCTGTTGGTCCTGCCCGTGCCTACTACTCTTATCTGCCCTATGTGTGTAATACATAACAAGCCCCATTTGAACAGCAGGTTAAACCTCCTTGTCATGTAGAATATTTAACTCCTCCATCGTCCCATGGTGACCTTTAATACAGGTCCAGCTCCTGGCGTTAACTCCCTGGCAAGGGAGTCGTCCCATTCCCCACATGCCTGCGGTGGTAAAAATCAAATGTAATTTTTCATGCAGATTTAGCTCCTCTTTTCCCAAGAGTGGTGGTATCTTTAGAAAGAGCAAAAATAAATTGTCCTGAGACTGCAGTTGCTTTGCCCTCTTGGTCATGCTGTTGTTTTGAGGACATGGTATTAGTTTTCAGAGGCATTTTAAATAAGGCAAAATTAGAATCTACAATCCATGTAAATATGAAGTAGTTCCACTAAGTTCAGCGAGGTAGCCTATGTTTTACATGAAAGCGTTTGGCCCTTGGCCTCACCCAGGCCATTATCAAACACAATTAATAAGAAAAATGGACGATGCTGCTCTCTAGTGGCATTAGATAAAGTGCAGATCCAAGCTTTTAATGCTTTTTTTTTCATTTTCCTACATTGACAACATTTCTAATAAAAATCAATTTTACAAATGGTAAAAATTGTTTTTCCTCTAAAACTTAGCAGGTAACACACATTCTTTTCCAGAATTTCCATTGATAAATGAATTTTACCACCACAACACAAACATTAACATCAGGCTAAAACATGAAATGCAGGATATATGATCCAGAAACACTAGAGGTTTCTGGATTAGAGTTCCCATAATGATTTATGTATTTGAGTTTTTAGGCCTTAGCATGATTATTTCATAAATGTAAGTACCTTCTGAAACTGCAAGTTATAGAAATATAAATGATAAAAAGAGATTTAAAATATTTTAATAAAGTATTCTAAATAAAATATTCCAATAAAACTAAAATAAAAAAACAAAATGGCAATTAGCTTCTATGTCACTTTCAAACCGAGACTTTAGAACCTGTATTGCGAAGCAAATAAATTGTTTAACTTTGGGCAACATTTACTGCACACAACTTTGAAGCACTATGAAACTTCTCTTTTACTGCCTTACCCTCATCTTCACCCATAGTCTTCTCTCAGTCCCTATTCTTGTGAATTAAGATCCTTGCATGAAATTCCCCTTTCAAGTTTCCTGCTTTTAGTCATCCCAGAGTGACACATGTTGCGCCATCCAGACAAGAGCTGAGCAAATTTCTTCCAGCCCTTTCTCAACTCCAAGATTTAGAAAACTAAGAACTAGGTCATAATACTCAGCTGGACACAGTGATTTCTACAAAGTATGTGGAGGTCCTACACCCATCCTACACCCACTGATCTCGTCACAGTGATCAGTGCACTGCCTTACAAGTAATTGTGTTTAAACTAATAGATTCACTCATAAAGCAAACTGCTGCTTCATAGAATCAATATAAAGGAGAGAGTTGCAAAAATATCCAGAGCTAATATTATATTTTTCCTTCCACAGTGTAATTGGACTCCCAGAAGAAGAGGATTGGCCCCATGATGTTGCCCTTCCCAGAAATGCTTTCACTTCCAGACCTGCACAACCTATTGAAAAGTTTGTACCAGATATTGATGAACTGGGCAAAGACTTACTTCTGGTGAGGTTCTGTTGTGCTTCTCCAAGTTCTAGGTGCTAGAAAGATCTATAAAGTTCTAGGCAGGTTGAAGAAAGGCTGGGATATGGATCGAGAAAGAAGACAAGAAAAATACAATTAGGAGGAGGAAGACGGGTTTATATTGAGAGGACAGTGAGGCTTTTGGAAGGGGTTCTTAGAAAGTGAGTCTAGCACAAACTGAATATAAACACTGAAATTAATACAAAAATCCTAAAACTGAAGATTGCAATTTAGTAGGGAACAGAAATGGATCTGAGACAAGCAAGTAAAAACAAGGTGGAAAATGTGTAACTTGGGAATCAGACACAGTAGCTGTGATCACTTGAGCGCAGCTCTGAGAGACCGTGGGATGAAAAGCAGAGCGGAGAAGGTCACCATTGCTCCCATTGCCTGCAAGAAATGAACTCCCCTACAAAAGTATTTATCTGTCCAGAAGTGGTTCACACAAGCAGTGACCAGCTTGTAGGGCTCTCGTTACTGTGACAGAAAACCACAATCTAAGGGCTGCCCTTCAGCAATAAATCCTTCAGCTTTTCGCACTGCCTGAGTGCATAGGAGTTACAGTAGGTGCCCTGGACCTCACTGTGCTGGGGCCTGAACAGACACGGAAAAAAAACACAGTATAAGCCCACATAGTTAGCACACTACATACTGACACAAAAGACTATTGACCAGCATGATCAGCCGGGCTTTCTGCACTCTAACAGAATGGCATAGGTTACATTTTTCTAACATGATAGAATCTGGTTTTCTGTGTGTTTGTTTTTAAGTAGGAATAAAATGAACACAAAATATTAGAATATGAAGGAGATAAAGTCAAACACCCAAGCCAAACACCCAAGACACACTGGGGGAATTCAAAAGCCCTTTATGAACAGTTGCTCCCTGCACTCTAAGAGACAGATGACCTATGCATCTGAATTCCAGAAAACTTGTTTTCTGGAACTTCCTAAACTGAAGATACTTGAATGTTCTAACTTGCTGTTCTCTATTAGTTTGTGAGAGGTCACATTTGTATCCTATGAACCCATTCATTTGATATGAATGGTTATCATACAGCACGTAGTGAGATCCTTTTTTGTGCCTAATACCATTCAGAATTTGACAGTGACATGCATTAATATGTACATATTATGTTAGCAAAGCTCACTGCACATTTTTGTTAAAACCAGCTTCTTTTCATACTTACAGAAATGCTTAGCATTCAATCCAGCCAAGAGAATATCTGCCTACGTCGCCCTGTCTCACCCGTATTTCCACGACTTGGAGAAATGCAAGGAGAATCTGGACTCACACATGTCACCCAGCCAAAACTCCAGTGAGGTGAATGCATCCTAATGCTGACTGAAGACAAACCTGTAAATGAACCAGACATGTAGCTGACAAGGCCACCGCCCCATACAAACCACATAGCTGTTCCACTGAAGGTCATTATTTGGAGGTTTTACACGCCTGGCTCTTCTTTTGGGATTGTGATGAGCTTACCTTAAGGAAATCAGTCTAGTTTACTTTCATCAGAGCAATGCAAGGGCCAGGGCTTTCACCTGTTCCCATTGCAGCTTTATGTTTGTCTTGTTTTTTGTTTTGTTTATCTACCTGGGAAAACTCCAGATGGAAGAGAAGCTGCTGACCAGTTTTGCTGTCATTTTATTCTTTTAATATTGAATGCTGCCAGTGTGGAGTAGGATAATCGAGTCACTGCCAAAACATGATGCAATCTCTCTCTCTAGCCACAAACCATGATTTGGTACTTTATTATTATTATTATTGTTATTATTATTATTATTATGTGATAACTTACAGTGATATTTAAAGAATGGCATTGAATGGTATTGAATATCATATCTCTGCAACCTGCAGTTAACTGATATATATATGTCAATTCATCCAGCTACTGTTTATATGCAGGTGCTTTCCCACTTGAAAACTGGGATGGATAATTTTATTGTTTCACTGCTCTATAAAAAGTAACAGTGATAGCAGTCATCATAATAAATGTCTCAACTTTAGGGGGTTTTGTACACAAACAAGTTATTATCTAGCTAAGCTTGTGTGCATAATGCAAAGAGAGAATTTAATTTGTTTTCTATGGTCTTGTCCTCTAAAGACTCTTTTGGTTTCCAAATGCTTGGTTTGCTCTGGAATCCAGGCATGTGCTACCCCATCCTCCAGCCAGTCACTGCTCTCAGAAAACAGCTGCAAGCACGTTTTTTCTCTCTCAGTCACAATTTTCTGATATGAAGGGAGACAGTGAAAATCAGGACAGGTTTTCCCCTTTAACCTGTTCTTATTTTCAGCCAAAAAAAGGAACAAAAAAAATTAAAAAAAAACATTACCAGTTTAGAAGCAGAGAATTCTCTACCTGCAAAGAAGCACAGTTACACATTTTTGCTGCACTGTATGGTGTATACTGCGCTGCCTACCTGCACCACCTCCTGTGCATCACAGTGCATGATCATTACTGTCACAAAAGTCCCTTAGATTATACTTTTTAAGCAGAGATGTTTTCTATGCAGAAATGCATGAGCTTCTCACCTAAACCACCATGTGGGTATATAGGCACAGGCTTCTCCACTAGGGCTAGCGTGCCAGGACTGAATGTCAAAACAACAAAGCAATTCACCTGCCTTTTTAGCACAGTTATTTTAAATCTTTTTTTATATATATATTTAGTATTTTTACCTTAACTAAAATATATTTTCAGTATTTTAAAAAGAAGCTTTTATTTTTTTAGTACTGTATGGGGGAAAAACAGAAAAAGGAAGTGTTTTAAATCCATAAAAGCCTTTTGCTGTCCTAGCTGCAGTGCATTTAGGTAGGTGTAAGCTGGGGGCATCGGCGCAGGGAGCGGGCCCGTGCTGTCACCCATGGCGCTACACGGTCCTCTCCCAGCCCCTGAGGCAGCTTCTCCCTATCCCTGTCTGGTCTTTGCTAGCCATGGGGCCAGCGACACGCTCTCGCTCGCCGCAACCTTGGCAGAAGCAGGGCCCCAGCTCCGAGCTGAGCGATTCAGTTCCCTCACCATGGCAGGAGAAGGCGGGGAGCAGCCATGGCTGCTGAGGCCTGGTGGCTGGGCCATGTCGTGCTAGGCCGTGCCGCCATGGCGCTGCCATGGCACCTGGAGGGCGCCCAGCCCTCCTCCTCCATCGCCTCATGGAGCCGAGCGCCAACAGGGCTTTCATAGCGTGGAAAAAAGGATGGGCCCGGGTGGAATCGGCATTAATAATTCCACCCGAAAGTATTGCTTGGAGCAACAAGGAAAGCCCAAATTCGGGCCTGGCAACAGTAACAAGGACGTCTTCTCCACAGCTTAGCACTTTTGAAAACCATTCCGCACTTGGGCTAGTGCCAAGCTATCACATATATGTTATGGGGCATTTGGCTCCCAGCAGCCGTCACGGAGCTCTCCCAGAGCTCTCCAGGTGCTAACCGAGGCTGAGAATTTAAGTGTTGGGGTGTTTCTTTTTTGCAAATGAAACTCAAAATCTCTCAGAGCAATGCAGCTGCTGCCTGCTAGAGCAGCTTGCTGTATTACACTCCACAAAACTAAAGCTGGAAGGAATATGACTGCTGACTGTAAGCACATTATGAGGGAGAAACTAAATGGGGAGCGGGAGCAATTCAAGCCAAAGGTTAGTGATGACCCAAGAAATCCTGAGAATCATTTGGGCTTGGAAATCACAGGGAAGTTCATTATGGTAGCAGCGTTTCCCAAACTGCAGTGTCAAAACCAGCACTCAGGAGAGCGGCAGGGGAAGGTACAAACTGGCATCCGGGCTTGGGTGCAAAGGTGCTTCAACATGGTGCTGTGTCCAGGCTAGTATAGGGCCAGGGCACAACCAGGGGTCCAGAAGAAGAGCTGGCCAAGGGCTGATTCACATAATGTTCTGAGCATCTTCCCAGGGATGTTCTGAGCATCCCTTTCCAGAATGGCAGGATAGGAGAAAGAAATCTGCCTTCTGTCTCAATAGGTTTGTTCCCAAAGGTCTATGGAAAAGATTTCTGTAATAGAGCCCTTGTGGCAGCTCTTATCTAACCCCACATCTCTCTAGAAAGAAATCTCACTTGTTCTTCTCCTGTACATCATAGGTCTGCTCTTATTCCCGTCTCCTCTGCCAACCCATGAAGCTGCACTTATACTAGACAAGGGAGAAGGCCTGTTGGCTGCCTGGAGAAATAGTGGGAGAAATGGCTAAAATCATGACAGGGATTGGGCTCATAGACAGCTGTGGGACAGTGGTTAAGCCCGTGCCCTTGCTCTTTTTATTTTACTAACCTATTTTACTAGTATAGGTGTAGTCTTTGGGTACATTTGCCCTTTACTGTCCTCTGTGTGAGATACAGAAACAGTCTGTGTGGAAAGTGCTTTTTGACATATTTCTGCCAGATTGTAATGAAAACTCTTCACGTATCCTTTAAATGAGGCTTCAGAGTGCAATTCTTCTGAACAATAACTATGCCCGCATGTGTTCTGCAAGAGTGATTCAACAGCAAAAAATACATTAAAAATTAGCCAAGACCCTCGGCTCTGAGGGTGATGGCAGCCAGGCACTGTGATCTTCTCAGCAGAGAACAGGGCATTGCGAGTAACAGAGTCTCCCACCAGCCTTTTTTTCATCACAGCTACATAATTCCATGGAAAAAACAGATCCAGTAACTGACAGGAAAAGGAAAATCACCAAAGTCAGCTAGCAAAGTGCTATGGGCTAAGCCACAGCTGCACAGTCGCACGACCCTGCAGTTGCTCTGTCTCCAGGTCCTCTCCTTCAGCTACCTTTCTGAACACAGGTTTCAGGGACATCCCTAGGTGCTATTTCCAAAAAGTTTCTTCCAAATTTCCAGTAGTGACCCAGTGTCCGTGTCTCCCTGCCTCTGGTCCCAGGTGTTGCTTCTTTTAGCCTGGCAGCCTGGAGGAGAAGGTCGGAGAAGACTCTCTTTGCTCCAAGCAGGTGTCTAAAAAGAGGCAGATTGCCAAACTTGCACAGATCTGTGCCCACACTCCAGTTTTCCTTGAGCCTGTTAGGCCACCCATGCTCATGCACCTTGCTCTCTCATTCTTGTCCTAAGAAACCCCAACAAATGAGACCTTTGTGTCCGGAAAGTGCTGAAATTTGGTGCTATGTGTGCAGAGCCTTCCACGTGTAAGGAAACAGTAGGAGGGGAGCACCTTGCGTGTGAGCAGAGGTATCCAGCCTTGTGATTCTGTTGTGTTTGTTTTGTTAGTTTCTTTTCACTTGATGCTTTTTGTGTTTTTTTTCTGATGAATAACATGAAAATTCTGTGCCCAGGCGACTTCTCACAGGTTTACTCCCTCTTCTTGAGAAGCTTATTTTACTAGACAAGGGTCATTCTTGCTGCTGTTAAGTCCTGGGCCAAACTTAATACGGAGAAGAGAAAACATGCTGGGTTGGTGTTTTCTCAGAGAAACGTACAGCACTTACCCGACGCACAACTGAAAGCACATCAGTTGTTACAAGTGTATGTGAATCATTAACCACACAGTTTGGTTTACAAGGCCACATAAATTAATAAGGTTTCACGTATAAGTCACAGTTAAATAATGAGGAAGAAGTATTCTAATAACTCTGGTATATAGAACCACTTTTTGCTAATATTTTTCTTATGCAATAGTTTCAGGAATAGATAGATTTAATATACAATGTGAATTAGGAGATATTAGACTATTCGAGTGATTTTGTTGTGTTGTGTTGAAGCTTGAATTGATCTGGAGCTTAGGGACCTAGTATATTTATTGTATTGCTGCAAAAGTGTCTGTGCTTCTAAGTATCAAGATCTCTTTTTGATGTTACCAGGATTTCACACTTCTCTTAATGTATAAATGATTTTCTTAAAATTAGTATATTAGAAAAACATTATTTCAAGACTGCCATTGGGGGGGAAAATTTAAATATATTTTTAGATTCACAGAGAATAACATTTTATATACTAAAGTCTTCAGTAACTGTTAATAAGCTAAGTTGTGTTTCTTTTTGATTATTAAATATTGGAGAATGTGGATTACTATTGCTGAGGAAAAACAATTCAGAAAGAATCTTTAGAAAAGTTGATGTTATTTTATATGTCTACTTTTCCAAGTTGCATTTTCATATCCATTTTTCGTGCCAATACACTTCTGGGTGTGCAAAAATAAGACTATAGTTCTAACAGTATAACTCAAATAGGGTTTATTTGTGAGAAATTTATTTTATTGTATCTCTGTTTTGCAAATTGTCAGGTAATAATTTAATTCCAGTTTCTGGACAGAGTGTAATCATCAAACCCCAGTAATTTCCTTTAAAGGAATAAGAAAATTTTTCACTGATTTAGACGAACTAGGCCATTAGAAGAGAGAAGACAGGGATATATTAACTGACAAAGGTACCTTGGCCAAGGGTTATTTCTCCTCTTTAGTTTGTAGCTTAGTATTTATTGCATACAATACATGCACAATGTAAGCACTGTAACAATAGCTAGGAACATTATGCACATATAATATCAAAAAAATCTCAAAAAATGCTCGTAGAAACTTGTAAAATTTTATTCTTTTAGCTAAAACAAATGTTTATGGGTTTATGCTTTGAAACTGGTATATTTTCCATGAAAATATCCTTCAAAAGTTATGTATTTATTTTATATTCAGACAATGAGTATCACCCAAACAGAACTGAATCGAATAGGACCTCGTTCTCAGCAACGCTTCTGCAAGGCCAGGTGACAGCAGCGCCCTTCCCGTGTCCAGGCCAGGCTGGCAGGAGTGAGCGCCGCGCTCACGGGAGCCCTCTGCTTGCTCAGCAGAACCTCCCAACGCTGCTTTGGGGAGTCAAAGGAGAAGCTGCTTTGGCTTAAGCAAGGTGGGCCTTGCCCAAGGAGAGCTTCTGCAACACCCAAGTAGGTTAAATCCCCAGCCATCGTAGAACTCTTACAAAGAGCTAGCAACTCTGATCTCTCTGGC
>JAUBOD010000469.1:3173223-3188500 GCA_032353885.1 Nothura maculosa | reverse complement strand
AAGGAGAATTTGCGGAAAAAAAAATGAAAAAAAATTGCTAATTATTATTTTGATTAAATAAACATTTCAAAAAAAAAAAAAAAAAAAGAAAAAGGAATAAACTATCTCTTAGGGAAAACAAACAAAATAATCAGTGTAAGCCTTTAATCCATACTTTCAAGTTAAGGATCATCAACCTAAGGCTAAACAGATGCTGCATTGTATCAGGAATGTGGAGTAGAGCCTACGTATTCCTTTTTCTCGCGAGCGACAAGGCAAGTCCTACCTAGCTAAATGCAAGGGATATTCCGGGGAGGTTCCCGGTGGCGGGAGCGGCGGCAGCCCGGGGCAGCTCCAGGCGGCCGCGGCGGAGCCGGGTTCCGGCATCGCGGCCTCCGCAGCGCTCGCTCCAGCCTCCCTCTCATTCCTGCCGCCTGCTCCGGGCTGGGCTCGCGCTCACACCAGGTGCACGTGCTCAATCCATTCACTGGAGCTCGGGGCAGTCTGGCTTGAGGCATCTTCCGAGGCACCCGCGGCGCTCGCTGCGTCCCTGGCACGGTCTCCGCCTTGGGATGCTGTCTCACCCGGGATAAGGTTTTCTTCCAAAGAGCCCTCCTCGGTTTGGGTTCCTCTGCCCTCGTTTTTGAGTGCATCCTCAAAGAGTGCGTGCTCCTCCTGAGGCTCCAGGCCTCTGTCTATGAGATTTGGCTGCCCTGCTGGCCCATCTTCAGCGCCAGGCTGCTGCGGATCCTCCTCGGTCTCCGTGCTGGCTGAGGGGATCAGAGCAATGCTCTGCGGGTTCATGTCATGAAACCAGGCCATGATATTTCCGAGCAGATTCTCGTTGCCATTGGGCTCCTGGCTGCCGGGATCCGCGTCGCCGGCCGCGGAGCAGAAGCCGCCCGTGGCATCGCTGCAGGGATGGAGGCGCTCGGCGGCGAAGGGGTCGCTGCCGGCCCCCAGGCGCATGAGGCTGTCGCCCAGTTCCAGCAGCTCCGAGCTGCTCAGCGCCGAGCGCGGGTTGTCTATACTCATGGGAGCAGAGTCCAGCCTGGTGGGCAGGGAAGTACCTATTGCTCCCAGGGAGGCCTCGTTGTTGAGGAAGTCTCTAGTTTCTTCGTCTATGGCCAAGCCAGATTCTTGCAGTGATAACTGAATAGCTAGCAGGATGTTTGGGTCATCTTCGTCTAAGGAACTCAGAGCCTGTGGAAACACAAGAGGGGGTGACTTTCAGAATAAAACAAGGAGAAATCTGGCCTCAAATCTGATATTCATTCACTACTGCCACATGTCATTTAACATAATCAGTGTTTACCACCTCAGTACTCTACAGCTGCCAACAGCATTTCAAAGCTTCCTATGGTGCCATAAACAATTGTTTAGCAGGACTTACCAGTGTGAATGGACCATTTTCTTGTCCTAGATTCTCCCTTTCTCATCGAAGAATTAGGAGAATTTGCAGAGAAACAAAACGATACAGAAAAGCACAGCACAGGAAGGCAAGCAAAGCAGAGGGAATGGAAAAGAGATTAGGGGAGATACCTGAAGAGAATCCTGATTCTCAGAGCGACTGACAGGGGTATAGTCATGAAGCGAAGAGCTGTGCAGAATACCCATAGAGGCTGAACTCACCATGGAGGTGCCGTGTCTTCTACTGCTGCCACCTTCTTGGGTGTCTGTTTAGGCAATTGAAACAGAAGCATTTAAAGAACTAGTCAGAAAAGCCTTTGTAACCTTTCTACTTCTCTTCTTGTTTTGGATTCCAACTGTGCCTTTCTTTATTCCTTCCTGGCCAATGGCCAATTTTCAGTGCCTTTCTTCTATTAGTTGCACTAATAGAACACTTTTGTACAAGACTTGATGGGAATTCAGTGTGAATTAGACCTTAAGATTCACTCAAGACATATGGGATGCATTCACAGGTGGCTTTAAACCAAATTCATCCCATGTTGCTGTTTTTGCAAAGGCAGCTCAGCTCTAACACCACCGTAACACCGCAGCACAAACAGGAGTCACTCATGTATGTCTTGGCAATGAATGGCAGTATTGTCCTTTTAAAAACCCAGCAAAACAAGTAAAATGCCATTTCCAGAAGAACTTAGTCTGTAATAAAAGTAAATGTAATTCTTCTGATTTTAATATGTTTATGGGTTGTTTAAGGGTTGTCCTGGCCAAGGCAGGAGTTTCTGAGCAGGGTTTGGGAGGGCAGCTCTATAACCGTCCAGTAAGAAGCTTGAGCTTCGGCTGCTCTGTGAAAACTTGTCACAAACCTTCTTTAGGAAAGTAAATCAGCTCTGAGGAGCACTTTGTAGGGAAGATAAATGCACTTCTCCTTAAAAGGAGCAGCCACAATTAAGTCAGTGACTCAAAAGTGGAAGAATAACGCTGTACCCTGGAGAACAGAGCAAAGTATTTGAAACTTCAACATATCCCCAGAACAACAACCACGGTGGACTCTGCAAGTGAAGTGCAAAGGCGGCAGGAGGGCAGGAGACCCAGCGTGGTGGCAGGGACCTACCCAGGGTGCTGGGATCACTGGGGTCATCGGGGTCCGGAGTGTTGCTGAGCAGGCTGTGCACGTCCCCGCGCCGCCGCTGCCTGTGCCGCCTCCGATACTGAAATTCAGCATATTCCTGCATAAACCAAAGGTTACAAAACACAGGGCAGCATGCAGGAATATTTTTCTGATGCAACCAGCTCCACATTTTGGTAAAAAAAGAAAATGTGATTTTATAGGTTTATTATAAAATCACCTGTTCTCAGAAAAATAAATTGCAGGTTACATCATGCAATGCAATAAGAAAGGATACCAGGTAACACTGAATTTATAAAATGATAAGCTAGCAAATAAAATTACTTGAGGTACTGCTGATATTTTAATACTTGCAATCTCCCTTTTTATAGATTTTTTTTTTGCTTAAAGCTTTGATATTCAGCTTTACACACATATTCACACACACACTTCTTTATCAATACATAGCTAGTCATTTTAGAACAGAAAAACAATTTTATCTTTGCCAGACCATCTCAGGGGCCTGTGGCCACCAAGGCCAGTAGAAAATACCAAGGGAAGGCTACAGAAACTGGGTGGATCAACACAGGTAACTTGCAATACTTTCCTCAGCCTCTAGGACATGAGAAGTTCCTGTCCTAGAGGCCCAAGAACTTCTCAGGAAGCTCAGGATCCCCTTCTGCTGATGAGTCTTGGATGGATTTTTCCTGGATGAATTACAAGTCTCACCTTTATTTTTGCCTAATGAGAGCTGTTAATGAGCCACACCACAGAGATCTGAACCCCTGCAGACTGTCATTTTTCATGCTGTGAATATTGACCGAGCACATTTTACTTGTCTCATTTGTAGGAAAGACTTCTCTAAAAAGAAGCAGAGATGAAGCTAATGCTGCAGAATTCCTTTAGCACAGGTGGTTGCAAGTATCTTGGATAAGGATGCAGCAAAGAAGCCGACCTGCATCAGGCAACGCTCACATAGGCCAACCATACAGACTCCCAAGCCATCCCTCAGCACGAGCTGCTGCTGAGGAGCTCCTCAGCACACTGCTCATCTGCTTCTGCTCATAACCAGCTCCACGGAGGACACAGTCACATCACATTTCACTATTACAAAACACAAACTTATTCAAAAATGAAAGACTAAAGGAACCAAACAGGAGAAGCAAGTTGATTTTTGCAGAGAAGCAAGCTAGTTTCTCTCCAGCATGACGATGCCAACAAGAGCAAAGGAAATATATAGAACACTGAGTGCATGAAGCTTTCCAGGTTCTTTCAAAATAACCAGGTAGAAAGAAAGCAGCAACAAGGAAATCTTGAGAATTTCCTTCCTAACTGTATGCTTTAATCAAATGATCTCCAAATATTAAATAAATATTAAGCTGTAAAGTAAAGCTTCACAGGAAGCATCTCCCACCTCAGTGCTTTCTTCAAAGTTATAGTCTTTTCCTCTATCAAGATTGCAGAATATTCATTTAATTTTTTTTCATTTTCATAATGACCATTTTATTTGTGGCTTAGTTAGCAGAAATTCATCTGATACATACACTTGTTTTCCATCCCATTTTAATATATAAAATTAAAAAAAATCAAATGGTTAGCAGTATTTAATTGTATGCCTATACGGTTTTGTTAAACTGTTATGAAAGGATGGAAATTTCTTAGTCTTTTTATCAAATTCTGCTGGATTTATGTTGCATACAGAAGTAATCCACAGTTTCATGCATTTATTAGTTTAAAATTCTTCAGCACACAGACACTAGCTGATACACAAGGCTAAAACTGCTTCTTAAGTTGCAAAATGTTTAATAAAATGTAGCTCACCTAATATCATCTAAATATTCATATTCAACATTCATATTAGAATCATTGCTAATAGTATCTGCACAATTAGCTATGCATATATTTCCTTTTATTGTGAAATAAATAAAACAGCTTAAACCAAACTTGGCCAGCTTGATATGCTTTGAATCAAAATAAGGAAGCTCTTCATGCAGATTATCATCATACCTATGTTTCTATGCAGAATTGAATTAAAAAATAAAATAAATATATAGTTTACCTCAGGCGATGCAAATCCTAAATACTCCCAATCCCATGTTCCACCAGCAAAGCTATAAAATTAAAGGAGATGTACTGTAAAATTTAGAAGCAGAATAAAGTACAAACAAGCTACACAACTCCAAAAAACAACCTATAAAAAGCAGTGTAATTGCAAGTCTCTCACATTAACAAGTCTTTTGCTCATTAAGGAAACCATACAATTAAATCACTGGCAATTCCAGAACTGCTTGAGATATTTGGGAAGGTTTTCTGAGTGTGCCAGGTATTTAGTGGCCACCTTGAAGCAGAAAAGATGTATGGAAGCCATAAAATCTCATTAGTATATCACAAAAGGGGAATGTTTCCCCAATGCATATGGGGAAGCTGCCACATCCACAGCAGTGACTGGCAAACACTCAGCTCACACAGTTTGGATGCCTGAAGTCAAAACACAAAGGGCAAAACCAGCAGTTTCAAATTATGGCTGTGTTCGGGGTCCCTGGTAAATGTGCTCTGTCCTAAGGGGTTCCCCACACTTGCTGCTGTGAGGGGACAGCAGGACAGGACATATAAGCAACCCTGTGATATAAATTCTTTATCATAAACTAGTAATAGTGGAGTCTGCAAGCTGATATATATGACATATATGAAAGAAAAGTGAAAGTTAGGTTTGTAACTTGTCAGCCTGAAACCTGGAACTATGACTCCGTGTTAAGTCCTGTACAACCATACCCAGACTAGTATCAACTTGAGGTGGTCTAAAATACAGCTGCAACCACTAGTAGTGAAACGCTGCTGCTCGACTGGTTCAACTATCGCTTTACTGGTGTTTAAACTTTTTTTTTTGATTTATAGGATGATTTTAAATCACACTTCTTGGTAGCTGACCAGGTATCAGCACTGATTTTATACAGTGAAGCTGATTCTGTAAGCACCCAGGAAGGGAAAACTACAATCCCAGCCTCTGTAAACTACAAGGGCCCTGTGTGCACGAAGACCCTTCTTGTCTTTGGCTTAGCTGCAGTTTTAAAAGCCAGCAGAGGTTTCTCATTTGTGCTTTCATCAGCAAAGGGAGGTTGATTGACAGCATTCGAGTATGATCCACACGACTCAACTGACCAAGGAAACATCACTCTGGTGACCTAGAGCCACCAAGTTTAGCAGCTCCATTTTTCCTCGCTGTCAAAGAACGAGGAGGGTACATGGGTGGATTCACTCCCTTGGGCACCTTTGAAATGAGTTTTGTGAAGTTGCACATTCCTGTTTGGATTACCTGCGCCTTGGGGCTTCTGGAGAGTCGGCGGGAGCAACACCACGGGCCACAGAGGCTAAAAATTCCTGCCGCTTCTGCTGCACGAGACAAGCTGCCCGGATGATCTTATGGCGAGGAGTCCGAAGGTAAGGCCTGTTCACCTTCTGGGCAAGGTCTTCGGTGACCATTTCTAAGTCTGTCTGCAAAAGGAATAGGTAAAAATAAAATACTTTGACAGTGAAATTAACATCAGGCAGAACTCCACCATAAGCACTCAACTGAAGGGCTTCCATTTTCCTGAAAATACCATCCAGCTGGAGGCACCAGAGACACCAACTCTCAAATAATTGTTACTACTGGAATTGATACAGCTACAGCAATGACATCTTGAAAACCTGTTTCACAGGACGACCTGGAAAAGTTTGTTTTCTGCTTCTCCCTCTGTTCCTTCTTCTTCCACATGAAGTTGGCTGGAGGCAGGAATCACCTTTTCATTCAGTGCTTTGTCTAACACAACAGTGCTGATTCTCCAGGGAGTCTTTGAGCTGGCTAATGCCCACACCAGGCCCTGAAGAGCTCAGTGTGTGCCTAGAAGGCCCTGCAACCTTCTGTCTTGCCTCATCTTCCCCATGTCGGCTGGACTTTGGCTCCATCCTATGCTCTCCGGAGCTGCACATGTAACTCCTGCTCTCTGCACTCCAGTTCCCCAGTCCCCTTGGGTGTAATAAGCTACATTGTCCATTTCTCACCCCAAAACACCTGCCCTTTTAGCCCACACCTCTACCAACCTGCCCTCCTGCTTGCAGGCTAAAATGGCACCAGGCCATATGGATAACAAATACCACCAATAAAAGGGTAATATTGAAATAAAGCATGTATTATCACCTGCATAAGTTCAAATATTTCTTTCTTTGTGCTTTTAGGCTCCAAGAAGAATCCATACGGATAAGAACACTTGAGAATGCGGCGAGTTTTCAGAAGCTCTTGCACAGCATCTTCAATGAACGTGGTGTCAGGACAGCCTCCCTCAGCTGCAAGGTGATACAAGCACTAGGAGAATCTTTTCCTGCTCATGTCAACATTTCTTTTACTTTACTTTGGAGTTTTCCTCCAAAACATGAAAATTTATATACATGACAGTTAAATATTTGCAAGTGAACAACAGCAAGCTCTAAATGATTATACAGTATTCTTATAAGAAATAATCACATATTAGTTCCTCTCTTATTAATGCTGTTTTTTTTCCTGTCTTTGGAAATACATAAAATTTACTCTAATTTTTATCCATGACCTATGATTTCCTGTGCTGGAGAGATCACATCACACAGCAGACCGAAATAGCCGAGAGATTAGAATAAAGCAGGTTTGGTTTGATTTCAAAACAAATTCACAGATTATAGCAAACACTAACAAATTCTACATACTTCCACTGAGAGCTCTACTCAACTGCTCCATCTTTTCTTTGGCTGTTTTTAGAAGGCGCTGTTCTAACTGAAAGAAGAAAATAAATGAAACACAGTAGGTTACTTATTTGGGGATGAATGAAAAAGAAGTAGAAATTAATAAAAATGGTTTAACCCGCACCTGGTAGCTAAGTTCATGGTTCTTAAACCTTGTGTAATAGTGCATAAATCTATCAAGCTCTTGAAATCTTCTATGCTTCTTTTCAGCCTAGAAAATAAGAGGTGGGCACAAAACAAACCAAGTTAAATCTTAAGGTTTCCATATTCCACATCATTACATATAATTATATAATTAATGCATCTATTCCCTGTATCTATCCCCACGATACATAAAGCATTATGTCCAATGCTGATGCGTGCCATGACAAAACAGACAAAGCAATTTTATTAAAAAAAAGTATACAATAGCTTTATAGCTACAGAGTTGATGTGCTGTGCATGCACACTATTTGCAAGCAGATCTTTCAAATACCAAGGTCAAAACAAGTCTTCAGTAGGACACAGCAGCTAATTAAAGTATCAGCACACTCCTTTTACAGAAGGGAACCACGGCATAGAGAAATAAACTGACTTGTCTGAAGTCAGCTAGTAGTTGTTAAAAAAGCCAGCAAACCAATCTTCTGCAGTTACCCATAAATAGACAATATTTTCTTTCCATCTCTTCAGTTTGTTCAAATGTATATTTTCCCATTTAAAACTCTGAAATTTTATGAAACCCATCTTAAATAGAAAATTGTGGCCTTTGTGCTGTTTTTAGGCAAATATTTCATCTGTTACCTCTACTGTCATCTCTTTGGACTGTTCTTCTACGTGTTGAATAACTTCATAGCGAGTGCATCTGTAATAGCCTCCAGTGGAAGAGCTGTGCTTCTTCCATTCTTCTAAGCATATCCAGCAAAAGTCATATTTGCACTTCAGAAGAGAAAGAACAAGGCAAAAAAAAGAAGCTGATATGTTGCAGATTTGCACTTATGCACCATTATTCCACCATAAACAACTGAAAGATTAACATCATCTGCAGTGTGTTTATGGCAAAAATAAAATGTCTGACGAGGCTCCTTCCTACTTTACATACTACCAAAGATCTGTGGTATCAAACTGCATCAGTCATAATTTTTGTTCCTTGGATCACACGATTGTGTTGGATCTACAAGTTAAATTTCAAGTGGGTGGAATAAATCAAATGATAAATACATCTGGTTAGGCCTGTTTGGGGTAGAGGGTTAAAAAGAAGGCAGCCCTGTTGTTTAAGTGACACAGAAACCATTCATGAGAAAGGGCTGGCTTAAAAGAAATCTCCTACCTTTAAGGAGAAATTTGAAATCATCAATAATTTCAGTGTTTTTGAAATGAAATAAATCATTTATACAGGAATATACATTTAAATGTAAAATTTTCAAAGCTAAAACAAAACATTTCTATTAGCAGAATACAATGCTTGAATTGACCTGAAGTTTCTTCAGCTATTGGTTCATGAAAAATGTTCAAGATTTTCACTTTCTTTCCAATTTGGAAAGCAGTATTTTTTTCAGAATCTTAAGTACTCCCGGGAAGAACAGTTTTCCACTCAATTCTAGTGCTGTCTGTACTGTGATCAGTATCAGCAGTTCAAGAAAAATCCTTTTTGCAATCTCCCTGCTTCCAGCTGCAGGACTGCTGATATCTTTGCAGCACAGTGAATGTGAAAGTGCTATGAGTTAGTATCTGCTGTGGGGTAAAAAGGGCCCTTGAAAAATGCCCAACTAACTTTATGAAATAACTAGCAACACATACTCTGAAGGAATAATAAAATTTAGGTAAAATCTCAGTCTATTTTCATTACAATTATTATTGAAATTCAACAAATTAAGCCATATCGTTCCTCTCTCAGATAAATTTAACCTGATAACCCTTCCAGGAATCCAGGAATCCAAAATGTGTTCACCAGTAGTTGGTCCATATATTTCATTAAATATATTACAGGAACAAACAAAATCTAATTCTTTGATTGTATTTCTGCAAGTTTCACCTCACCAGTGATGCTGCTTTTATTTTTTTTTCCTTTAAAAGCAATTCTGATTAGGGATAGTTCTTCTAGCTAACTTCTTACTAGCTCATTTCTTTGTTCTTAAACATTTTTTGAGCCGTTTGCTTATAGAAAATGGTAGTGTAAGAATAATCATGCGTGTTGAGTGTGTATCATTGTGTAGTCTACCTATCACTCAAAATCCCTTATCACATAATCACTGCAAGAGAAGAATCAGAGCAAAAACAAGTTGCTGCTTGAGTCACAAAACTACTAGAGCTTCATTTCCTATGAATTCATTGCTCATGCTCCTACTGCACCTTGGCCACTTCATCTCCCTCAGAAGCATTTCACCCAATCTTCTAACCTCTCACACATCTCCAAGAGTCTCCTCTGTACCTCAACATTCACCCACATTGGGCCCAACACCAGATCCTCCTCTCCCCACTCCCATTGAGCATCCATACCTATCTATTTAAAAGCATCTTTCCAAATCCTGTTTTACATCCCCTACTGGATTCCTGACTTAGCTCCCAAACCACACGGGTGCTGTGAGGCTGCTGATGGAGCCAAGGAGCAGAGGTGGCTGTTCAGTGGATACTTCAGCCTCTCTTGGCAGGTGGGACACTTCAGGTGTCTGCACCATGCAGCTCAAAGTCTCACAATGCTCTGAAGCCTCTCCTGCTGCCTCAGATCTCGTTCAAAGCACCCAGAAGCTGGAAACCTGCTGCAGTTGGGGAGGTGAGAGACGCAGCAGGGCTGCACAAGCCTCGTTTCCTTGGAAACTCCGCTCCTGAAACAGCCCTCTGGAGCTGTCTGAAGACACAAACATGGTCTCCTGTGTAAAGAGCGCCCCAGGCCCATGCTAAACAACAAGCAGACAAAGCTCCAGGAGCAACGGCAGGAGCTGCAACAGTCCCTCACTCTGATGGTGAAGAGAGGGGAGAGACCTTGGCTCTGCTCTCTCCTGAGGCCTTGAGGGCACCCTCCCCTTCCTCTGGTGCTAGGCTGAGAATGCGGCCTCCACAAAAGGAATCGGGGCTAGTTTAGAGTCACTTAAAAGTCACTATTTTACCCCACAGGATCACAGAAAAAAAAGAACTGTGGTTTCAGTTAGTGCCTCTGATTGGTAGTAAATTAAATAATCTTAATTCAGCAGTGTTTAATGGCCAAAGACTTTTCTAGGCTTAAGCTTTGCTTTCACTGTATTGAGGTAAGGTCAGTGGCAACAACTGCTGTCAAATAACTCAAAAAAATTTGCTGTATCTCACATATGAATGAATGAATTCTTTCATTACTGGCCCCAGTGCAATTCTGCTGTACTATTTCAAACACTCTTACCTCTGCTTACAGTCTGGAGAATTGCAAATGTACTAAACAACAAACCTTGTACACTCTGTAATGGAATTTAGGAGCTCTTTAACTAATCACTTAGGCAGACGAAAACATAACCAACCAGCTTCAAAAGCTGCTTCAATCTGTACCCCAGAGAGAGAGAGAAAATATGACAATTTAAAGAAACTGGGATCTAGATAACAATGGAGATAGACTGAAAAAATTCCATAAAAAATAAAATTATTTTCTAAATCTCTGAGCCTTTTTATCAGAGGCCAACTACATCAAGCATGTGCCTGGTATCCTAATTTTAAAGAGATATTAAATGTGCCTAAATAAAATATTTCTCAAATATAGAGATATGCTAAATATACAGCTTTTACCCAATTTGAGAGAACAAGCACTCTTCACTGATACTGAACTCATGGCAAAAAATATTTTTCTATTTTGGTAGCATAGTGCAAACTCATGACTAATTTTTTGGCTGCTGTCACCATTAAGTTTCTTCTGACATTACTGCTTCACAGCTTTTTTCATTCCTACCGATTAGTTTCTTTTTGCATTTTCCCATTTAATTCTCTGCTTTGTTGCTATGTCAGAAATACAATGCAACAGAAAAATGTAGTAAAGCAAAACCTTCATTAGGGGTTGCCACTCCTTAAAATACATCATCTGCTCCCAATTTCATATGCTTTTTCTCTGCCAGATAATTAATAATGATGACATTATCAAGGATTTCTGTTTCCTTAAGCTTTTTACTGTACTGCCAGCAACTCTCACTGTTCACTTGCCAACTAATCAGATTTCACTAAATATAAAGCATTCGCTAAATACATGTAATACACCATTTGCAAATGACATGGTTCTTTCAATAGATTCTGTTCTTCCAACAGATTGCAGGTGTGAATTTCAGGTGGGGAAAGTTTGTGCTCATAAAATGTCTAAGCCATGTGCCCATTTGGAATGATGGTTTCAACTGCAGGAAACTGATTACTTAAAAGGCCTTTCTTACCTTTGCACATTGCATGTGGTTGCAGCCCTCATTCTTTTGGATGGGAGATTTGCAGTTGGCGCATGGTTTGGAGTTGGTTAGTAACCACAGGCAGTTGGCAGCATCTTCATAAGCCTCACTAACACCCACAACTTCATGAGGGGGACAGGAGGATATGAAGCATGAGAAAAGCAGAGAAGTTAAAACTGTATTTGTGAAATCCTTTGTGAAAATCAAATTAGGAAAGATGTATGTTTACCTTGACAGAATATCGTGACTCTTCACTATATAAACATATTTCTCATATAAAAAGATACACATTCACATCTATGTTACGCATATGGTTTATATTTTACTTTCATATTGAGATTCATATTATATAAAATACATTATCTATACATAAGAAAAATATAAGAAAAATTGGCATGAATATGACAAAATATGGTGTACTTACCCTCTTTCCATAATTTTCTATACTTGACAAAATAATTTCTAACATATTATGGAAAGGTTCTGAATTGTAACTAAGTTACATTAGGATATATTCCAATTACTGTTAATATTTAATTACTCTGTTTCTGCTGCCCACTTCAAGAAAACTTTTGTCTTGTGTAAGCCCAAATTTTAGTAGTTGTTTCACTAAAAGTTATTTAATATTAAGCCATTGCCCACATTCATCCTCAATTTATTATGCCTGTTAGCTCTAAGTAGTTCAAAGCACACAATATAAACTGCATGGAGCACAATTCAAACAGAAGTGCAGATGGACTAAGAGGTTTAAAATTGACCAGGACAAATTAAATTAAAACTACAGTCAGGAATAAATTACATAAATTTGCAAAAGAAAGCAGTTAGAGGAAGAGTAAAGAGCTTTATATATATATTTCCTGACTGATAAGTACACAGATTTATGATGACAGACCGGGGAATAATCATTTAAGGAGAATAGTCTATCATTAGTGTTGTCTAATATGTAACACTTCCACATCAGCTGATGTGGTTAGAGCTAGGAAACTGTTCAGTATCTCATTTTAATAGAGGGACATCATGTTCTTCCTTGCTTTTATCCTATTTTTCAATTAATGTAGAGTTTTCCTTTAATGCAGTTAAAAAAAAAGGCACTCCAAAAGTACAACGAAATTGCAAAATCATGAGAAAGCCTGAGGCATGACTCTTACGTTCTTCTGGTTTCATTTCAGATATTTTCTGTAGCCAGTCTTTCCAGGTTTGACAGTCACAAGGTTCATGTGCTTCACCAAGACATTCCCTGAAAATTAAGATAGACAATCATTTATCTTCTATAGTTTTAAAATTAAGACTTAAATTCAATGTTGCTGCAAACCTTTAAAAAATGAAAGAAAATCGTAAACTCATCACAAGATGCTCAAACTTTAATTAAGGTTGGAAGATTAAAAGTCATTCAATTACCATTACTTCAGAATATTCTCAGATTACTTGGTCATGAGTGTAAATTACTGTCATTAAGATTACTAAAGAACTTAGATTACAATTGAAAATAAATTAACTGGCTTGTAGTTACATTCAGCTCCTATGTTAGTGCCACAAAAATTGCTAGCAGTTTCTGTGCAAAAGGTAAACTTCAACTCAGAATACAGAGATTATCTAAAACCAGGTAGTTTGCTACAGCTGACATGCATTTTCTGTAGAACAGTTTGTCCTTATTCCCTTTACGGATTAAAGATCAATAACCAATGTTTAACTGAGTCAACCTTTTCAATCTAGAACAAGATCCAAGCCCATCATAGATTTATTTTCACTCTTTCCACCCAAATCTCTATAGAAATGTCTCTATCTTAAATTATATGGACCCAGGAGAGGAATGTCTCCCTTGAATTCCCCTTAGAAATACTACTAGTCCCAAGGATGGTGATCACTACTACACAGCAGCAGACCGATGGCTTCCAGATGGTGCTTGGGTGCTTGTGGATGTGTCAGTATGGATTCCAGATTTGCAATGACTCCTTTTTTTTTACTGGAAAAGCAGCAAATAGCCTCAGACATCTGCCACATCAAACAAAAAAATTCACAGAGGAAGTATATTTGAGACGGGCACCAGCTGCATCAAAGCAGATACCAGTTTTCTGAGATCAAAGGGCGAACTGCTTTCTGCAATGTACTTTCAGGAATTAAATCAATGCCCCTCTGATCACTCTTGTCCACATCCTCCTGAAGCAGGAACATGTGAACAAAGGAAAGCTCAGGGCCACAGTTTTTAACCTATTATCCACTAGCCAGTCTGCTATCAAAGGAGCTGAAATTCACAGCATAAGGATCTGCAGCTCTATTTGAAGGAACTTAAAGGTCCACGTTAGGGAGGTATCTTGCTTGTACTAAGAAAATCTCAGCACTGCTTGGATACTGTCACTGTTCCCCACTTCTGTGGGACAGCAGAGCACCTCAGTCATTGACTTCAGGAAAGCCAAGACCTCTCACACAGTGCATGTTCCCAGGGAGGACTGAAACTGGCTGGATTAATGTTCACAATCTCAGGTTTAGGTTAAAGGGTCAATCTACTGGAGCAGGGAAGATTTCTCTCCAATGTTTTTGTTTTTTGAAATTTTCGACAGATTAGTTTCTGCTCCTAAATTCTGAAATATTGTCAGGACGTGGAAAGCAGAAAACAAAAACCACACTTGAGAGAATTTTAAAGACCATTACAGACATACAATTGGCATTTTTACCAGTCCTGCTACGCAGAAATAAAAGGCAAACATTTCCTGCATGCTTTTGTTGAGGCCCTTTTGGGGCTTTTCTTTTTTGAGGGGCTTTTGCTGAGCCCCTTGCAAATCCTGCAAAAACTCAGGATGTAGAGGAAAGTTCTGTTCTTCACACTACAGGAGCTGAGCTCCCCTAGCTTAATTCACATTCTAAATCAAGTAATTTCTGGGCACATGAAAGGCTAAAAGACAGACTTGTGTCTTTCAGGGAAGGAAACAGTTCCCATTATTCTGAGTCGTCTTCTTTTCCAACTAGAGCTTGTTGGAAATCCCAAAATGTCTTGACCCCTGCAGTCTGGAGTATGGAGAGAGAGCAGGATTTTTAATGAAGGAAGTGCAATCTCATACTTGCGTGATAGCCACAAGAGGAACTTGCACAATGTCTCATGGAAGGCATTCTTTCCCATAAAACAAGAATTTTTATACTGGGATGCCATTTAATAGACTAAGAGTCTGAGTTTACTGCTCAGAAAGTGTTTTATGAAACAAGTTGTATTTGAAGCAGAGTCCACAAGAACACAGGCTGAAGGGAACTAACACTTGGCTGTTAAAATTAGCACAGTTAGCACCTCCAACTGCATTCCTCAATAAGCATCAGCATTTATTTGAATGTGGAGTACATTCTTAACAAAATTGCAGCAAATTTCAGCTACTGTGTCTGGAAAGGCTGAAAGTACCATCCAAGAAGAATGTGTTTCTGGAATTTTTTCCTCATTGAAATGATTTGGATCCTATAATGAATTAAAATAACAAAACAGTCAAAAACTCATAACCAGCTTCCTAAGTTCTGAAGAGAGATGTCTCACACAGAATGAGGCTACCTCCTCCAGGATAACAGGAGTGATGGTGCAGAACCAGGTTTGCAATGCTTGCCAAACCCATCTTCTGCTTGCCACAATTTCTTATGCTTTTGGAGCAGGGATTCTAATATAAAGAATCTAGCTGATAATAAGGTTTAACTT
>JAUBOD010000469.1:3114874-3125473 GCA_032353885.1 Nothura maculosa | reverse complement strand
CTCTTGGTCGCTTCTCTTTCTAAGTGAGGGTCATAAAGTCCCAGAGGACGCTGGCACACAGGCCTGTCCCACTGCCTTCACGCTGCGACTAAAACACATCCACACCTCCTCCCAGAGGGAACACTTCTACTTTGCTGTGTACCAAACACAGCTCTAACCACTCAAGCAGGTGCCCAGCCACAAAATGTGCGTGGCTGAGCCTGTGTAAATGGGCCTGTGGACAGGAGGACCAGGCTGGCCTACCCACCTGCAGCTACCAGGCCTCATAAAGCCCTGCCTAAGTAGCCGGATCTGTCACAGGGAAGAGTTCAACTACCAACCCGGCCTTCACACGTGGCTGTGGGAGAGGGACATGGAAATTGGCCTGTTGAGTAAGATTCAAGAACAGTCTGTTAAAAGGAACCCCCTGCCAGCCATATTCTGCACATCTGTGGGAGCAAAGGCAAGCTGGAGCAGACAAAAAAAAACACAAGAGGGGAAAAAAAAAAGAAAAAAGAAAAAAAGCTTTTTTCTCCTGTATTTTCCCCTGTGCTTCTTGTTCTCAGTGTGTATTTTCTTCTCCCTAAGGCCCAATTTCCCTGCTATTGCTGCCCAGATCAATGTATGACCTCTCCTAGATTAGTCTGCCAGCTCCAGAAATTATAATGTCATTTTTATTGTTATTAAGAAGTGTGCACTTAGCAAGCTGGAAATCTGCCTCCATTATCTTTTTATAATGCTAATGTCACTTGAGAAATTTCAGCTGTAGTTCCAGGTTTAATTGACACCACAGCTGATTCTGCCCTTTCTGTGTCTGATCTGCTCCTTGTATCCATCCCTGTTCCCACACGTTCCTCTGCTTTGCACTGGCGGGTGCCCGTGTGGCTGCAGAGGGAATCAGAAGAGCCATAACTCATATCAGGCCGCTGTTTTGGGTCTTCTTGATGGACACTGATAGCCTGAAGGGTCAGGCTGCAGCAGCAGTTACAGGCACAAAGCCTCCCAAAGCAGATGAGTGCTCATAGCAGCAGTGCGTGGTTATCCCAGGGCCTGGCCCTAGGCAGTTCATGATGGAAAGGCAATGGAGACAACTGACCAACATGCAGGGAAAACACACGTCTGAGTTTGAATTTGCTGGGGGTAAAGACATCCAGCACAGCCACCCTGGCTGGAGAGGGGAGGGAAGGTGGTAGGAAGGGACTGGTGAAAGGTGGCTGTGGGTGGGCATCTTTTTTGAAAAAAAAAACAAAAAACCAAAACAAAACACAAAAAGTCATAAATTTTGTTGTACCATATTTTATGATAGAGGAATCTTAAGTTCTTCTGAAAATCCTACTGCCAGACAGCTTTGAACAGTCAGCCTTGCATCACCCTGTACACGTGCCTAGCAAGAAGCATGTTCTAATGGCATTAAATTGCTACCTGGAAGTTCCATAATAGGGAAAAGAGCGATGGACAAGAAGCAAGAATTTGCATTGTAGTAAAAATAAGGAGAATCTCTGAAACAAACACCTAACAACAGCTCAAGGAAATGATCAAAATGATATATAAAAAGGCAAAAAATCTCTATGAAGGAGTGAGAGAATTCCCTTTCAGACTCCTCAGACTCCCTTTCACATGTTTTTCAAATGAAAACTACTTGAATCAGCATTACGCACTCTGCAGCCTGTTGGAGAAGGCACCGGTTTGCAGCAGAACTCAACGAGGCCGGAGCTTTCCAGGGTTTGGGCTACTGGAACCCTCTGTGCTAAAAGGCCAGTAACTGACCTGTGCAACAGCTCGCTTGCTTTCAGGATGCAATCACATCTCTGCATAACGTGGAAATGTTCTTTCTTCAATCAGTTTCAGTATGTCACTCAATTGTGTCAAAAAACTACTCCAAAATAAGCTCCCTCAGATTTTACAGCTTCACATCCCATTAAAACCATTTGGAAAACTGAGTACTGTTCTAATATGTCTTCAGTTATTTACAGATAAATTTTCATAGTCACTTCAATGCACTATATTTAAAGAGAAATAATTCTTTAGTAGAAGCACTCTCAATGGCAGGGATTCAGGACCTTAACATACAATTACTGCTGTGAACAACTCCTGTTTGTTTGCTCCCTGGTTACAGATGTTTGGATATAGCAGTTGGATGCAGTTTAGAAAGGAGTAACCGGAGTAAGCAAAATATAGACAGTATTATGACATATGATAGCCAAAGCAAGGACGATACGGAGCACACTTCAAGGAGGTGCAAGGATTTATTTTCACAGCAAACCCTGAGTAGACACTTCCTGAACAACTCCATCTAGCACTGAGCCAGTCTGCTTTTATCTGCATGTTATTGTTACTTTGAAGGAGCTAAGAGGCATGGAAGAAATCTGAAAAAATACAGATTTTTTTTTGCTAGCAATGCATAAGAAACTGCAAAAACTGAGATCTTTTGCATCTTTGCGAAGTGCTGAGAGCTATATCAGCAGCTTCTTAAGGCTACCCTAATACCACAACCTACAAAGCTGAGGTAAACTTGATACACTTTTAAGGCTTGTGGCTGATCTAGCAGAACCCTTGCTCATTTCTCTTCTTAGAAAAAGGAGAGGAAAACCAGAACAGGATGGGGGAGGGGGGAAAAGGTTAACCAGGCAGCTCCTTAAAGGTTAATTTTAAAACTCATGTTCATCATGGGTTACATGTGCAACAGGAATATATACAGAGGGGTTAAAATCTGAATTGAGCTCCGTGATATTGATCTTAAAAAGTATTTCCTTGAAATAAAGACCAATATGCCCTTTAGACTGCCTTTTAAAAAAAAAAGTGACATTTTTATTCAAGTTCATTTTACACTTTCATGTTTAATAAAAAAGGAACAAAACCTCCCTATTATCTCTTTTAGTTGGACAATACAACAATTTATACCAGAACATGCTGCCAGTCTAACTGCTATTCCTGCAAAATGAATTTAACTTTTATTCAGTTATTAAGCATAAACCTCAGGCAGTTTGCTTATGAGAGAAAGTCCAGACTTGCAGGTTTGCTAAAAACCTGAATAAACTTGTATTCCAATTACACATACAGATTTATTTCACAGCCTCAAAGGCTGCACAAGAAATTAGGTGACTTCTGCAGAGGGAAAATTTTTTAAACTTGTATTACAGAAAAATATAATTAAAAAATATACAACTGAGGTGAAAAATAAAGTACTTCATTCAGAATCATCTATTTTGCTGCACATATACACACAATGTTTAAAGTACTTGGCAGCACTGGACTAATCCCTTCAAGACTTCAAAAAATGCAGCATTCAGGTTCTCCTTGAAAAAAAGATGATGAGCTGTAGAGCAGACTTCACAGAAGATTGTTTTTCTGCTCTTCAAAGCTCTGCCATCCTTAGGGCCACACATTTCAACAGCGCTAGGACTGTTTGCACTGTGGAGGAGGGAGGAAAGGGCTGCACAACCGTATCGTTTGCTATGATATCATTTGCTATATTTCATATTAATCAGTGCCAGCAAGCTGGCGGGAACGGCTAAACCGATAAAGCCTTGTAGCACAACAGCATGTGCCAGGAACCAGTGCACTTCTATAGGAAGACAATAAACTCTTATAGAATCGTGTCCAAACAATGTGTATTTACGTACATACTGCTTAACAGCAGATGTCTTGTAACCGAGAGGAACTGCTTGAGAAAAACAACTATCCTGGCGAGAGTAAGGCACAAAATAACTCAGGTTGGGAAGACACTCGGGAGGTTGGGAAGACGCTCAGGAAGATGCTTGGGAGATCGGTTGCTTCAGCCCCTCAGCCACAGCTGAGCCAACTTCAAGGCCAGATCAGGTTGCCCTAAGCCTTGTCCAGTTGCGCTCCAAGTATCTCCAACAGACGGAGATTCCACAGGCTCTGTGGGCAGCTCATCCTGTGACTAAGGTTCGTCCATGTCCTTTCCTGCAAAGCCGCTTTCCAGCTATCACTGCCCAGCCCACGCTGGGGAGCTCTGCCCCAATGGCAGCCGCTGCCTCGTGAGGGGCCTGCTAGGCCGCCCGTCCCCTCAGCGGGGCCGCGTTGCCCTCCAGGACCATGGAGCCGCTCACGGAGCAACTCCAGCCCCATCCATGGCCCTAACGCAGACCTTTGATCCCACTGGATGATAATTGCTAGGTCCCGAAAGGGATGGACGCCTTCCAAGAGGTTTAATTTTAGCTAATTAACAGGTTGGTGAACGCGACACTACAAAGAGCCTGTTTCAGTGCACAAGCCACCAAGAAAAGCCTCTTCAGTAGGCAGATTTTTTTCTTTAAATGAGCAGTTTGAACTCGGTGACTCACTGAAATAGCTCCAACCAGAGATCACCGCTCCAATCCCCATCATTCTAAATATGGGGAATTAAATACATAAATATCTGTGTCAGCGACTCCAGAAGTCAGCAAAGGGCATAAATTAAGAACTATACATATTTGGACTGCAATAAGCTATGGTGATCTTAGCAGTGCCTTAGTACTGCAATCTGTGTATCTCTATATATGCACTTCTAGGGTACCTAGCTAACTGGGCTTATTTCATAAAGGACTGGTACTTGCTCAGAGTAATATACAGTTACAATGCCATATGAGCCTAGGTTATTTGAATTACTTTATTCAAACTAAACCCAAAAAGTAAATGCAAGACCATTTCTGGAGAAGCACAAATTCTATCACGACGACTGCTCAATAGTTATCCCCAAACGGGAGCGTTTCAGGTATCTAAGTTCCTGCCTTACGGATACAGGCCTCACTTGTGTTGTCCTCTGCACGTGCTGAACAGCAGCATCAGGGCAGTTCTCAAAGGTGCTAAAACACGAGCCACGCTCCTAGCTCAGCTGCAGCCCCGGTCTCCACCATTTAGCAGCCAGACCATTTTGCAGCTTCTCCGGAACACTGGCAAAATTCCCCGTTTTGACAGAACAGCAACAGATCTGCCGGGCTCTGCTCCACCAGGACGTTTCTCCTGAAAAACTGAACCAGTCTGTTCACTGGTTTGCCACCTAACAGAAACTTAACTGGAGGTTTTCATGGCTCCTTGTCCTCCAGCTGCTTAGAGACAAGCAGCAGAGCCACTTATATATTAAAAAAAAAAAAAAAGTAACAACTCTGTTTATAAGCCACACAGGCAAGGAATAAAAAGAGCATTTCATAGGTAAATTCTATTGCAACAACATTTACAGGTTGTTACTGCATAAAATTAGTCCTGCTGTGCATATAATCTTACATCTGTCATCATTACTATGAATATTTTACATGTAACTAGCTAATAAAGACACAAAGAAAAGGAAACAGCATATCACAGCAGCACAATATAGCCGTAATAAAATAATCAGTACAGAGAAGAGTTCACTACAATTACAACAGCCTTAAAAATTCCCATTCTTAGCTTGTGATAGTTCTTTTGAAAAAATCACACAAAAAACAGAACCTGTATTCAATGCAATGGTATTGCAAAGATATAGCAAAGCATATATAAAAAATGATCTTTTTTGTTCATTTTTTCAACAATTTCTCCAAAGGCTGATTCATAACAGGACATGTTTCAGTATTTACTATTATCGGTGTTTTCATCTGTGCATTCTATAAATATACAGCTGCTTTTTGATACATGTAAGAACTCAAGTTGCTACGCAGCAGTCTTGAGATATATATATGTGTGTGTGTATATGTATGTTATAGACACACACAGAAAAATCATGTGTATATGCTGTCTCTACTTATGTACCATTAACTCTGTCTTCCTATTAAAAGTCCATTAAATAAAAAAATGGCTTGAGATTGCTACCCCAATAAGCACTTGAGAAAGATTCTTGGAGAAGTCCTTAAGTGGATTTTAAGATAGCAGACACAGCTCGCACACTAATAAATACAGTGAATATAATTTTTTCCACTAAGTCATTTCATTTGCAGCAATTCAAAATGAGCTGCGTGCAAACAGGACATGATGGTGCCACACTCATTTTGTACATCTGCTGTAAGGATGAGCAGAGTCCATTTGCAAAGCAGAATCATATTTATAGGCCAGAAAACATCAAATTCCTGATAAGCTAAATTCTAAAGAGAAACAGTCATGTCTTGTGATCATTTGGGATAGAGACTCAGTTTTGAGCTTAAGAGCTTTACATTCCTTTGCAATTTAATACATCATATGTAAAAGTCACCTCAAAGTCTGTCATTAGTCTATGAGCAGTTAATATTTTATATTTTAACATTAAGTTTATGTTTTTCTCAGGAACAGCTTTGGACTCAGAATCATACCTGTTCTAAATTATTCTATATATACAAAACAAAACAAATCCCTGCTGCTATAGCATACTTTTCAAAAGTCAGTATTTTGACTGCTTTCGATAACCACCACAGAATTAAACTGTGTAAAAATTTTCACACTGAGCCATAATCCTTCTCCCATCACTGCATCCCCACCAACAGTGGATGTTAATGATAACCAGGACTGTACAAAATCCCCCAAATTTCTACAAGAGCAAACCAAAGCTACCATCCATACCACAAAGCACTCTTATCATCCCCAGAAGAAACAAACTCTGCTTCAAAAGAAGACAACATTAAAGCACAATACAACAACAAGGAAAAGAAGGGGGAAATGATGGGAGGGGGAAAAATAGCAGGAAAAAATAAAAGCTTGAAGACAAAACACTAAACAAGCACAGAGGGGAATGCCAATGAGGCCAACGTGGAGCAGCTGCTACAAGATACGGCAGCGTCACCACGTAGAGGAGAAGCAACATGAACTTCATTAGTAGTAGCTGTCACCCTGGCTCAAGGATAGACACAAGGTTTGCTTACATAAACTGTGTTTTTGTAACTCGCCATAAACAAAGGCAGACTTAGAAGTATGATTTTCAAGGATACGACATCAAGAAGAAAATAGCTCCGTGAAAGGTGTTTTAGCAATTTCAGTTAATCCCGACTCTGAAAACAAACAAAGGATATATTCTGCAAGAGGTACTTACCGTCTTCCTGCCTCTAAAACAGGCTCCTGATAAAACACTTACACTTAAGAACTTCAGAAGGACGCACCATGATCTCAAACATTTCTTAAAGCCATATGTGGGAGGAACAAGAGGCGATTTACTCCTGTGTTTTCCAGAAAGAAAAAGCTCTCTTTGACACAGAAACACCTCACTTCAGGTGCCTTTGGTTTGCAAAGCCTTTTGTCTAGCACCTAAGAGTCAAGATTTTTAACTTTAACTCTTACTGCATATAGTCCTAGTGATGGCCATTGAGCCAATCTTTCCTTATCTTTCACTCCAACCAAAGCCACGCTTGCTTTCAGAGAGCTAAAACGGGATCGTGTCATGCCTCTGTACGTTAACCACCAGCTGCCAACATAAGCAGAATAGTTCAGAGCATTCCAGGAAATCTAAGGAGCTCCTCAAAACACCACAGGGCCTAGGAAACGTCTACGTGATATTTTTGCATGTATCATTTATTATAAGGCTGGGAGCGAGGGGTTCACAGCAGTTTAAAAATACTCCTTTAAAAGGAATCCATACCATATGGCTACCACATGACGGTCCTTATTCAGTGGAATCTGGCAACTTCACTAATTCCAAAGGTCTTTTGGGTTTATTTATTTGCATCTTTCTGGAGTGCTCTTTTCACGGTGAAGGTGTAGGCCAAAACTGAATAGTTTTGTGTGTGCACGTGTGTGGGGAGAAAAGCAAAACACAACTGCAGCCAAGAGCAGCCTGCAGTGAAGTTCCTACTTCCAGAATGAACACTGGTGGGGTGGACCCCATCGCAGAAACTCTCCAAGGAGAACAAGTCACTGGAAAACTCTTCTAGGAAGGAAAATTCCAAAGAGATTTCAAAGTTTCCTCCACTACAGGAGCCTACTCATACGAGGTATTTCATACCCGATTGCCTCATTTGTCATGATGTAGTATTGCTATTTGATCAGCATCCTAACCATGCAGGCTGGGTGCAAATGTTGATTCCTGGGCGCAAGCTACACACCTACAGAACTCCAGGGAAAAACAAGGACACGTCTCTCTGCAGCCAAGCGCCTGGGCACCTTCAACACCAAACGCTGCTCCCTAAACCCCTCTGCCCTCAAAGTATAATATAATATTACCAGCAACCAAAGCCTGTCTTCCTTCAACATGGGATGAGACAGAAAGGTTGAACATGCTGCCTATGCTGCTGTCCTAAGGCTGCTCCAGCCGGGACGCATCCCAAGCGCCGGGCACGGAGCTCCAGCCGCTCCGCGGGAGCTGGGAGCCGTGTCCTTACTGCAGGTGTCCCTCAGCATTCCAAGAACTGAACTGCAAATGCCGAACATAAATCGAGGCAAAATCGTTAAACAAAACCACATAAATGCCAAATTTTCAAGGAGAACAGCACTATTACTAGTTAAGCTTAGGTCCCAAGAAGTGCTAGTCTTCCCCAAGAAAAAAAAAAAAATATAGTGATGTTCCTGTCCAGAAAACAGGAGAGTTTATGTTTTTTTGTTTTTTTTTTTAAACAGGAGTTAAATGGCTTTTTTTTTCTTTAAATATACACTTTAAAAAAATATACAATCTTTCTTAAACATATACTTTTTCATGTATACAAGGCATGTGCAGTTTCATGTATACAAGGTAAAAAATAAGGGAAAAACAAAACTAAAATAATAAAAGAACACAGAGAAGAGGATCACACTGTTAACTGTGCACAGATGGTGAAGAAAATTCAAAATACTTTGCAAAAGCTCAGAAATCAGAGAAAATAAAAGGAAAATCTTATTTGTCTCAAGTACTTAGAGTGCATGTTCAGATATATGTGTACACACATACAGAAATATATTAATTAAAGCAGGCTGGCATGCAGTATGCACATGTTAATGACACTAGAGAAGACAGACTATTCTTTCCCTGAATAAGTGGCACACAAAGATTATCTCCATTAGCTCCACTTTGTATCTTGAAGGCACTCAGCGCTACTGAATGGAATGATCAGCTTTACTGTCTTGGAGACATTCTTGGGCTAAAACTTTTTAGGCACTGTGATCTTGCATAAAAGATTCCTCACTTTTGAAATCTGCCGGTATCTGTGATTTCAAAAACACCCCGTATTTTAGGGACAGAGGAGTTAAGAGCTAAGTCCACCAATGCTGGTGCTCGAAGCACAGCCCCTCTCTTCTGCACTTGGCAACACTGCCAGCTTTGTACAGGGATGCTCTTGGAGCAAAATCCATCTCTGCACTTTGCTATCAGTGCTGCAAAAGCAGAGCTGTGCCTGGGAAACACAACTGCTTCCACACACACCTTCGTAATGTGCCGTCCCAATGTCCTGCTTTACCGGCTGCAGGAGCCACCTCAGCAAGGGTGGCAAAATGTCATCAGTGGCAAGTGCCAGGAGCACCTCTGAGGCCTCAAAGTTAATTAAACAGCCAGGTTAAAGGCAACCACGAGAAACTTAAACATCAAAGCTCAAGAGAAAAACAATCTGCTAGCATGACCAGTCAAAAAATAATGCACAGTGCTCCATGAGTGAGAGAAACAAAAAGCAATTTAGTGCTAATCAATCACCAGAGAGGCGTCACGGGGCTGGGTGAGAAACTGCAGATCAAATCGGGCTCCGCGTTAGCAAGTCCTTACGCTCAACACAGACACCAGGACGTTTTCTAAAAACACCTTTAAAAAGTGGTTCCACTGGAGCACAGTCCATGTCCACAGTGGGTATTGGCTTTTAGCTGGATGTAATGGGCTGTTGGCCTTTAAATGCCCAGAGCGGGTGCTCCTGACGCTAATGCAAAGCAAATGTATGTTCACGGACACCCAGTAAACACGGGCCCGGTGCGGCTGGGTGCTCTTTGGAGCAGCCTCATCACATAGGCGGGTGCCGCCTGCCAGCCCGGTGGGTAAGGCACCCACAGGGAGACATCAGCAGGACGCTGTAACTGTACTTAAGCCTTGCCTAACCTTTGTTTTTCAGGCACTGACATTATTATTATTATTTGCAGTTGCAGGAGGCTTTTGTTGTTGTTGTTTTATCTTCATTTGTAATAGTCTGCTGACACACACATAAAAACAAGGCCCCAGTACCATTATCTACCTCATTTAAAAATAATTCTGAAGTAAATGATGAACTAAGACTTATTGAAGAGGAAATCGCTTTAGGATCACAGATGGGCTTGGAGTAAAAGTTTTCTAGAAGCCTCCTCTGCGGTTGGGTCGTTCCCTGTGAGGACACACAGACATTCCCCCTCTCCACGTCCCCTCCGAGCCCCTGCAATGGATTTTCCCACCCGGTTCTGTGCAGACGGCCGAGCTGGGGCAGCCCCTCGCGGATGCCCCAAGGCCCCGTCGCTCTGTGAGTATTTTGTGGTGCAAAGAGCAGCGTCCTGCCCAGGGCTGGGGCAGGATGCGAGGGCAGCAGCGGGGCCGGGGCACCGGGCGAGAGGCCCCGCACGCCCAGCGGACGGGCGGCCGCTCTCCCTGTTTCCCTCTCCCTGGCCACAGACTCGGGAATTCTCTCCGGCTCGGCGCTCCTCGTTTCCAAAGCGGCTCAGCCGCGGCTTTGGGGCACGGGGGTAAATCAGCACCCGAGGGGCAGCGGCCGCGCAGGGCCCGGGCAGCTCCTTGGGGGGCCCCGCGCCCGGCCCTGCTGCCCGCGG
>JAUBOD010000469.1:3102097-3114410 GCA_032353885.1 Nothura maculosa | reverse complement strand
CCCCGTGTCGAGCAGGGCCGGGTGGGCGCGCGCTGAGCGCCGCTCCGCGGTGCTTCCCTTGCAGGGCCGCGGCCGCCGGAGCCGCGAGTTCGAGCCTGGCCCCGACTCGGCGCCTCCGCCCATGCCCCGGGAGCCGCTGTCGGGGGCCCCGCGCCCCGCACGGGCGACGTTGGGCGGCGAGGTTGCTCTGCGGGACCCCGCGGGCCGGGAAGCGGCTTGGCTGCCTGCAGAGAAACCACAGGGTGAAGAGCTGGCACCATCCGCCCCCTCGGCGGGGTTTAGCTACCCCCCACACCGGGGCCTTCCCTCCATCACCCCCTCGGAGGGGCGTTTCCAAGGAAAAATGGGCATTTTTGGTTAAAGCGAAGCGTAGCCTGAAGTCTAAATGTCCCTCTGAGCGCCCCAGGGCGCCCTGTTGTGAGGCAAAGGGATCGGCCCCGTTTAGAGCCCCGCTCAAGTAAGGAAGAACTGAGGTCTAAATCCATAGTATGGATTGTTCCCTTCAGTTCTGGCAGCTGGGCCTGAGGCGAGTGTGTGCTCTGCTGTCCAGAGGGGGAAAAGGAAGGGAAATCGGCCTTTTTCCTTTTTATTTAAGTTCCTATAGAACTGGTGGAACTGTGGTGCTTGATAATACATTTTATAAGTCATGCAGCTTGACACTTTTTCAAGTTCTTTATTTCTTCAATTTCATAGGTTTCTGAGCCAATTTTTTTGGCCTGGCTTGCGAAATAGACAGATATTTGGAAATTGAAAAAATAAAATACATGTCTTTTTTTTGCAAAAGTATTTTACAGAGAACAAGATCATTCTTAAATCTCTGCAGTTAAACATTTCTCCCATCCTTTTATTTGTCTCCTTTTTTTTTCTTTATGGATTTTTTTTTAATGAGGGAATTATGCAATCATTGATATTTTTCCAGTTTAAGAAATATAAAGGAATAAAGCAAAACATCAATGGATATAATTACCACATCCTGGGGTTTGGAGTGCTCTTGTCTTTTGTTTTTGTGTGTATGTGTGTGTGTTTAACTGAACTTTTCTCTCCCGTTTATTTCATTGCTTCTAGTGATACATTTAAAGAGAAGGCGAGATGGGAAACCCAGAAAACACTGGAGATGCATATGTTGCTGTGATTCGTCCCAAAAATACTGCTAGCCTGAATTCCCGGGAATATCGCGCTAAATCCTATGAAGTAAAACATTTTTTTCTGTTAAAAAATTTAAAATAATGTTTAATGTTAAAAGTAATATATAGAATAATATAGCAGAAAAGCAGATCTTACAGCAAGGTAGTTAAAACAATGTATGCACATCATACATGTATATGCATTGCCCCATTGGTACAGTACTGGAGAACTTTACAGCTTTATATAATTTATATATATATATAAAATATATAATTTATATAATTGCTCTTGTTGATCTTTGCACCCCAGTTAGACAGAGAAACAATAATATCTATGCTAGTAGGTAACCAGAGACTTAATCATTCTTAAGAAAGATACTGAAGCCCAGGCTTCAGAGGTATTTTTATAACCAACTGCCATTTACTTCAGGAAGAATTTGTTTTTGTTTGTTTAGGCTCTCAATTGTCTTGGTAAGATCATAAGACATCTTACTTACTCTTACTTAAAAGAGAGAGAAGAGACTGGAATATGGTTGTGAAGCAAATGAAAAATATCAAACACCAGGAAATGTTCAAGCAAATTCCAGGTCCTTAGGATGCTTAGCTATTTTGTTATGCTACATGAGCTTGAAGGAATTATTTTTTAATTACGTGCCTTAGTTCTCTAAAGCCTGCCAACTTAAACACTAAAATATACAGAGAATATGCAACTTTTTTTTTTTTTTAAGTGACCCTGCATGAGCTTCACGGACATATCTTGCAAGTCGGGCTTGGCCTTTATCCCTGCCTAGGGGCTCAGTACAGGGATGCAGCCTTGCATTTTTCAGTGGTACAACAAAAAACAACAACAAAAAGTGTTCTGTATTTGTTTCAGTTGTGCTAAACACTGCTTTGCTTTCTTTATTGTTTGAAAGATACTGTTGCTCGAAGTTCCCATTGAAGGCCAAAAGAAAAAAAGAAAGAAAGTTTTGTTGGAAGCTAAACTGCAGGGAGGCACTGAGCTAGCCCAGAGCATCTTGGATTATGTGGTAGAAACCACCAAACCAATTTCACCTGCCAATCAGGGTATCAAAGGTAAAAATCTTAATACAAAGTATTATTGATGTTGCTATAAGATGTTGTAAAATTGAAATAGACATAGAGAAGTTGTTCAAAAGCAAAGTATTTAGTTTTTTTAATATTTAGTTAGCAAAGTGTTTAGTTTTTGAGGTCTAATCATAAAGGCCACAAACAGTCGTATAGCTAATACCTTTGATCTACCTTTGTTTCCCTCTTTATTTCTGTTCTATGAAATGTCTACTAAAAGATTTTTACTAAGTTAAACTTTTGTGATCTGTACTACCTTGTCACCTCATATTGAGATTTATAACTAAACTTTTAATAAATGAGGTGAAAGTGGCCTTTTTAACCTGAATTCCAGCTAAACCCTAATGATCAATAGATTACTTCTAACTGCATTGCTTGGTAGACAGTATCTACACTACTCTTGGCCTAACTGTAGCAAGTATAGGTATAATTTGTGCATACTCTTGATGACATAGGTAATCTGGCAAACAACCTCGTACTAGTGCTGATAAAAGTGTTTTTGCTTAAGTGACATTTTTTTTTCACTCCCAGCTTGGTATAACCTAGACTGAGTAAAGCACTAAAGGTAAAAAAAAATGCTGCAGGTGGTGATAACTGGTACTTACCAAAGCTAATTGAGCAGGAAACGTGAAATACCATAATAGCATTAATACATGTTAAGTGCTGCATAGCAAAAAGTAAAAACAGTCTGGCTTATTGAGTGTGAGAGTTTCCAGTTGACTCATTGCTATGCACTGTTTAGTGTGGTCTATGCTAAAAATGTAGCATAGGTCTATGCTAAAAAATGTGTTTAAGGTCAGAAAAGCAACCAGAATGCTAAATTTTATAAATGTAAAAGGAAGGGTATCATGGAATACATAGTCATGTACCTGTGTTTGCATAAAGAATTTGCTTTGCCATGGAATTACAGCATGTACTTGTCACCTACCAGTTCAGAAAGAACCTTGCTTAAATGCAGGTGGTTTTGGAGAGGAATCATTTGTAATGACAAATAATAAAGGGCACAGGAAAGGTACTATGAAGAAGGATATACAGTCTTGTTATTTTTCAGGTTAAGGAGTACATATATGTTTATGTTCTTTCATAATTCACTGTCATTTTGATTTTTTAGCTTGCTTAGAGTTCCAGTTAAGAAATAGTTTTGTGTCCTAGAAATCTGGAAAGATAAGCCTGCTGATTTTTAATTTGGTTTGTATGTTTATTCATTTATTTTATGCTTTTTAATATTGCGCTAGGGAAGCGAGTAGTGTTGATGAAGAAGTTTCCTCTTGATGGAGAGAAGGCAGGTCAGGAGGCATCTCTTTACGTTGTTCCAACTGTTGTCAAAGGTAATACTAAACATAATTTCTAGAGTAATATGAATTGTAGCAGCTCAGTTGATGGTTTCTTATGAATTTTCATGAATATATGGTATGGCAAAAGTTAGATTTGAGGTGGAAATCCTTCTCTCACTACCTTAAAAGATCTAAAAATTTATTTAAATTATGGGAAAACGTACCTAATGTATTTGATTTCTCTAGTTATAGCACACTTTTGTTTTAGGCCTTAATTGTTTATTTGTTGATTATATTTCAAAATACATGCATTTATTTTAAAAACATTATTAAATGCCAATGTAAATAAGGCATCCGATCAATTCCATTGAGTGTTGTTTATTCAAAGAATGCTTTGCTAGGTCAATGAATTTTTGTTTGAGTAAGCAAGGATGAATTAAGTCTTTAAAAGACAAAATAACTTGCTTGTCATTATTGTATTACAAAAATTCTGAAGCAAGTGTCTGTGTGCTGTGTCCATAGCTCTGAAGGTACCAACAGCAGTAAATACCACTTCTGTCAATAATGCCCATTCAAAATAAAATACAACAAACAAAAACCCGTATTGTTTTGTTTTTCACCAGTATACATTTATAATTGTTTCCCATATAAATCTAAACACACTTGTGGAATAATAACTGAGCACTTTAAGGGTACTCTGTTAACAGAGTTATAGTGAGTATTTACATAAGGACTTTATGTACTTTCGGGGGGGAAAAAAAAACTTAGCATTAAAAAAAAAAGGAAATTTAGCTGGGAATGTGTAACTTTGGAAGATCCAGAAGGGAAAGTAAGCTTCTTTCTGTCAGTGTGTCCTCAGAGTCTTTTTTCTTTTCAGATAACACAAAATACACATACAGCCCTGGATGCCCTGTGTTCTACTGTTTACAAGACATCATGAGGGTGTGCAGTGAATCCAGCACCCATTTTGCTACCCTTACTGCCAGGATGCTGATTGCCTTGGATAAGTAAGAACAGGCATTAGTAAAAATACTTATGCTAAAATAGAGGATAAACAAGGACATACGTTAATGCAGCAAGTAGTTTTACAGCAGTCTTCTGATTAAGAAGGAAATCATAGCAAAATGTTACTATTGCCTTATTTGCAGGAATAAGGCTGTTGAACTGTATTTTAAGCAGCCCTTTACCTCCTGGAACAGAGAGGTTCTGTATTTGTGTGCATCTTACTCTGCCACACAGTAGTAAAGTCAGGCAAAACCTTTTGCTATCTCAAATTTGAAACCACTTCTTTCTTTACCTTTCCATGCTAAATCACTAAGTGTGTATATATATATATATATATAATGTATATATATATATATATATAGTATTCTAAAATATATGTTTATGATATTTACAGAAACCTAAATACAGACAGAGCTTTAGGCCCTTAGTTAACATGTGTCCTGTGTAATGTAATTGCTAAATTCATTTTGCTGTTAAATAAAAGCATAGTTACCTGAAAATAAACATGAATATTTTTCCTTGAGCCTTGTTTTATTTGTGGCAGGAAAAAACACAGCAAATAGAAGTCATCCTCACTGTCTATCTCCAGCTTGCATGTATTTGCTCACCTGAGGAAGATTTGGCAGCTGGGAAACTATCAGACAACCTCCCGTTTTCAACATATCTCATTAGGGAGAAGTGGGGGAAGTGGAAGATTTATGTCTGGCTGCTGTAGTCTCCTTGAAGTTTCAAAATTTGTACCTTGAGAGCAGTAGTACCATAAACTGAAAGTGAATGTGTTAATGTAACCTGCTGGTGTGTTTTGGTATCAGCCAGTGTGGCTATTACCTCAACTTATTATTTCCTTTTCTTTGAGAATTTGCATCTGCAGGAAATGTATCTGAGCAGATGATATATGGCTAAATAGTACAAAATGCCGTTTGCATAACTGTATTCTGTTTGCAAAGTTTCATGTTTGGGGATGAATTTGGTGCTCTAAAAACAGCTGTGCACATGATAATTAAAACTTAAAAGTTATTTAGATGAGTTACTTCAGAGCTGAGTAATTTTGCAGATGTAGGTCTTTTTTTTGGTCATACATACAACCCTTAATCAAATGAAATAGTGGGCAGGCATGACAAAAAATAGTCTTTTTTGCTTGGAAATGAATTGCTTGTCTATTCTCTTCTGCAGGTGGTTGGATGAACGCCATACCCAGTCTCATTCCATCCCAGCTTTGTTCAGACCATCTCCTCTTGAGAGAATTAAAACTAATGTAATAAACCCTGCCTATGCTATAGAACCTGGTCAGACAGAGAGCTCTTTACACATGGGTTATACTGCCCTAGAAATAAAGAGTAAAATGTTGGCGTTGGAGAAAGCAGATGTGTGTATCTACAATCCTTTGTTTGGCTCTGACCTTCAGTATACCAATAGGGTAAGAACTATATTTTCTTTTAATATTTGTGCAACTTGTGTGTATTTTTATTTCACGTTTCATTCCTGTATTTGATATGAGTGTGCTTTATGTTTAATATAATAATCAGGTGGATTTATTGTGTGCTTATTGCCAAATTAGATTTTCAAATTTAAGCATTCAAGCACCAGTTACTTTAGCTGTAGAAAGCTGTTATCATAACTTTGGTTCCAAGAGAATACGTGGCTTGGATGGGGGATTGTTTAGTCAAGTCTCACTAAGATTTTTCTTCTCAGTTTTAAACTGTGTCTTTGCAGGTTGACAAAGTGGTAATAAATCCCTACTTTGGCCTTGGAGCCCCAGACTATTCGAAGATTCAGATTCCAAAAAGAGAAAAGTGGCAACGCAGCATGAGCAGTGTCACCGAGGACAAGTACTGTGTTGCATTTCTTTCTCATTAACAAATAAGTTTGTTATATTAGAGTAATACTTGGTAGACTGGGTTTGAAATTGCTGTTACTTTAGTGCTGAAGTACCAGGTTTAAATTACAAAATACAATCAAGGAAGCATTTGTTGGTGTAATGAATACAGCTGTGCCTTCTGTGCGACTGAAATACTGGTTGTATGAACATTGATGCATCTCAGTGGCTTGAGCTTCATCCTTATTCTTTATATAGCTCTGTGGTTAGTCTTCAGTCATCACTTAGTCTGCAGTCATTTAAAACAGATCTTATTGAAATATTTCTGAGCTGTGTTTTCCTCTTGCTTCCTGTTTTCAATCACAGGGAGCACCAGTGGGTAGATGATTTCCCTCTTCATCGCAGTGCTTGTGAGGGCGATTCTGACTTACTGGGCCAGCTCCTGGATAAGAAGTTTTCTGTGAACCAGCTGGATAGTGACCATTGGGCGCCCATTCATTACGCGTGCTGGTGAGCACCTGAGTGTATTTCTGCTAAATGCCTTCTGCTGTCATGAGTTTTTAGCACTCAGCATCTATATAAGTAATCATACAGACTCAGAAATGAGAGATGGAGAAACTGCAGACTTTTATGCTGTGTGTGTAATATATCTTAGTGCTAACTGTTCAAAGAGATGCACTGCTTCATGTTTGATCGTTTTAGATCAATGTGATCTATCTGAATGGTTTATGAGGAGACCAAATGTGGTGACCTGATTGTTAAATACCTCCTGCCTCTTTTCTGCCCTCTGAAGTGTCTGTTTTGGAACTCTTGGGTATAGTCTAGGCTGGTAACTCTTGCTGGTTGGTTAAAGTCTGTGAGCAGCCTGGTGAAAACATGGCAATAACTGAGCTGAGTTGAGCAAGTGTTTGTGATAGTCATAGTTTGAGCAGAAGGATTGACTGACTGTCCTGCAGAGATTTCTTTTCACACCACACTTATGATTCTGAAATTCTGTGAATTCTATGTAATTCTAAGCAATTCTGTGAGTTACAGAATTCATACAGAATTCGGAGCATTCCCCAGATGCCATAAAAATGCTTTTGTTTTATCTTTAAGCAAGGCAGTCCTGTATTTGTAATAATATCTGAGGAATAGTACCATGAATACATGAAGAACCTGAAAATCAAATGTAATTATAAAAAGATGAAACTTATTTGTGTTTCAGAAAGTGCATAAGTGGCATACACAAGATTTAAGTTACATATGTATTTTTAGGTAGTTACAAATGTTATCTTAATCAAGATGTGAATGCAGAAAAAAAGAATCAACTATTGAAACATAAGATACACTCCAATTACAGCAATATACATTTTCATATTGGAATATCTTTGAGAGTATCTGGAAAACAGTTTATTTTACATTTGCTTTCTGCCTTTCATCCATCTGCAGGTATGGAAAAGTTGAAGCCACTCGAATGCTGCTGGAGAAAGGGAAGTGCAATCCAAACCTCCTGAATGGGCAGCTTAGCTCTCCCCTCCATTTTGCTGCTGGGGGCGGCCACGCCGAAATTGTGCAAATTCTCCTGAATCACCCAGAAATCGACAGAGTAAGTTCTGTTTCTGTCAGTGCATAAGAGTTTTAGTAACAGATGCTCGTGGGGCAGGGGCAATGCTGTGTCCCCAGATCACAATGCGAAAACATAGTGATCCTGTTGCCAAAAACCTGGCTAAATGCTTTTCAGTGACTCTATTTTTTTCCCCCATCGCATAATCAGTTAAATGACTGAACCCTAAAATTTATTATTTTTAATTATTTCATTTACTTATCTCTGATGAAAACAATGTATTATTGGTGTTTCTGTTTTTGTAGCACATTACTGATCAACAAGGAAGATCTCCCCTGAATGTCTGTGAAGAAAACAAGCAGAATGAATGGGAGGAAACTGCCAAACTGCTGAAGGAAGCCATGAATAAACCTGTATGGTTTTATTTTTTAAATAGTTTAAAGTTTATGTATTAGTTACACACAAACACTGAGTGAAAGTTAGGCCAACTTATAGTTGTTACCAGAAATATGCAGTTACACGTGCTTATTTTTTTTTAAATTATTTTATATGTAATGTCATTTATTCCATATTGACAAAGATTACATTTTTCTCTTTAAATGTTTCTGTCTATGTAAGGCTTCAAATGTGATGTTTTCATTTATTTGTGGGAGCATCACATCAGCTGCTGACTGTGTCTGCTACTCATACTTCAGCCATTAGCTTTTTTTATGTCTTATCTTATATGTGACACATATGAGCATTGGGCTGACTAAACAAAATTAGACTTCTATCAGTTAGTCAGCCTCAGACTTGCGTTGCAGGCAGGGGAGACTTAGCAGGCTAGTAAACAAAATTTATGATGTCAGTCCTTTCATCTCAAAGTATATTTAAGATAAATGAATAAAAAAATTGCTTGTTGCTTTCATTTGAATTCAGATGGAACTTGTAGCTCTGTAGTTAATGTCAGTAGTTCATCCATCGATTCTTTTTTTAATGTCTTTTAAAGAATCTGCAATTCACTGTATATGAATGAATCTTCCAAAAAGAGAGGAAGTTGACCACTCTTATACTTTTTCTTGTGATACAGTTGATCAAATGGCAATTGTCTAATTACTCTAAAAGACTAATACATACCTCTTAAGTAGATTTCCCAGCACAGACAGTGATATTATGTTGGAATCCATTGCCATTGATTGAATACAACAAAACTAAAAATTTAATGAAAGAAGCTACTGCAAGGGGAAATCACAGTAATTACTGCAGTTAAATTGACTGATTTTAACCTCATTTTCATTCAGTTATTTTCCAAGGCAATCATCTTTTTCCCAGAAGTTCTGTAATTGATGTCTTGGGTTTTAAGGCCTAGCCAGATTTGAGGAGGAGAATAAACTTTTTGCAACTTTTTGTTTAAGTAATAATTCTTTGAAAGTTAAGGAATCTTGGAGGGGAAAATAATTTGTGATTAATAGTTTTATGGAAGTGGTAAAAGTGCTTAGTGAGATTGTATTCCTGCATTGGGATCCCTGTAAAGGCTGGCATTTTCCTCTGAAAAATTAGAGTGAGAATTACTGATTGGTTTATAGAAATGTTAGATTAAGAAATAATCTAAGATTATTATATTTAAGGATAGGAACATTAGATTTAAGGACAGACTAAATGAAGAGAATAACACCATATCCTGCCAGTAATGGTGAGAAGGAGGTTTCAGGATAAGCAGAGCCCAAATTCCTCAGAACTTTTAGATACCTGCTTGCCTTGAGTTCAACAGAAGTGAAGCCTCCAAAATACCATTAGGATTTTTCTTTTTTCATGTGTTAGAAAGTACAGTGTAAGAACTGGCACAGGACATGAAACAAGCCATTTTGATAACCAGCAGATTTGCAGGAATTGTGCATTATTATTTTTCTCAGAGGTCTGACAGTTGCTGAATTATGGTGAATTTTCTTGCCTCTTCCAAGCACTAATGGAAAGAGAAGATTTTGACAAGTGGTTTGTTTAATATGTTCTATGCAGTATGAGAAGGCACGAATTTATCGTATGGATGGGTCGTACCGCTCTGTGGAGCTGAAACATGGAAACAATACAACCGTGCAGCAGATAATGGAGGGCATGCGTTTGTCTCAAGAAACCCAGCAGTACTTCACCATCTGGATCTGTTCTGAGAACCTCAGTAAGTAACAAGGAAGACTCTGACACCCAGTCACCTATTTTTCCACTTATTTTGAGGGGCGGGAGGACACGGGGGCATATGGGCCAAATGTTCCCTAGCCGTTCTGTATTGCCCTCTTTGTACCAGTTTTCAGAAACCATCTTTTAGGATGCTGTGCTCCCAGAATCTGCAGAGCTCCTGCAGTTGTTCTGTGTTAGAAAGTAACCAGAGGACAGTGTTTACAGGAACATGGAGAGGCAGCTGAACTGTAGTTGGAGTTCTTGAGTTCTTAGCGTTTTTAGCAACAATCAAATAATCTTGAAGTCTGTATTTGGATGCCTAGATTAGTTTTGAATAATCGTTTCCAAAATATCACTTTGTGGTTAAAGTGTGTGATCATCCACACTTGTTCTGGGGAAATAGTTTTACTCGAACAGGGTGCATAGTAATCTTGACAGAGCTGGAATTAGAGCTCAGTTTTATGATTGCATATTTGTAAGCGGTTGGGGTTTTTTTCTTAAAAATCTTGGTAATGTTTTAGCTGATTTTTTTACCTGCACATCAGGAAAACACCCAGGAGCCATAGGCTTTAGTTCTTTTTTTGAGCAGGACTAAATACTGTCTCTTCTCAAAGAGTTAGCCAATGTCTAGACTATTAAAATGTTTTGTACCTGTCAGAGACTTTGTCATCTCTGTTTATTTAATTTCCTTTTACTTAAGAACCAAGACACATTTATCTTCCCCGTGCTCAAGCCAGTTGATCCCACGGCTCTTAGACAGAGGTGGATGAGGAGAGGGTGAATGGGAACCTGCCCTGCAATCCACAGTCAGAATTCAACTGCTGTCCTTGCAGCAGCTGCCTCCAAGATTTAAAACAAGGTGCAGTTGGGTGAGGGAATTTTGCACTTAAACCACAGTATGAGGGACATCAGTATGGTTAATTTGGGTTGTAAAGGTATATACTAACAGCCTTACTTACAGTATGTTGCATACATTTTGTGATTGGACATATAATGCAGATTACAGTAACCATAGTTATTAAGCTTTGCAGTGATCTGCCAAACCACCCTGTCATGGAGAACCCAAATTGGTTGCAGCCAGTTGCTCCCAGTTGAGTCTGCAGTTTCTATGGACGACTTCACCCACGTGGGTGGTGAGTGGCATCGCAGTGAGATGCTCGTGATGGGTGCAGAGCAGAGGTCCATGGTGAAATTCAGGAGGCCACAGCCTCCTCGTTCACCATCACATTGAGAGCAGCGTGTGTTGGTGAAGTCATATCACTGGTAGCTTGTAATTGATTGCTTATCAGATTATCTCATGCCACAGCAGGTAGTATTAACACTGCAAGTCGTTCAGCTAGTGCTACTGTAACTTTTCTGTTTCTGCCTGGGGCTACTCCCACGCCAAAAGGAGATTCCAGCCAAACTCAGTCACACCAGGAGGCTCCTGATGTTCTCCCTGCTGCCACCTCGGTGCTCAGACCAGCCAGCGCTTGGGGTGGAACCCCTCCTAAACACAGAGCAGAGGGAGGCTGTGTGCACTCTGTACCCAGATTAGGAATAGGATGTACCAGGATAAGGTGGAAGCACAAAGTCCCATTGGAACATGCCCAAACAAGGCTGGGTGGAGCTGCTGCTTTGGCAGGGTCCCAGTTACCAGGAGGTAACTGAGCACATTTGAACCAGCACCCTGGGTCTCACAGCTTAGCACAGCTGGCACGGAGCAAGAGGTGGTGCATAAAAGCCTCCTTTTGGAGGGCTTCTGTTCACTCGAATATTTATTTATTTATTCGAATATCTATTCACTTCTATTCACATTTACTATGCAGATTAATTACGTGCTCTCATTATGTAAGGAATTCCTAGTACTTTGTTACATACAAATCGTAGTTTTCTTGTACATTAGAAGGATGATGTTCCCCTATATTTGAATGTAGGGTGGATAAGTGAGGTGAACAGATGATAAAGTATCCCAAGGTAAAAGCCAGAGTAGTGATAACGAGATAAATACAGTAATGAGGAGGTAGAAAACAAAACAAAGAGGACAGAAGGACATGAAAAATCGCATGATTGTAGCCTGTTAGGAACCAGGATGCTTTCCAGGTAAAGAAAGGTTTGTCCATTCTGAAAAGTGTGTGGTTTGTCCATCCAGGTAGTGGCAGATGCCTTTATGAGATAAGCCGTGTCTGTACTCCTCAGTCAAAATCTCACTTTTAAACTTTGTATTTCTCCCCAAATAGTTGACATAACACACTCTTAACATTTTTATTACTCTTATTTTATTAAATATGGTATTTGGGTTGCTGGCTTTTTAGGGGCCTTTAACTTCTAT
>JAUBOD010000469.1:3015719-3033476 GCA_032353885.1 Nothura maculosa | reverse complement strand
ACAAAGACAACTGTAGGCTGCTCCATGCCAGCTGCCCTCAGTGACTGCCAATATCCCTCTGTACTGTAAAGACACAGCCTTTGATTTCAGCTCCCATTCCCCATGCATGGTGAGGAAATAGTTAAGTTGGTGCAAGATGAAGTCAAGCTGTGTTTTATCCTCTTTCCTCTTGCTATCTCCAGAAGCCAAATATTTATCTTTTTACTTTCTCAACCACTTTCCTTTGTTGCAGGCTTTGTAACAGGATCCTAGAGCACTGTCTCATTCAATGCTCAAAAACAACTCCTGAATTATCTCCCAGATGGAGATGATGTAAAGTGCTCAAATGACTAATAGTTGAAAAAAAAGCTTTTTAAATTAACAACTTCAAAATAAAGAGTATTTAAATAAAAAAATAAAGTATGGAAATGCTGCTAGTTATGCAAAAGGAAATCATAGAACTGTTACCTTTTTCATATCCCACCCGGACAGAAGGTTTCACTGACTCCTCTGGCTCTGTGTCCCATGGAGCTGGTTTGGAAAGCTGGCCTTTCCCAGATCTATCCAGCAATACAAGAACATGGCGACCAATTGTCTCCTCTATGGCCACAGTTGTCTTCACAACTTCTAAAAGAATCTTCATGAGTTTTTCATTGGCCTTCTGAAAAACATGCCTGCAGAACAGGAACTAGTCAGTCCTTCAATTCTCCCCTGCTTCACAGCTCAGCTTTTTTTATGCCTAAGTGCAGTCACACAAACAAATGCCTTCAGAATCAATAAAACCTGTGTTTGTTTTGCAGACCAGAAGACTAAAAGACACATAACATCCATAACCATTAAAATAATAATGCTAATCCAAACTTGTTCTTTTTTCTTTTTTTTTTAGAAAATACTTCCAATACCCAAATATTTATCAAAAATGTTTTTAGAATTTAGGTGTTCTTTTAAAACAGTTACATATTTATCTGATTTTCATATAAACTTATTCAGTGACAATTAAAAATAATCAAAAGCTCTTATCAAATAAAATAATTATCCTCATACAAAAATACAAATATGCACATAACATGCATAAGTATATACATGTATAAAATTAATGTATGTAATTCTATATTCATGTATGAATTGCAAAGATTTTGCTCATCATATATGACATTATATAGCCAGGCTTAAGAAGAAAAGAATAAATTGTTTCATTTGAAATTAAATAAAATTAGAAACACAGTTACAAAGAAATAAATTTACCATTACAATGAACTCAATCAGAAGAAAGAAACATTAGAAATATTTAGAATTCTTACATGAGCAATATTTTCTTAATGCTAACAGTTTTATATACCTTTCTTTTGAAAGAAGAGCTGACGATGTTTCTTCAGACTGTTTTCCCTCATCTTCTTCCTTAAATGTAAGTTCTCTTGTGTTGCCTTGGTTTTCATCTTCACTCTGAGTAAGTTTTTGCAGAGGGATAGAAGACAAAATATAGAGAAATCCTGTCATGTTAGAATCAGTATGGTCTTCTGATACATAGTAGAATATGAAATTAGAAACCTAATTAGTTATGTTCCATTAACAGAACTTGTGTGTGAAGTTACAAATCAAGAAAAGGCAACACATACAAAAACTCCCACAAGCATAAACAAAAAGAAAACATGAAACTCAAGGCAGGGCCTGTTAGGGAGAACTTTGTTATGCTGAATAAACAGTCTTGAGCTTTCTGTTGGTGTTGCTATAGCAATATAAGAACACGAGTTTACCTGAGCAAAGAGCTACATTAATGATCCCCACCTTCAAGCTGGTTTCTTTTGAAGTAATTAACTATGTCTACAGGCAACAGCTTTTGGTTCTTAAATCTACTCTGTTCAAGTAACATTCAACACCTATTTGCAAAATACAATGCAGCAGAAGAGTAGCAGACAAGACGGATCTTACCGGATTTATATGCCACAGCTGTGTGGAAAGTCAAAGTCCACATTTATTTACCTGTGTTTGCGTGCTGCTGTCTTGCAGCTCACAATACAGCCGCTCTTTTCCGGGTGCAGGTTGTTGCCTCTTTAATGATTCCAGCTCCTCCAGAAGCATTCGCTCTCGCTCCGTAACCAGGCTGTCAGTCTCCATTGAGACTTGCTGTTAAAAAAAGGAGAAAGAACCATTACAGAAACACACACAATTTTTTAAGCTTCTGACTATTAGTGACTCCTGTCACTTGCAATTTTTTTACGTATTCTGCACAGTGAACATTCAGACCACTTTTTAAATGGTTATAACAACATTGAAAGCTTTCTAGAACAGAATGCAGCTAACAAATGTTTTTGGTAGCTTACATCTATGAATTCCATACAACATATAAAAACAGAATGTTCACAATGGAAGCAGGCAGGTTAGCTTGTGAACATTACAGACTGCAGTACATAAGTTCTTCACATCACACAGAAATAGGATAAAAGTTCTTTGTACAAAAAGTTTTCAAAGGTTTTCTTTCAGAAGAGCAAGATGCGTACACAGCTAAAAGCTAACACAAATGTCTATGCCCTTCTTATGGCTTAACATCCTTGACATTAAAATAAAAAAAGAAAACCATCAGCATAGCTCGTATTTAATGGTTTTCATCAGGGTCAGAAGACTGAAAACTGACAGGCAAAGGGAAAAGGGTGGTATATACTGAAACAAAAGACTGTCAGGTTAAATAATAGAAAGAGGTTATCAAAGAAGCTAACAGAGGCAGGCACCTGACATTGCTGGAGAAGAACAACTTCCAGGTACCTAAAGACCAAACTGAGGCAGAAAAGAACCAGGTTTGAGTTAGCTCTGAAGAATGCACTGAAGGAAAGCTCCACTCCATGGTGAAATTTAGAATTAGAAATTGCTGATTAATATTTCCATGTGTATTTCTGTAACGTTACACTGAAATCAAGTCAGGGCAAAATGAGTTCTTCTGGATTTTGTGTACTTATTTCAAGGAATAAATCCTTGAAAACAAGTTTGCAAATGGTATTTTTAAAGGCTTAACCATTAAGTTAATGAGTTCCATAACATACCTACCATAGGCTTTGTATATGTGTGAAACAATAAGTTATAGTTTAAAATAGCAGAGAAATATAGTAGTGTTTTGCATCAAACCACACTACTTCTGTATCATTCCATGGTAAGGACTTTGCCCTACCCAAGATAAAAAACAAAGCCAAAACATTTTATTGCTACTTGGAATGATTTCACTGTGGGACATAGCACTGTTCTACGTCAGACTTGAAGTGGGAATGAGGAAAATGAGGTATTCCACAGCACTCCGAGCCGTGGCTGCCTGCACCATTGATGTAAATGCACGCCAGGTCCCATCCTGCACATGTCTCCTACCTACAATGAAGCAGTTTACACAATATCTGAACTCACTCTTCTGGGGGCTGGGCAGCACTGCAGGATTTTTCCTGCTTTAGAGCAGTCAAGACTGATCCATAACTGACTGAATTTTGATTTTTAAAAGGCCTTCTTAAAAATATATGTATATCTGGATGCATACACACACAAATGCATACGCATACCTTGAAATAAAACCTTCCTTGTTAACTCCTTGTTAACCCACGTTTACATTGCCCCTCTTGTGTTGGGCCCCATTTTACCTCAGCTAATTGCAGCTTCAGACACTCAAGCTCTGCTAAGAGCTGGTCTTGATCTTCCTTCTGACGCTCCATTTGCTGCATGTGTCCTTGTCTCAGCAGCTCGGTGGCCTGCTGATGCTCCTCGTACTGCCGCACCAGCTCCTGCCGCATGTCCTCCAAGCGCTCCTCGTACAACAGCAGCTGGCTCGAGGTCTCTGTGGCCTTCTCACTGAGGCACTGAAATATTGGAACCACTTTAGCATTTGATGTTCCAGAACATTTTCTACAAAATAATCTAACTACACATTTCTATTTTTTCAAAAATTACAACAGTATTACTAAAGCATTATCCTGTTGCCTGTGTGTTGGAAGGCCCAGGCTTTCGCTTATTCCCATTTAGAAGACAGAGCATCTTTCTGTGAACTACGAACAGTGTTAAGTAATTCTTTTGGTCTAGCAGGGATCTCAACAGAATTATTTTTCAGTAAACATACATCTGTGTGAGTGAGTGACCGTGCATGTGTGGTGTATGTGTAGTAGAACAGAAGTTTAAGATAACACCACCACAGAAAGCAGGAACACAGAAGTTTGTTCATTATCAAGGTAACACAGGATCATAATATTTAATTGTTAGACAAGTTTGAAAGTGAGACTTCTGCTTCCATTAGTGCCAAATTTAATGAGAAACAGAAGTATCAAACTGGGTCATCAAAACTTATGGCTATTTTCTTACCATATCTGACTTTATTTTTTCCTATAAAAATGAAACAATCTGTTTCCCTATAATTTCTGTTGCATTCCTTTCTCATTTATTAGGAAAATGATATGACACTCAAGTAGAACATGGGGAAAAAAAAGATAGGTATGTTTAAAGGAAAATATTTCAAGGGAAGTTATATCTTATGCTTTTTATTTTATTATATTCAAGTGATATGTAAGTGTACTAGAAACATTATTCAAATATGCTTTATCACACCATATATGTATTTTCACACTTACCAGAGCTTCTTCCACTGTAAGCTCTTTGACCTGAGGGAAAACCTGTTCAGAAATAACCATTTCATGTGCAGTCCCTCCTAGCAAGTAACTGGGCCCGTTACTAGAATCCAGCTGCTCTCCAAGTGAAGAGCCATCAGGCTCTTCACTAAGTTCCTTGCAAAGTGATTTCAATTCTTCTTCATGCTTACTGCCCATTTTTCTTGCCTTTCTGAAGGGGCTGTCTGCTTCTTCTCTGCTTTGCTTTTTAGCTTCAAGATGCTTTCCAAGTTGATGAACAGTCTGTGTGTGCGTTTCTTCCTTCTGCCCAGTAATTCTTGACAGCTCAGTCTGTTGTGCAAATGCTACACTCATTGACACAATAACCTGAATAAAGAAGAAAATAATAAATCAGTGCCTGCTGTTACTGAAGAAATGTCATTCCTTACCATGAATAATACATGCTCTAAACTATAAGTCTACTAATTTTTGCAGAAAAGAAACAGTAAATTAAAAGAAAGAATACAGTCAATCTCGTCAACAGATGAATGATTTATTACACTCTAAAAAATCTAATGTTCCTTCTCATATTTCAGTGAAAGTCACTGGATCCAAATAGAAGTCACACATTTTATAAAGTATATTAAAATGCATAATAAAATATGATCAGAAAATATAATATGAAACTTTTATACACACCAGCTGTCGTGCCTAAAGTAGCAAGAAATTTACTCTCTAGCATGCATGGTATCTATTTTCTTGGAAGTTTCAAAGCAACATAACATCTGTGCTCACAGTTTTTCTCCTCAATTCCAAAATAAAAAAGCACCACCAGCAACAAAAAAAAATGTGAGTTGATTGCAAAATATTGTGAAGGACTACAGAGATATGAAATTGTGAGCACTATAAGCATGAGAATCTATCACACAACCAAAAAGTCTATAATGTTTTACCAAAAAATTTATGAAGAGATTCTCATGTTCAGAATGAGAAAGGGAGAATTCCCGTAAATAAATCAAACAAAAGTTATAGTATGGTATTACAATAGTCCAAATTGTTAGAAACAACAAAAAATAGTCACTTCTAATGTATATTTTAAAACAACAAAATATAAATACCTTCGCTATTTCCTCTTCTAATCTTTCTTGGTACTGTTTTTCTAGCAGTTGAACAACATCCAGATCATTCTGCATTTCAATTTCATTAGCAAGCTGTAAGAAAAACAGGAAATCTCAAAAAAATCAAACAACAGCCTGTACTTTAAAAGCACATTATACCCAGTTGCTTTATGATACCTCTGCAGACAAATCTGTTCTTCGCTGATGAAGATTTTCACCATGTTTTACTTTCCTGAAGACTTCTTTTCGCTTTACTTGTGAATCTGAAGATCTTCTAAGAATACAGAAGGCAGAAAAAAAATCAATGTTTCAATATATTTTCCTTTGTTCATATATGAATATATTTTTTCAAAGATCAGCACTAATGAACATTTACTTCACAACATACTTTTGCCAACAGACGACTCTAATCCATCTGCCTTCCAGATACTTGCCCTTTCTATCAATATAACACTCCTTAAAAGCAGTTTTGTAGACTCGATCTCAAAAATAACTAGTCTTTTAAAACTACTTGAGAATATTTTGTACTGAGTAACTCTACAGAATTAAGATGAGGTCTACACAGGACCTGTTTGAATGACCTGTAAGGATATGGGAAAAACTAACACTGCTTTACTGAGCAATAAAGCCAGCTTGTTTACATTTATTTAGATTCTTTTAAATCGTTGCTTTTCTGTAGATACATGTCTCCTTGTATTGACTCATTAAGAAAAGGAATACACATGAAAATATTAAGAAAATCTTTATGATTCATTTTATAGTAGGATATACTTACATTTTACATTTTGATATAGTTAGGAATAATATAAGAAATAAAGGTAACTCTTAATGGGTCTTTTTTTTCTATACATCAGTAGTTTATTATCATAAATACTCTTGATCACCCTAAATCACAGATTGAGATTGGAAGAGACCTCTAGATATCACCTAGTCCAACTCCTCTGCTCAAGCAGGGACATTTACATCAGATGCTTATTAAATATACATACAATGAATTTTGAGTATTTTAGCCCATAACAGAATAGCTGTTATGGATGAAATCAGAAAGCTAACATCTTTCAGAAAAATGCTTAAGATACATAAAATAATTTCCAGAAATTAATTTTTTTAAAAAAGGCTTGCAACTTGCCCTGATCAATACACATTCTGCAGTATGCAGTGTCAAAAATGGCATTTTGAAAATGCTTCCACTTTGTAATTTTTTTTTATAGCACATTCCTAAAGGATGAACTCTGTCAAATAAGAGCATGTTGATTCCATAAGGCAGTTAGAGGTAAGTCTATAGTGTCTGTCTTGAAGATGTGTAAACGTTTGCAGAATCTGGACTGCTAATAGGAGAACAGATGAGCTAGTTATTGAACTTGTCACTTTCCATGCTTTCCAGAACTGTGATCAAACCGAGAAGCATCATACTACAATATGCATATTGCATATTTCATAATTCTAAATGTTGCACTCCTTAGTTTGCAATCTTTATGCCATTTCTTGGTAAGAGATTTAACATCTTTTGAAACAACAAAACAACCCAAGAGTAGTATGTTTATAAGAGTTTTTTCAAAGATTGAATTAAAACATACATAACCTACATAATGGTTATTTGATACACTTCTGTGTGTATTCAGTATGAAGTTTAGAACACTGTACCTTTCTTCATTTTCTTTTAGCTGCTGCTGAAAACAGGACTGGAGGCGCTGCACTTCATGAGCATGTTTTTCTTCAAGTTGCTTTTTAAGTTTTTCTATCTCCCTCCAAAGGTATTCTTGAATCTTAGGATCTACATGCAAGTTATTTAACAAGGGAAGAAGGTAGAAAAGTTTATAATTATATTATACTTGCTTTCCTCCACCCTCCCCAAGTTAACAGCAATGATGTAACTGAATAATACTGTAGTTTTAAAAATTCTTTCGACATCAGTTATTTTTCCTTAGAAAATAATTATGATCTAGTCTTCTCTCTTGCAAAATAAAATAAAATCTTCCTCTTCTGTTACTGGATATATGTAACTAACCACGAAAACTGTACAACATTAAATTAAAACTCCTTCAGGGAATATAATTCCAAAGTATTTTAGAGATTTAAGACAATCACAGTATCACATTGTAAAATCTATTAAAAAATCACTCATGTGCTTCAAGCCATAATATAAGAAATGGTTTAAAGTCACTGTCTTTCTCTCTACATGTATATTGGAAACAACATATACATCTTTTTACCCATTAGGTCCTGTGAAGTGGTTTGCAGACATTCTTTTCTTGTTTCCACACTATTAGCTTCCTGTTCTCTCCTACACTCAGGTTCAGAAGATGACGTCCACGGTTCTTTGACCTAAAAAAAATCATCAAGTAAATACTTGACAACAAGAAGAAAGTATTTAACATTTTCATTAATGACCTGGATGAGTGCATCCTCAGCAGGACTGCAGATGATGGAAAACTAGGCGGATTAACTGATACACTAGATGGTTTAACTTTCAGAGGGACCTCAGCAGTCTGGAGAAATGGGCGTATAAGAACCTCATGAGGGAAATGAAAGGTCCTGTACCTTTGAAGAAACAACCCTACATAACAGCACATGCTGGGGGTAAGCAGCTGGAAAGCAGCTTGCCAGGAAAAGATTTGGGATCCTGGAGGACAAGTTAAACATGGGCCAGTCAAGCGCCTTAGCTGCTTTAGGAAGAACAACTGCCAGTAGGCTGAGAAAGAGGATCCTTTCGCTCTATCCAGCACTGTTGGAACTGCATCCAGAGAGCTGTGCCCAATCCTGGGTACCTCAGCACAAGACATGGACTTACTGCAGTCCAGTGAAAAGCCACAAAGATATCAAGAGACTGCAATCTCTCTCAAATGCAAAAAGGTGGAGAGAGACAAAATTGTTCAAGCAAGAGAAGGCTTATTATTAATCTTATCAATACGTAAAAACTTGATGGGGGAGTGAAGAAGACAAAACCATATTCTTCTTAGTGATACCCAGAGACAAGAGACAATATGTACTACTGAAATACGGGAACTCCCATGAAAATATGAGAAAAATACGGTCAATCACTGCAACAGGTTGCTCACAGATGTTGGGGTGTCTCAGTACTTGCAGATATTCAAAACCTGATTGGATACAGCGCTGGGCAGCCTATTTTAGTTGATCCTTCTCTGGTCCTCTTAATCATTGACTTGTTACATGACTCAACCAGGATACATAAATACAGTTGCGAATGCCTTCTCTCCCTGATCCAGAAGGAATTCATGTAACAGAGAATGTTTACAAGCACTTGTATTTTATAGGAGTTGCTATAAAAAGCTTACCTGTTTACAATCCTTCATCAAGTGTGTCTGAAGTGCCGTCAGCCTGTTGTATTCTTCCTTTATCTTGTGCAGAAGAACATTCATGTGTTCTTGCATAGCTGAATTGCACAAAAATACTTTTTCGTTAAAAGAAATTTATAAACACTATACAGCATTTTTAATAAAATGAATTGTTCACAACTTTTCACTCAAAAGTGAAAAATCACCAGATGATTGTAAGTGATATAATAATAGTTGCCAATTTCACATACTTGAAATCAATAATAGAGGTATATCCACTGCCCCATATATATTTTTTTTTTCTACTGGTATGACAGTACAAGGCCATTACCTTGAGCTTGATCTCTGTGCAATTCTACATTCAGTTTTTCTTTGTCATCAGTAGGAATATGTAAGATACCCTGTTCCTTATCAAATCCTGCAGTAGCTGAAGGCGGTTCACTCTGATTATGATACAGAAGCTGCATGGCAAACAAAGCAAGATGAATAAAAAGTATTTATTAATGTACCAGTGACAAAGAGAAAACAAATAATTCTGTTATACAGATGATACATATAGAGAACATATTGTACAATAAAGAAAAGGCATTTTGTGATATTAGTTTCTGTGGGCATAATGATTTAAATGTTCTGTTAAGGCATGAAGACATTAGACAACCCTTAAAATTCCTGATAAAAGAAACAAGCATAAAGAAAACTTTCAGATAAAACAAAAATACATATATTTTGCATGGATATTTAATTGCCATTACCAAATGTTAAAATTTTGCAGAATAAGGCTTCCTTTCTTAATTATTGCTGAATGTTTTGTAAATATCTCATTCTGATTAGCTGCAATTGTACTTGGGGAAATATTTTCTATAGTAGAAATTCAGTTCTTTTTTAGAGGTTACTACTTACCTTGTTCTCAAATTTTCAACAAATAGAATAAAAGGGGATGGCAGTAAAAATGCAAGCACATAATAATCTCAGTGGCTCATGTTTGTTGCTGCTAGGTGGCCATCAGAGTAGCTGCCATTTTTAGTTGCAGACTAACAGGAAATTCATTCCTACGCTTTATGAAGACACATAATATTTACAAAGAAACTTGTCCTGTCCAGGGAACATAGTGACTCTTCATCTAAACATTTTAGATTCAGACTCTACACTTGATTTAGAAGAATAAAACGATTTCTCCTCAAGTTCGACATGAAATCATACAGTTGGGCATGGCTCACTCCAGCTCTGAGACAACTAATGCCAACCACTTGATTCAGCTGATACTGTCTGTGTGCCTTTCAGCACAGTCCAGCTTTATTGTCCCCTGTGCTGGCTCTCAAGTAAAACAGTTCTGGCATCCACATGGCCAAATGACACTGAAAAACTGGAAGCTGAATCTAGCAAAAATAAATTCTATAGGACATTTAAAGATCAGAAGATCACAGCTTATAATGAATAAGAACAGCTTGATTTATCCAAAATTGAATGAGTTAATTGTTGGTCAGAAAGAACGTGCAAGGGAAAGAGACTACAAATGCTTTTTAGCCTATATAAAAAGAAATGACAAAATAATATTCCTGGTGGCTCATATTAGGATACAAACTAATAATAAGGTTCAAATGTTGACCATGATATTCACAGTTTCTGAAAAATACCAGATAGAGGTATGTCGCTGGATTCCCAACTGTTTTAAGTCTTACAAAGATAGTTGGCAACTAAGAAAGAAATGACTGTCTTACTGCAGAAATGAGGTGATGTCCTTTGGCTCAATGAGTGTGTGACATCAGACCACTATATAATCAAGAAGTTACAGCCAGAGACATACACAAAGGCAAAAATACTTTAGAACTAGCAGACTAGTTGTAAGGCTGAAGAACTGGCTGGACAAGGATATAAAACAAACAAATAACCAAACCCTTAGAAACATAATTTGGAAGATCAGATTCTATGCAAAGAGAAAGGATGGTGTGGAAAAGCAGGATGACTCACCAGACACATAATTTTTCATTTTCAGTTCTTCAAAAGTTTCACTTAAAAAGGGCTTTTTGCTAAGTCTTACCTGAGTGAGCCTAGAACATTCCTCAGATACAGCTTCACTTAGCTTTTCTATAAGTCTTTGTGTGGATTTGACTTCATCATCTATGAATACAAATCATTCATATTATTTTTAATGCTATAAGCACAACACTTTTTCCATAGATTACAAAGTGTAGTTTCCCGTCTCACTGAAGTCACCTCCTCAAATTTTAGGAGGGCATACAACCTTTTTGTTTCATCTCAAAGATATATTCAATTATTATGGTAACACTGTGTGCTGAATAAGAGTAAGACATAAGAAAAGCATTCTCATATCAGTGAGCTCTGGAAAGATCTAATTTTCATCCAACATTCTGGAGGGCCAGAAAATTCTTATGACAAGAAAAAATGCAGAAGGGCAAATCACAGCAGGACCAAAAAAATATGGACCAAAAAGCAGTATGATAACATAAAAGCTCACAAAGGCAGAAAAGCACAGAACAATAATCTTGAAAGCGGTAGCGAAGAAGCTTATTTAATGTGGACAGAAGCCAATGTTGGAATTCAGGAAACAGAGAATGAAACAAGACCATGGATTTTTGCTGTTAGATCTGCCGTATTTTTGTAAGGAAAATATCTATTATACTGCTCTTTACAATTAATTGACCTGATACAAATAACAAAACATGAGTTTTGTTTCCTTCCTACTCTTTCCTTCCTAAAGTAACCACAGTAATAGAGTACCTATAGCATGAAAGTAGCCATGAATAAATGCTTAAAAATATTATTTGAAAATAACCTGTTATAACCTAGATATATATACGTTATCCCCAAGTGCTTGTGCTTATTTTCTTTTGAAGACACTATCCACCTTTCATATGATGAGTTTTTGGCAAGTTACCTGCATGCTGAATTTGCAAGCTCTGGAGCTGCAGCTGATGCACTTTTTTAAGATCATTCATCTCTTGTTGATGACTCTGTACAAGTTCCTCCTTAAGACTGCAAAGTGCAGTCTCCTTCTCGGCCTTCATGGATTCACGGACCTGGTCGACATGAGTGGAATAAACCAGGGACAGACAGATGCGCTGCGCTTCCATCTGCAGCTGCAAATCAGTCTTGGAAGAGAAACACACATTTTAAAAAGAGTTAGAAAGAAGAAAACTACATTCAACTTCACTCATTTTCAAAATTAATAATAAATGCATGCAACAAAATGCTACAAATGTGGCCTATAGGAAATACATAAATACAAATATTCCCATTAGAAACCTCAATTATAAAAAAATAGCTAAGAGTTCAGTTCAAAATAAAAATCAAACTAAAATCCAGTATCAAAACTCAAAATGTGTTTTCTTCACCAAACTGAACAGTGGAGACGGTTAAAACTATGTGCAGCAACAGGCTCATAGGCTCTTAGGCTAATTAGATCCATCTGTGAATATGGACAAATTAAAGCAAAAATCACAATAATATCACAAAAAAGGAGTTCATTTATACACAGTAATCACAAGGTGGATGGAGGCCAAAGTCTCTAAGCATTTAGGGACAGCCAAGTTTAAAGTACGAGGTAAGATATATTTTGTAGCAATAAAAAATACTGAATTTTACTTCTAATAAAGAGAGAGTTACAACTAATGAAGCAAGAAGAAACAAATGCACTGTATATACAGACTAAAAGACTACTGTTAGCAGACCTGAATAAGCCTTAATTCATAACCAATCCTTGCAGTTCTACTCTGCAGCTTGGAGGATGCTATTGCCAAAGGAAACATGTTCAGAATTAGTTAATGCTGAGATATGTAAAATCCAAGTTTGCAAAGGTTCAGGCACTTTTGGGCCACTATGGTTTTACTTCCTTCAGAAGGCAATCACAGGACCCTTATCACATTGTTCTAAAAAAATATATTAGACAATTAAGAGTCTTTTTGTATTATCTCACAGTTATTGCTAATATAGTTCTTACTCCTTAGAAAATGAATGCTGGTGCTAGTTCATTCCTGGGAGGATTTTTATAATTTGAAATACATATAAAATAGTAAAAGAGTGGTTAAGACATATTTTTACAAAAACAACAACAAAAAACACACACCATCACCAAAAAAATCACTTAATTGTGTGTGTTCTGTAGCATACTCTTCAATTGTATCACTGTACATAAATTCAAATTAAGAGTTCTGATTCTAGCACCTCTTTATATACACCAATAATTCAACATCTAGTTATTTTTATTGGTACATGATAATCTTCTCTACATAACCTGCAATTCAGTTAGAATACAAATCATACAAGCAAAATTTCTTCATCAAAAGCCAGATTGAATAGAATCATATGATATGTTTAACTTCTGTTTCTTCTCACATTTCTTCTACATTCACATCCAGATACATTATTAAAGTGAAAAATTCACATACATTTTTATAGTAGAATACTAGAATTTCACAAACTTTATAAAAGCTGACTGAAAACGTCATTTATCTACATGAATGAGTACTTACAGAAGAACAACAACAAAAAACCCAAATCACAGACAAGTGTGAACCTTTTCCAATTAAGTTAAACCTTCTACCAGAATGTGAAGTGCTAGACCTTCTCCTCCCCACTTTTGTTGTTGTTGCTGTTTTAATTAACTGTACTAGCATTTTTTTTTCAACGAAAAACAGCATCCTTGCAATTGGTTATAACTGTAATGACTGGCTAATATACTAATATAATATGTAATATACTGGCCATGGTTATAATTCTCACCAGTCTTGTTGCCACTTTCACCTAGCAGCCCCACTCACCTGAGCATGCACGTGTGCTCCAAAACAGCTAGGAGGACAAATACTCCACAGATTTCTACATATGTGGCTCCATATAAGTTTTCACAGCTTTATACAACATACCTGTTCTGTCTTGAGTGTATCCACTTGCTGCTGGAGCTGATCATTTCCACGTGGTGCAACTGCCCCTGACGATGTTTGGTTGGTCAGTCCCTCTGTCACCTCATGCAAATGTTCTACCAGAGACTGTTCTGCTTTCAGCAAAGGTTGAACTTCTTTTCCTTTTGCTGTGTGATGACTGGCAGCTTTATCTGAGCCCAGATTGCCTGGTACATGTGCTGCTCCACCAACTTTACTGCTTGGGCTGGATGTGGTATTCCTACTTTCAGGTGCTGCAGCAGCAGCCTTCAGAGCTTTTCCTTTAGAGGATTTTGTCTTCCGTCCAGTAACACCAGTATATCCTTTCCGAGTGTGACTGATCGGGGCTTCCAGTTCTTTGCATTTTGCTAGAACTTGTTCTTTCTCCTGTTTTAGGGATTTAATTTTTTCATTTAATCGACAAATTTCACTATGCTTTGACTTCAGCTGTTCAGAAAGCTCCGAAAGTCTCAGGGATAACTCCTGCTTCTCACGCTGAACCACCTCAAGCTTTTCCATAAGCTCTGTTGCATCTTTCTCAACAACTTCCCGAACTTCAAATGTGTTTGCCCTATTTTCTTTACTATCTTCCAAACTAGAAGCTTGGCTTTTAAATAAAACTAGTCTATTGCTTTGCAAGCGTTGAAGTTCTTCAGTCAGAGTTTTGAGTTTGATTTTATACTCAACTTCCTGCTTGTTCTTGTTCTCTTCTAAATCAGCTTTTGTCTTCTGAAGGCTGGCACATTCTTTCTGCAGCTCTTTACAGTTAGCTTCAAGGTTTTTCTCAGTAAACAAGAAGGCACTCTTCTGCCTTTCAAACTCCTCTTTGAGTTGACTGTTTTGTTTTTTAAGCTGCTCATTTGCATTAATCACCTCTTCCATTCTTTCTTGTAAGACTAGATTTTCTGACTTGGAACTAATAGCATCTTTGACAATGCTATTTTCTTCAGAGTTAACCATCATATGTTTTAATTTATCTTCCAGAGCTTTCTTTTCACCTTTAAGAAGGTTATTTAGTGCTGCAAGTTCTGAACATCTTTCTTGAAGACTATCTTCTCTCTCCTGCATTTGTTTTTGCATCAGCTGAGTTTTACGCTGCAGCTCTTGAACTTCTTGTTCAAGGGTACCTTTTTCTTTTTCTTCTTGCCTAAGTACTTCAATCTCCTTCTGCAGCTCATGAATCTGAAGAGTCATTTCTTCAGATTTAGAATTTACAATAGACTGCTGTAAATCTTTTAGCTTTGAAATCTCTAATATCAAATGATTTTGCTCTGTGATTAAGTTGTCCTTTTCAAACTGAATGGCCTCTATCTTTTGACTCATTTCATTCCGTACCCCATCTAACTGCTGTTTATACTGTATATTCAAGTTATCTTTCAGGCTTTCCATGGTTACCATGTGCTCTTTTTGCAAGTCTTCTCTAAGTCTGGACAGCTCTTCTTCATGACTAAACAGAAGCTGTGTCCTCAGTCTCTCTAATTCAGCTTCTTGAGACTCAGCCATCCTGTCTAAAACTGCATCCTTCTCCCTTTCTAGCATTTCCAGTTTTATTTTGTAATTTGTGACTTCTGCTTCATGTTTTAATTCTAATTCCTTCCTCAATTCAGAAGCAGAAGTAAGCTGACTTTTTAAGTCCTCAATGACAAAATCGTATTTTTCAGCTTCATTTAATCTGCATTCCATATCCATTATAGTTTGCTTGGCTCTCTGGACTTGATCCCTGGAAAAATTCAACTCTTGGAGAAGATCTTCTATTTTAGTCTGCTGAAGAGACATGTGTTGTGACAATTCTTGCTTTATTTTTTCCTTTTCATTATCAGCATCTTGCAATTTCACATTCAATTCCTTAATTTTAATATTCATTAAATGTATTTGATCTTTATTAACATTGTCATCTGAACACAAACTTGATATTTTTTCCAGTTCTACTTTTTGTTGAGAAAGACGTTCTATTTCTATGGAATGTTGCTTAATTAATTCCTGCTTCATTTGTACAATCTGTTGGCCATGCATTTCGTCTAATTCAGCCTGAAGTTGTGCCAGTCTCCGCTGCGTTTCCAGTTCCATCCTTTGCACAATGTCACTTTCAAACTGACTGTCTTTGTAACATCGTTTCTGCAGCTCTTCCACAGTTCCCATTAATTGTTTTATTTCATCAGAACATTGTCTTTCTTTCTGTTTGTAGGTGGTAAGTTCAACTCTCATATTGTTTATCTCCTGCGTCTTTACTAAAATCTGTTCCTTTAATTCTTCGAGGGATTTAGTGGCATCTGATAATTTTTCCATAAGCTGAGATGAATTTCTTTCCTCATCTCCAAGTTTTGCTTCCAGCTCTTCAATTAAAGCTTCTTTTTCTTTCAGTTTACTTGAATCTTCTTCTTCATTTTTGTGTTTTCCCTTTAAAAATAAGCAAATATACATTCTTATTTTAAGTTCATTATTTGAATGTATTAGAATATTATATACTTAGCTATTTAAGCAAGATGCCTTTCTTCAAAGCATACAGGCCATCTATAAAAATAAATCTAAGTTTGTTGTTTATTTTGGAACATTTCGATACATTTGGGGTAAGTGAAAATCCAACAAAAGAGAGAGAAAAAAAAGTCTTTTACTGCTGGGCTCTGATACAGAAAAACATTTATTGAAATTACCTGAAAACTTTGCTTTATGTCACTTTTAATGACACACAATTCTCCCTGCCCTTTTTTTAGGACTACTTCAAGATGTTTTCCATGAAGGGAAATATTCACTGAGTAGTGACAGCACTCTCTCCTTAAGAGAGAAAGGACTGAGGGATTGCTTAAGCAAATTCTGGTAGGCTGATATTTAATAAAGGCATCTTCATTCCACAGTGGTATTTAGCATACTATACACTTCATTTCTTGAGTAATTCTGCAATACTTGTAATCATGATATATAATATTGACATAAGCAGCTCAGCTCCAAACTACAATAGATGTATTTAAAATACAAATAAATCAATAAAATTATGCAGTCCATGCAAAACACCAATCACCCCTGCCTTACTCCTTAAGTTTCAAAGAAACTACAAAAATATTGAAAAAACGAAAGTTTAGGAAAAGAGACTTTTCTAGTAAGAAATGTACCGTTTCGTATGTTGTGATTTTGTCCTGAAGATGTCTACTCTCTGCTTCCAACTCTTCATTCTTTTTCTGATAATTCTTCAGCAGGCATTCTTGTTCTTCCAGCTGTTGCTGATGTAAAAGGATCTGCTGTTTAGCTTGCAGTAAGTCAGCAGCTGTGCAACTATGGCTGGAATTCCTTAGAGCTTCACTTGCCTGTAGCTTGTACATTAAAAAAAAAAAAAGATAAAAATATATTACTTTCAGAAACAGTATGTACCACAGAAAGAGATAGCTATGATTTCTACTTTTTGGTTCCATATTAAGAGTGCAAAGTCTATCAGAAAAGCTTAGTAGCTCTTTTAGAAGCAGCAGAAATAGGTTTATCTTCTTGGAAAAGCCACCCAATACAAAAATCCAACAGAGAATTGACTGCAGATCTATACCAAGGGACTAATTATTCAAAAACATGTCAAGTTGTGTATTTACATATAAGATAATCACTGAGGATTCTCAGAAGTGCCCTGAGGTTTCAAACCCCAAAAATATTGCTGGCATTATGACTTACATGCTGAAATTGAATTTGCAATTTTTGACTTTGTTCAGTAAGCTCTAAAAATTCCCTCATAGTTTCATCCTTTTCTTTCCGGGCCTGTTGTAGATTAGTAGTGAGCTGGGTGATAATGTCATCTCTTTTTTTGATAGCAGCTTCAAATTCTTGCAACTATGAAAGAAAATGAAATGAAATAAAATGCAAACTCTTAGTGAGCATCAAAACTACAGGCAGAAAATCTTATTAATTTATTCCAGCTAAGTAT
>JAUBOD010000469.1:3003350-3015619 GCA_032353885.1 Nothura maculosa | reverse complement strand
GAAAGCAGAAATCCCACAACTTTCTTTGGGATTATACTTCTTATGAAATAAATGTATTATTTACTTTAAATATTGCTGATTTGAACTCATTCTCATTAAGGACTAGAAAAAAATTCAAAAGCACAATGTCTCCACATATCATATGTTCCTCGAATCATTAATAATCTTCTATAACTATATTCTGGAATAACTTCTGCAACGTATACTCAATATTGTGACTCTCCAAGTAAAATTATAATGTTTCCCCATAAAGACTACTCTTCTTTTACTGAACAGGAATATTATTCAGTGTAGTATGTGTGTGTATATATATGTATATACACACACTTATATATATATGAAGCCTTTTAAACAAGCCGAATTATGCAAGGAATTTGAGGACATTAAGGTTGTTTTTGGAACACCAAAACTTTCCTATTTAAAAATAAAAAAAAATTCTAGTAGAAAGAAAATAGATTACTAGATGCTTGTATTAATATAAATACAGGAACAGATTAGACATTTAAGTGCAACAAACCTTTCCTCTTGCCTCTATTAACTGAAATTGAATAAGTAGATTTATCTGTTCAAATACATACATCATTGTATCATCATTACCACCTTTTCAAATTAGTCTTTTCTTTGACAAACCAGCACACAATATACTTTCAGCACCTCTCTCCCTTACAAAACTTTTGACTCATCTGAAAAATAAACCATATGTACTTTTCAAAGTAAATGTCCTGTATCATAAACATATAAAATATATACAACTAAGAATTATTTAAAACATTATTATACAACAGTTTATCTCAATGCCATTTTAATTTATTTTTAAAATAGTATTCATAGCAGTGTAAATACCAAACTTGTTTACTTTTAGGTTTTTCAGAAAAAAATAAGTCATGACTGTGATAAAATTATATTCTTTATTATGCTACGACTATTTTGTTTAGTATGAACAATAGAAGACTCAGTAATGAGAAGCTAAGATTGACTTAAAATGCAACACTAGGGATGCATCAATAGACAAAGCAAGGATAAAGCACTTTCTGCTCCAGAACAACTACTTAAGGGTCACTCTAGTGTGGCAGAATAAAATCCATTTTCACAGATAAAATAAAAATGAAATCAGAAAAAAAAATTAACAGTATTCATGTTCAGTATAATGAAGGTGGAAATGAATGAATTTAAAACAATGTTCCTTGCAAACAACTGTATTGTGCAAAACAAAGAAAAACATACAGTGATGTGGCCTGAATCCAAATTAGAGCAAAGAAGATGAACAAGACACGAAGCATAATAAAGAACTGAATTCAAGCTTTGTAGCATCTGCGAAAAATTAATATTTATACTTTAAAACCTAACCACATATTGAAGTGGTATTTCTAAGAAGAAAACAAACAAATAAAAGCTTTACTGCAATCATAAATTATTAAAACATTTCCACTTAGTGGCCTGTTATTTCAGATTGTGGAGCCTGATGTACAAATACTGCTTTGATTCATGGACCAACTCAGTAATTTCTTTCTTTATGAAGTAAAAGCTGATTCTGTGGTTCCTTTCTGAGACACAAGGTTTTAAAGATGTGCAGTCTTTGCACACCTGGAGAAGAATCTGCATTTTCTTGAAGAAAATTCTTTTTCCATTCCTGATTAGAATAAATACACTGCAATGAAGCCTGAAATTTAGTCACCAAATAGAAAGCAAAATGACACACATGGGAAGTACAGAGCTCATGGTAGTGATTAAAAGAGATCATGTATAATGGTATAATTCTGTATAATCACACACTGAGTGCATTCTGAACAGCTTCCATTAAGTGAAAACAATTTCTGGTGATTTTTGCACGGAACCGAGTAGCAAGCAGAAAGCAACATAAGGTAATTTATACCTGTTGCAAACCTTCTGTACCATATGCTGCCCTCATTTCTTCTATCTCTCTGCTTAGTTCTTCCATGTCTTGCTGTTTCCCAGCCAATTCATTCTCCATCACCTCTAGCTGCGTCTGAGTGTGCTGCATTCCATGCTCTGAACAAATTTCTCCATCTCCAAACTCTTCTTCCTAAATCAATCCAAGTTCCTTAACATCCCATTTTTTTTTAAGATTTTATCAAGATGAGTAAACTCAAATATGAAAATCTGAATCAGTTGCCACATTACAGCATTAGCATACAATGCACCATCAAAGATCTTATTGCTATGGTAACCTCCTTTGTTAGTATCATCCATATCTCCAAAGCACCGATCTAAAGCGTTTCTGCAAGTTCTGCTTTGTGACATCAGCCTTAATAGAAACAGTGAAAGGTTCGGGAATTCAAGCTTAAAGATACACTAGATTAGTATATAATAAGCAAGGCAGATGCAGAATGTAGCATGCAAAATACAGTATTAGTCAGCCAGGTAGTTTCTGTTCAAAACAAAACGCTTCATGTTTTTAGTATTCACCATTAGTGTTCAACATTGAGGTATTTAGTATTCACCACCGAGTTATGATTCAATTTACAATACCATACCCTGATTAGGTCTGTAGGTATAGTTGTTCTTGTCACAAAACTGCAACCATTTACCTGTACAAAGACAATTTCTAAATATATTATTATTTAGAATAAAGCTTGATTTCTATTTTCTGCTCATTTGAATGCTATGTGATGATTTCTGTAGACCCATGGGTCTTTTTATGCCATAAAAAATATTTCTTTTTAAGTAGAAAATAGTTGTACATAGAATAACTTGTATCAAAGTAAGCTGGATAAAAGGTTTAAAAAATCCAAATCACAAAAACAGACTATGTGATAAAACTAAAAAGTATTAGGAATTACACATCTGCAGAAAACAAAGGAATTCAGATTTAAAGGTTATGCAAAGCTTTATACTTTAGATAATTAAAATGTTACACTGCATTTAACCAATTTAATAAAATCTGTTTAATTCTATATATTACTAAGCAAAGTTAAGTTTTTTAGAAATATATTAATATACTCTAAGATTTATTGGTGTTTAGACACCAAATCCTATAGTGAATGAAATGCAATACCATAGAATCTCATGGAAGGAATTTAAAGGAATTTCTTAAAGTGAAAAAGGCAAAAAATACACATTTAAAGTAAGTTATTTGAAAAAAAATCCCATTTCTTCTTTCACTCACCTAATGCTGCAGCCCCTTCCAAGAGAATTTTGGTTCTATCGACTATTTACACCAATAATGACCTCTTTCTAAAATGCAAGCACAAGCCTAAGTACTCGTTGTGGCTAAAAATACAAAGCCAAAGAGACCAAAAAAAAAAAAAAAAAGAAAATAATAATAATAAAAATCTCCTGAGTCTACGGCATAATATACACATGGGCTTTTTAAAATGGGAAAGCAAGAGCAGCTTGTATCTCTCCTCCAAGCTCTTTATCATATCAGATAGTGAAAATAAAGCTAGAGATAGAAAGATATCATGGTATTTTAAATTCAAGTCTTCTGCATGAAGGGGAAAAAAATGTCCAGAAACCTGCAACAGACTAGATCAGGGCTTTTTACAGAGGACTTTCATGTCTGAGCAAATCAATACGTTCCCCAGCATGGAAGCATACTGTTATAAATGGGATCAATATCCATCGAGCTTGTGCTGAACAACGAATACACCTACAGAGGCGAATTTGCAGAACTGCCACAGGGCTCTGTCACTTCCAGGCTTCCCCTCATGGAAAGGGAGACAACACGGAGGGATTAACAATCTATTTTAGAAAGAAGAAAATTGCATTAATTTAATCAAGACAACTCACAGAGGCACTGTACAGCCTCTTGCTGGCTCTATGTTCAGCCATCCAAGCAGAGCCCAGCACCAAGGGCTTACTCACATGTTGGCTCTTATCCCAATTAACAAGACCAGAAGCTTAATAAAAATTCTACTGTGAAATGATTCTTTGCCTTTTTTTTTTCTTTTAAACTCTCATTTTACTGAGGCTTAATCAATAAACAAGGATGTAGTCTATAATTCCTGTATCCACCGCGCTGGATACACTTCTGTGTGCACCAACTGAATTCCCTTAGATTAGTTGCATTGTAACAAGAGCTACTGGGGAACATCAAAGCCTCATCTCACCAGATAGTCCAGACCCTTCAGCACATCAAATTTCTAAAAAAATATATCTCTTTTCGTTATAGAAGGAATTTTGCAATGCTTGCTCAAAGCAACAGTCTGGAAATCTGGAAATCAGCTTTCATTTGGGCAAGAACCCAACTCTTTGATATAAACGTTATCAGAGGAGAGAGATGTCCGTGTCTGAAGGCTAGCTTTGAAATACCCAATTCCAAAATTAATTGTTCCTTTCTTAATGTGTAATACTTAAAGATTACAGTCCAGACACCAACACAGTATTGACAGATGTCTGTACCAGGTTCCATGATGTTTCTCCTGGCCCAGTGTTTTGCCTGTAGAGAGCTCTCCTGCAAGTCCATAAATCTGACTGTTGCAGAATCTCCTAATTAATTTCTTCTTTTAAAGCTTTGCAATTCACCTTTAATGCTGAAACGTCCTTATGCCTTAACAATACGCATAGATGCCCCGGCATACAATTAAATGTTTACAGAAACAACCAAGTCAGAAAGTATTTTAAGATAATGGAAACAACAGGTAACAAAAGGTCAGGATATAAATGCATAAATGAACAATCACAAGGCAAAGAAAAATGCAATTTTATGGCATATTCACTGCTTGGGAGTGACTAGGTGACCAGAAGATTTAACTGAAGGCTATGAAGTCTCTTAAAGGAAGTTCTAACTTTCTGACTTTTCTTCCTTCATTTTCCCAGTAATCCACAGAAATAATATTTACTAACATAAAATATATTTTAGTATGCTTTCTTTCTAAAAACAAAAATCTCTAAAAACAAATATATTACTTCAGTAAATATCTATCTTGAGGACAGGTAGAAGCTTTAAGTTTCTTCCAAGAAAATACAAGGAAAACCAACTTGTACCAGTAAATTAAGGCAGTGATTCACAGCAATTGCCACCAGAGGTCAGACTTAAATTTATTAAATTATGGCACTTTTCTACTGAGTCAGTTTTTCTTCTTTTTCGTTTAATGGTTGGTTTAGAAAATCTGAAATTGCATTTCAGAAATAGTAGTAATAATGTGTCTTAACTATATACAATTGATACAGAATGGCAAGCAGAATTCTAGTTAAAAACACCAAAGTATCTGAAATTACTTTTAAAAAAAAAAAATTTGGCCTTGGATTCATCTAGAAAAATTAATATCTATACCTCTAACCACGTCTGGCAGTTGTCTTAGGAGCACTTCTAACCAATCCTCATTTTCAACTAGCAGTGTAGAAGGAAGCAAATTTCTTCCTTAATTTATGTTAAAAAAAAAAAGTCACAGTTCCAGTCATGCCAAAATTGGCTGCATGAGCCTTAACTAAAATCAGCAATCAGAGCAAGCTGGGCAAATCAACTTCTTATAGTGAGAGTTTTTAAAATTCTCTCTATAAAAAAACATTTTCAGATTGTATTGAAAATAATCATAGGTAATACAACTAAGGTTAAAAACTAATGAAAGACAAAAAAGGGTGGGTTTAAAAATATTATGGCTATTTTATTTTTCTACATATTACATTTACATCCACCAGGAAAAATCTTTAGGTAAAGCTAAAGATCAACATATAGAATTTAACATGGAAAAAACGGAGAGATTTGTAGATCAGGAGCTTATACTGCAAACTCTTTAAGATGGACAATGATCATCTTAGTTAATATTGCAAAAAGAAGGAATATTTCAAGGCAAATTTAAGTAACTAAGTTAAATAAAAAAAGTAAAATCTAACTGTTGGGAAAAGCCTAACTTCCCTTAGTTCTGAATTTGAACTGCAAGCTCAAACAGACACTGGCCATTATTATCTAACTTTATTTACCTGAGGCTATGTAGGGAGATCTCATGCTTACTCCGAGTAAATAATTTATTACAAAAAAGGATTCATCAAGTTGGCTACCATCTCTGATAGAGCAGATAGGAATCTTGACAGAGCTATTCACTGGTTCCTTCAATGTTACTTAGGCTACATTATAATCTTTACTTCTGTCTGATAAGTCTCTCAAAAAGTGAAGTGTTTGTGCATTTTATCCAATTCCTTATGAATTGGATATGAGAAAGGACTGACAAACTAAAACCATATGGCTTATTTTACCAACTATAATGAAACAAATGATTTATGATCCTTTTCACCTTAACACTACAGCCTATTTTTTCCAAAAACTCTAAGAGGATGCAGCTGCTATAAACAGGAGGGAAAAAAGGCACAGACAGGCCTATGTTGGTGCAATGCACAGCTTCTTATCCTTCAAAAACAGCTCATATATCTGAAACAAAGAAAAGCTCAAGACTTGATATGATTTAATAATTATGTTGCTATATGCAAATTTTAATTTCTTCTCATCTTCCTTTATTAAAAAGGCTTCTGATTCCTTACATTATAGGATGAGTATGAACAAAAAGCTTTTATTATTAAAAGTAACATTACAAGTTGACATAAAATATATTGAAAAATTTGTTGCAATTCCTTAAAACACAAGTGTTCCTAAATAGGTTTGCTCAGTGCGGACACCAATCAATAGTAATGCTGGAGAAAGTAACATACTGAAAAATAGAAACTCGCATGATTTCCATTTGTTCTTCACCTGATCTAGTATTGTTTTACTGCTCAAAAGTTTCTTGTTGTCTACTTATGTTTTTTGAATAGAATTCTCAGAAAAATAAAATTCATTTTGTTGGAATGGGAATAAGTAGTATCTAGAAATGCAAGATCTCTCATGACATTTTTCAGAAAATGTGCAATTTCTAAAAGTTCCACTCAGCAAACAGTCTGGCTGTAATTTCATCATCTGCAGTATGAATGCTTCCTAATATAACCTGTTGGCATCTACAGAAATCTCTAGAGAATTAAATAGGGTAGAAATTCCATCAAATTAGTGCTTAGATGAATGCTGTCAAAACTCATTTTCAAGTCAGAGCTTTCAATTCAAAATAAAACACTAAAAAACAGGAACACAAATATCACGAGACATTATGTCATATCTTTCATGTTTTGTCTCCTTATGAACAAAATAAATTTTCCTTTTTTTTTTTCCTCTGAGATTTGGGTCTTGGTGTCCAAAAGTGTTTCTTATAACTTTATACAGAATCAAAATTTCCAGCCATAATTCATGATACTTCTTACTTGATGAGATAAATGAACACCAATGCCACAGTCAATGCCAAAGGTTCATTCTCCACATACCATATATTGCACATAGCAGTAATCACACACTATGGTGATTCACAGTCAAAAATGTTGCAGGGGGATCACCGCAGTTGTTCCCATACGTATTTGTCTCACTCTCAATGGTAAACTGTGCAAGTGCTGCCCTATCATCTTACCACAGCTAAGGCAACCCACGCCTGTCACGGGGAGCAGAAGAATGACAGAAAGGGAGAATAAGAGACTAAGGCCCAGAAAACAGGCCCAAGAATTGCTCAAGAGGACACAGCTCGGAGCAGGAGCAGTATATTTCAGTTTCTAGAATCATTTGTTTGTCCTGAAATTTTAAAATTGTATATATTTATATGCAGGATATAAACATATGTATATATGGAGAGTATATATTTGTATATATACCGTGTATGTATGTTTTAAAATTCGAAAAGTTCAAATGGAGAAAGGAAATTCTTGAGAACGAGCAGGCTTAACATTCAGTGTTGCAAGTCTTACGTAAATATCACAAAACTCAACACAAACTACAACAAAATTTGAGGAACCAAGGTACTAGTATAGTAAACTCATTTAAAATTAACTTTTTTTCCTGAATGAACAGTCTTTATTTCCTCATTAAGAGAATCAAATTGTTAAATAATTTTCCAGAGAAAATTAAGAGAAATTATGCACAACCAGGGCTGCAGTGGCAACAGAAAGCATTACTGAAGCCATAAGGAAGAAACTGTTAAGACAGCTCATAAATCTGCTATATTGGCAACTGTAATGAATAACAGTGTTGATTATAACAGCCGTGACACTAAGTTGCTGACATAATCCTTGCTTTAATATTACCTTAGCCATACCTGTAACGACCGCACCTTCATGTCTATATCACGATATTAACTTTATGTTTCCTCCTTTTCTTGGAAAATGGTCTACAGCATTTCAATAATACGTAAAAGACAAGTTAAAAGAAAATTTAAAATGGAAAAGTCTTACCTCAGAACTGTAATCTTCTATTGTAGTGGAAATTTCACTTTCAGGCTAAAACAAAATATTAAAATATTTACAACGATGGCAACTAAAAATACTTATCAATACATTTTCCATTTATTCCTGGATGTAGGTAGCACTTTAATATATTTCAGATATCCGTAAGTTTTCTATAGAATGTATATAGTGAAAGTCACCTACACTTTCTTATAGTCCTACTAAAAAAATAATTTTTAAAAAAAAATAACAAATCATTCTAATGAAAATAATATTCTGGAAATGTAGGGTTTAATGCATTTTTTAAAGAAATAAGTAATATCAAGAAATGGACTTTTCTTTGTCATGACAACTTTACCCAATTAGGAGGTTTTTTAGCCTAAGAACATCAGTTCCACATTGAAAGACATTTTATATACATTAAAGTTTTGATGTTGACTAAACTTCTAAACAATCTTCTGTCAAACTCCTTCTCCTTCAGCTTCCAAGGAAATTACAGAAAGCTCAATGTGATCAGGAAGAACAAGGACCAAGACTTAAATCTGTCTATCTAACAGACTGAAGAAATGAAGCCATGGCAATATTAAATAGCACACAAGAGGGCTGATAGGGAAAATCATGATCAACAACACACAGAGATTTGGAGAAAGAAGTTTGCAGAAAAATACGCAAAATATTCAAAAGAACTACATAAGCTGCACTCTTGTCGAGTTAAAAAAAATTCAACTCAAAATAAAGCTCAAATTTTATAGCTTCTTTAATAAAAAAACAAGTGTAAACAATAGAACTTATTCAATACTCATAAGACACAAAAATATTTTCCTCTGCAATGCTTCTTAATCGCACAAACAAGCCCATGTTCTAATGAAAACAATGAATGTGCAAATACTGGCCTAACATAAAGGACAGTTAAAGGATAATTATGGCGAGAGGGAAATATGCAGACGAGTTTCAAATGCTATTAGAAAATACAATTTTTCAAAGCAAGGTAGCTACTGAAAATAATTATTTAAGGTCCTCTATTGCAGGTTAGGTGTGGAATACCTACACGCACCGTGAACAGTCTTGCAAAATTCTTTGCTTTACACGTCTCGCAGGTTAGTCAGCCTTCACTTCAGAAACATGAAGACTGTGAGAGTCAGACACTGAGGAGTTCTCAGCTGACCACGACCACCCAGATCCTAGGGAGTGCCAGAATTTGTAACAGAGCAGGAAAAGGAGGGTTTTTCCCTCCTCCGTATACTGATTCAGGAAATCTCCTGGCTGGTCTAGCTCCAGAAATGGGTAGTTTCCTGTTTACTTGTCACCTAACATAGAGGAGTGACATTTAGTACATGTATGATGCAGAGAGATGAACTCACAGTTGCTCAGTTCTGCTTTTCCTCATTTTGAATAATCACAGAGTGGTTGAGGTTGGAAGGGACCTCTAGAGATCATCTAGTCCAACCCCCTGCTCCAGCAGGGACACCCAGAGCATGGGGCGATATCCAGGCGGGTTTGGAAGATCTCCAGAGTTCCAACATTCCCACTTCCCAAGTGTTGTGGATGGATGCACCAAAAGAGTCTGGGCACATGACACAGCCTCAATATTTATTTTCTAAAGCTGAAATTGCAATCTCTTTATTTCATAAATCTCCAGTACAAATGAAGGCAATGTGGTTCTGTGCATTCTGTGCATGAAGGCAACGTGTTTCTGAACTACTGGGGCAGCTAAGGTTTTAGAATAGACTTCTTAAGAACAAAATCTTTGTTGATCTCTGTTTTGTCTTTTATAAGATAACATGCTTTTGAAAGCTAAATTTCTCTGAAGAGATAAATGGAAATAATTTCATGGATCTCAATGAAATGCTTATTTTGTAAACCATAGATAAATTAAGTACTACACATTTTCTTATGAAATTTAAGTCTGATATTTCATTAGCTATTTCCACCTGACAGGATCTTTGGAGATTAGTTTTAACATCTTAATTTAAGACTCATCCTAATGCATTTGCAGATTAGAAAAACATTAAAAATCTCAGCGTTTGGTTAAGTGTTAGCTACCTGCTTAAGTGCCTGCTACTCATAAATAAACAGGTAAGGATCTGGGAATGTAAAGAAGACTTTTAGTTTCAACAGTGAAAATTAAACCTTTAAAAAAAAAGCACTAATGAGAAGCTGTCAGTGCTCTTACAGTGCAAAACTCCACAAATCTTCCCAAAAATACCTGTGCAAAAAGCAGTTACTACTTTTAAAACTTTCCAATCATTTTATAATCACTTTATTTATAAGTTTTAGTTCTGTACTTTACATAAAGTGTCTTTGAGAAAATACCTCACTTTTTAAAGAGCAAATTCTCTTTACTGTAAATAACTAAGATGTCCTTCTGAATTTCATGTTTTTTCCAGCTACTGAAGATTACAGTTTTCCTTTCATGTTCCACAGCACATGTTTGCTCTTTTAAAATACAAAAGCTGTTGTCCTTTCTCACTTTTATTTAGACTATAGTGGATGAATCTGAAGTATAGAGATGTTGCTTGCAGGGTTCACTTGGAAAATACAATAGTACTTCCACATCTTGAATTTGATCCTTTTTTGGCTCAAGATTTTTTAACCTGAGTTTTTTCCTGCAGAAAACTACAGACTGATGGCAAAACGAACTCAAGTTAAATATTGTTGATGTGTCTTCTGCAGTAAAGGGTTCATCCAAATCTTGATAAATCTACTAAAAAGACTTCAATTCCATGAGCCCAACTGCAGACTCTGACAGGTAGACTTCAGGCTGTTAGAATCAAATATTAGGCATCATTTTCTGTACACACCTATCGTGCCTTCTGTGCCCAAGGATAAATCAAAATTGCTTCAAATCTAGTTCTTTCCATAAGCCACCCATTCTGCATGCTTGCAATATTCTTTGCTCAAAAGAAGAAATTAGCTTTTATACAGCTCATGTTCCTGAGCCACGAGAGTCCAGTTTAAAAGGAAATACCTCCGAAATTCAGATACACACATTGTTAGCAACACAACTTGTTTCGATAGAATGATGCTTATGACACTACTCACCAGTTCGCTCAATACTATAAGGAATTTGAAATAAGCTGATGTTAGACTACGACTTCAGGACGTTTGTTTGCATTCATTAAACCACCTATGCCACGTAGCACTGCCTTTACAAAGAGCACTAATCTCTTCCAGCAAGATATTGTTATTCTTTCTTTATTTGCGCCAGCAACATGATTCATGACTAAAACATACTGAACAAAAGCCATCAGAAAGGCATCTAGGCCTTTCCTATTCTAAATGATAATACACATAATAATACCCTAATGAGGCCCTTTTCAGAAATGAAAAACGTTTTCATTCCTGAACATCCTTCATATAAAATATCACAAAATGGTAGAAAAAGAGTAATTTGGCCCTGGAACACAGGCCACTTGTTTGAGAGAAACTTCTCCTCTCTGCAGCTGAGCACTGCTTGGGAGCTGTGTTCTTTGGCTCTCAGCTCCCCACGAAATCACAGAGAAACTTCTATAATCAACTGGCCTCAGGATTAACAAGTTATTGTTGGGTCCCTTTCAAAAACTAAGGTGACACTGAAGTGTCTGTAAGCATGGGCATGTGTATGAGAGTATTTAGACTGCAACAGCTGAGTGTGTGGGAAGGAGAGAACTGAGACTGCAACAGAATTCTGCCTAAACTAAATGATGGGCTTGATTAGGACCATGGTGTAAATGGGTACATAAACATCAACTGCAAAACTCCTAATTCGTTTTTGCATGCTTAGCCAGCAGATGGAAGCAAAAGGAGTTTTATTTGAGCTAGTTCAGATTGCATGAAAACTGTAATTAACAGGAAAATTTCAGAGTTTCTGTATCAGGGACTCCTGGCAGTTTATAAAAATGTAGTCACAAATCTACCGAGTAGGATAAATTCACACTAGTCACAGCAAGGAGGAGATAAATAAAACTTGTAACTATTTATATAAGCAAACATTGTTTCAAAACCAAACTTCTGTTAACTTATAAATATCAAAAATATTAATATGAATCCCTTCATGCTGGTATACCAAGGATAGCCATTGGAAACCATCTTCTGAGCAC
>JAUBOD010000469.1:2921926-2952989 GCA_032353885.1 Nothura maculosa | reverse complement strand
TGCAGTATCTAGCACACTGAAGTCCTGGCTAACCATTTATACACTACCCATAACTGTGGCTATGTTTAGTGTGTAAACGCAGACAGGCAATAACAATATACGAATGGCAGTGCCACATAAGATCCCAACCAGATAGCTCAGAATCCTGCTCCTGACAGTGGATGCTGTGATTATTTAGGAAAAGAATCTAAGACACTGAGCAAGAGTAGCATGATGCCTCCTCTGATTTACCATCTTAGATTCTGACTTTTAGCACATTTCATGTCACATTTTGTTTTGCCTGTGTGGAAAAAAGGCAGTTTTTGTTCAGGTAGACCACAGAATTAACAGGATTGTATCACATTTCTCACCATTCTCATGTGTTACGTTCTCAAAAGAATACATGAGCATGTGCAATATAAGACCTGCATTGCAATATAAGACTTGCATTGCTCATGCAACACTTTAATGAAGAACCCAATCCTACGGAACAGTTTGTGCTTACTGTGAATCCTTGGATAATTAATAAGTAATGTTTGCTTTAGTGAAGCTGGATTGTTCTCTTGGTGTCATATGAAATGAATATGCTACAAAAAACTGTCCGGCATAAGTAAGAAACACGAATACAACGCTTCTATACTGCAGATTTGGCTCAGTTAGAAAGCTGTACCAAGGCTCAGCTGTTGTACCTGTGGTGGTAACTGTGCTAATCCTATGTATTTGATGTATAAAATAGGAATAGGCTTTTGTTTTCCACAAAGGACTATTAACCATTTAGAGCCATTTTATGGGTCTCTTCCCTGGGTGTTGTGTTGTAGTGCTGAACTTCGTGGGTGACTCTTCTGATTTACTTGCTCAATGACATGAATGCATGTCCAGATACTGCAGGTTGTTCCATGATGCATGGAATGCAGATTCCTATTGATGTTTGTGGGGTTTCACATCACATGGATGTAGAAAATCATCTTTTGATAAGCTGCAGGACCAAGCCCTTATATACCTTAGAGTATGTCTTATGACTATCATTTTCTTTCAGAGCTCTTCTATAAGAAGAATCTCTCATTTTCCTCATAGTGTGCTGCACACAAGGTACATCTGATGTTTTGAAGTCAATAGTTTTTGCATATCTTTGGCTGAAAGATATATTACCAAATATTCAAAAGTAATGGCAACAAAGCTGTATTACTATTCAGAATTCTCCACCTAAGCACTGGCGTGTTAAACTAGAGTTCAACTTGTACCTCTATCCCAAGATCATAGAACTTTTATTCTAGGAATTGCTTTTACTCCTAAAGTCCTTTCTCAAGACTTAGCAATCCCTTTGCAATGAAAAGGCTATTCATTCAGAAAAAAAAAGAAAAAATAGAATAAAAGAAAAAAAAGAAAAAGAAAAAAAAAGATCACATAGTTTCAGATCATGTGAAAGATTAATATCATCCGTTTTGAGAAGGAAGAAAATCTAAATAATCAAGAACAATTGCACATTCTGTTTTTAAAGCAGAATTTCACTGTGAATATTGTACATTCACATAAAATTATGTTTTTACATTTAAAATTGTTGTACTTTTATGTCAGCTGGGTAGAAAAAATGTTTATTTTCTGTCTGAAAAACACACATTTTCCAGTTTAATTGCTTAACAGCTCTTTATTTATGTTGGATGTAAATTCATATATGCCTTTTTAGGAATAAACTTGTCTGCCTGGTCATTATATGTTTTTGGAAATATTTTGAAATATCTGTCTATTTAAAATAGCTTCAGTGAAAATCTTAAAAATAAACACAGGTTTCAGCTAATTCCTGCTTATATTCTGGAAAGAAAGCCATGTTTGGCCAACAACATGGAGCTATGCTAGCATGGATTATGTTCTCCTTGAAACCTTGGCACTGCAAGTACTGGAAGTGATTCTCAATTTTTATTATAAATAGACCATGACATAGATACTTTTTCTTGCACCTCCTACTTCACTGGTTTGGATAAAATAAATCATTCTTGTGCTTGTATTTTGTGAAGACGTTCCTTTAAAAAAAGATCTTAGAACTTTGATTGGTTTCACTTGGAAGTGCTACTTTACATCACATATTAAGCAATTCTCTCCATGACCTCAAAGTCTTCAAATACAGCTTTCCCCACTTCCATAGCTGTAAAATTACATGTCTAATATGCTGCATTGAACCTGGTAAACAATCTCATTAACTAGTTTTAATTTTCTGAGGGCTAGGAGAAGAACCTAGATCTATTTAGCAAAATTAAAATATCCCGCTAGTACAATGTCCCAGGGAGCACAGACACATGTTTTCCAGAGCAGATGATCAGGTCACTTCAGAACCGAAAGCACAAACATGTTCGATTATAAATCACGTTTTTGGTAGTTCCTTTAAAAAAACCTTTACGGCATCTTTTTCAACCTTTTAAATTGTTATATTGTTTCCTAGATAATTTCATCTAAGAATTCTCTGACTCTCGTAACGGCACGTGAGTCCTTGGTTGCGATGGCGATGGTAGCTGCATTTGCTGTTTGTAGTTTCTAGCAGGTAAAACATACCAGGAACTCTGAGAAGCACTATTCCAGATAGAAGAATCTGTCATTAGATAACACTGGTAAGAGAAAAGGGTTACTGCAATTCATAACCTTCTTTTAGGCTGCTCTACTGGAAAAGCAAAGAACTCACAATATGAAATATGTGTTAGGCCAATGTAAAGGAGGGAGGGTTAACACCAACTTTACCGTCCACTGCCCAAGGCCCTGCTTTGAGGCCCTTAATACTGATAGATACAACCGATAGATGTGGGTAGGTGAGGGGAATATAGTCCACTCTCTGACACCACCACATCTATATGCAGTTCATTGTTAATGTGGAGTTAAAACAGGAAACTTCTACGATCAGATAAAGAAAACTCTACAGTATGTGATTATGGCTTGGTCAGATGTGAGCGTCTGTATGAAAAATAATACCTCAGCTTGAATAACAAAGAACAGCTTGTATTTGAACTTGGCTGTGGTGATTAAAATGAATTCCCTAAGTCCCTTTGCTCATGGTAGCTTTCAATTTTGAAGCATTTTTCAAACCTTTTACTCCTTCAGGGTCATGAGTGATTAATTTTATTGACTTAATCTCAACTTGATATTTTTACTGTAAATCCTTCCAATGTTCAGAGCATAATCACATTTTAATGATTTAAAATTGTAGATACTCTTCCCCAGAAATAAATGGCTATATTTTACTTATACTTTTTATAAACTGTATTTCTGTTCCTCATATCCAACCTGAGCAGATAACAGATAGGGAGATTTCAGGAAAAAAATGTGTTTGTTAGTGAACATATTAACCACTCTAGGTCTTTGTCATTTATTATTTTTGACCTTCAATTAATAATTCTATAATTAAGTAAGTCTGCAAGTGACTTAGTCTTATCCTTGAGGAGACAGAGTAGCAAAAGAATCAATAAAAGAGCTAGAACGTAATAAAGGGAGCAAAGTTATGTTTCATAAACTGCGGCATAGATCTGTATTATGTATTCTGCACATCAAGACTGTATTGATATTAATGAAAGTTCACTGTGTAATGAGGGGAAAATATACAGTGGAGAATTGCCATAAGGCTGAAGGAGCCGCAGCATGGACTTTGCCCTCAACGTGGAGCTCTGATAGACAAAAATGTCTAAACTAGCAGAGATACTTTACAATATCATTTTATGTCCTTTTGTAGAACACAGTTTTCACCTCTGATTTGAATTTTGGGGTGCATGTGGCTAGTTCCATATCAAAACAGTCAGTAGAAACCATTATATGAAGCTAATAGCAGCCTAATGCATTCCTCTTTGAAGTTGATATATTGTCCATTCTTCATGCTGGCACAACTAGATGTTTGGCAGATGATAGCTCGTTATCCTTGCCAGAGGAATCCTTCCTCTCATTCTTAAGGAGTCTAGGACAGTAAAAAGCATTCACTGGTATAATTTGCAAAATTATAGTTCATATTGGAACAAGTTTTCTTTTGATGGTATTCCTGAACAGGATAAGTTGTTTTGGCAAGGGAGTTTTTCCCGATATAACTCCTCCTGCATTGGTACTTCAGTTTACACAAAAGTAAGACAGAGTTTCACTTTTAAGTGAATACTGTTTCTAACATAGACCTCATATTTAGAATAAAGGATCATGTTCTGTTTTTTTGGTAAACTTCAGAGTATGGGTGAGACTTCTTTGTAGAAGTGCTTTTAAATTCCTTCTGATAACCAGTGCCACCTCTTCTAACAATGTATGCCCAGTCACTTTGTAAAAGGAATTTAATGTGACTTTAGATAAGTTGCTATCTATCCCATCCCATCCCCAAGTCACTATTACACCATTTTTCATCCTTTCTGTTTTCAAAAGAGTGGTATCTATCTGCAACAAAAAGAAAGCAGAGTGCAACATCTGACATTCCTGGGTTTCACAGACAGTATTTGAGACAGAATATGGACGCTGGCCTCTAATAACTATAAGCGAGCTTTGTAGACTTCACACATAAGTCAACCTTCCAGAAACTGAGAGTCAGATTTTATTTTTTTTCAGCCTACAGATATTTCTTTAATCCAAAGCAAATTTTTTCAGCTGGGCTAAAATTAATCCAATTACCTTGATTTTAACAGCTCCCATTAGAAATGCTAGTCATAGTCCTGTATTTCACATGAGCATGTTGTGTGTTTTGTAAATTAGTAGAGCAGCACTTAAAAAATGTCTGCCTGCCTATTTATCTATAGAAAAAGGTAGTCAGATTACCCAAAGTGTTGCTGAATGAATTTGCAAAGTCCTGTTCTTAAGTCATTGAATTTTTCTCAACAAAAAAAACTAGGGGCTTTAATAAATTGGGGATGCAGACAGCCTCTAGTTAGGTGGGCTGTTGGCTCTAAATGTGAGCTACAGCCTGCAGGTCATTCGGTTGTGTTGGGGGTCACTCATAGTAACTGGGGAGGGGGCACGTTCCACAAGTTCTTTTCAATGGATCAAGGGGAAAGAAAGGAAGCTAACACTGAAAAAAAAAAGGAGAGAAGAAGTGGAAAAGAACATTTTTAAATATTGCAATCAGAGAATTGTGTTTAGATCAAAAGAGTAATAATTGCATGTAACTCTGGCAGGGATGGAGAAGGTATTCTGATCTTTTCAGTAGTGAAATTAAAACTGAGATTCCCTGCCTAAATTTCAGAGAGTAAGACTATAGCTGCTCCAATCAAGGGATTGGGAAAACACAGGAAAGAAGTGGAGAAGGCCTGTTTATGCTATGGTCAGAGATTCACACATTCCATATTTAGACATTTTGGATGCAAATCTATAGATGAGCTTTTCTTTCCCTTTTGTTTTTGGGCATCCGTGCTGGAGCAAGAGTATTGTACAAATTTATATTTGGAAAATTGTAGCAAGTTCTTATGTCACAAGACATGATTAACTATCTGAAAGTCAAATTCTCTATCAAGATTATGATTTTGAAATTAATAAAAGCTAGTGCTTTTTTACAGCTAGAACACATTTCACTGTTTATATATTTATAATGTATGCGAAATGTTGAGTTCAGTACTTTCCCCCTTTTTAGTAAGATGGATAATAGAAATTCTTGGAAATGTTCAGAGATATTACATATTCAAAGAATCAAAATTCACTACCCATAAACATATGCAGAAATGCTTATCTATTTTAAGGGCATTGTTTAGCACAACCTCTATCCTATATACAATTTTAGTGCCTCTAGTCATCAAAACATTTAACATAATCCTCAGCAAGCACAATTTCAAACCATATTTAGTCCTTGCATGTTCCCCTACCTCCAGTCTGGATTTTTGCAAAATGGTGCCATTGTACATACACTTGGGCTTGTTAAAGAGTTCTAATTTCTCAATTTCCCCCTGTAATTGCTATCTTGTACTTGCAAAATTCAACAGTCAAACACTTGAGAAGTAGAGCTGGATGATGAATTGAAAGTGCTTCAACCTTTAACCCCACGTGTCTCTACATCCTGTCTACTTGCTTGAAACTGACAGAACCACATTTTTAGGGTTTGTTGTCTGCTCAGCAGATCCAAAACAGTTTTCTTTTTGTTGAGGAAAAAGAAAGTAGATTATATGCTGCTTCAATCCTTATTGAAGCAATCAACAAATTTTAAAATTTAAAATTGTTTCTGAGGCCAACGCAAGGAAGAGGAAATGTGCAACTTCATTTTTCTTCTGAATCCAAATTGAGCTAAGAAATCTGTCAAGCTGGGAGTATAATATTCTCTTTCCCCATAGTTAGAGAGGCCTGTGTGAACTTGGTTAGGAGGTCATTCAGTACAGGAATTGCCACTCACTAGACTTCTGCTCTCTGTTATCCAACTTCTATTGCTAAATCACAACAGAGAGATTAATCAAATGACCCCAGACAGGTCTGACAAAAGCTCAGTTCTTCTTAAATCTAAATTTTGCATCAATTCTTTGATATATGGCTATTTCTGAAGGCCGATTTTAACCTGCCACCTTGGCTCTTTATCGAGCTAACTAGATTGACATTTGAACTGTTTATGGAAAGGTAGAGCAGGTAGGATGTTCCCATAAATATGAGACAGAAATAACCACAAATAAAACCACAACTTAGCCTATTACCTGTGCTTTTATTTATTTATTTATTTATTTATTTATTTATTTATTTTACATTTGTGAGTCTTGTATGTTTTCTGCTTTTTGTCAGCAGTTCTACTCATCTTTAATAAAATATAGCTAACTGAATTTGGAAAAAATCTTAACACAGGATAAATTATGCATATACTAAACTAATGTTACCTTCAAAGGGGGTTGAGAAACCTCTTTGAAATTAATGTTGGAAGGAATGTTTTATAACCGTATATTACAAAGAGGTTAAATTGCACCAGGGAGAAAGCAGAGAAAGAGAGAAAACTATAACAGGAAGAAATAATTATTCCTATGAAAATAAAGCAGACTTGATATGTATAAATTACTTTTTGTGCCAGAGCTAAACAGGCCCCTCAGGAAGATAATAAAGGCCTCCTGAACCTCAAAGACTTCTTGTTGCTTTCATAGACAGCTTCTTCTATAATACCTGTTTTGTTGAAATTAAAACTCACACTCCTGTTGCCAACATAGAAATCTTTTCAAACATACTGAAATAACTCTTGGGACCAAAAGTAGGGAAAGACATTCTAAATAAATTATTTCCCAAAGTAAATTTGTCATTTCTTTAACCTCATCCCACGAACACCAACCATGAGAACAACATTGATGAACATATTTATCTTCAGAAGACTGTAAGATCTGAATAAAATGTATCTGGCTTTATTACTCAGAATCAATGGATTTTTACTGTAATTGCAACTGATAGGAAATACTTGTGCTGATACATTAGGTTATTTAACAGTTATGATAAGACATCAATAAAATACATATCTACACTGGAAGATCTGTTTGAATAATGATGACATTTATGAAATTAATCATAGCCAGACCGAACAAATGAGTCCAACAGTAAATTTTCCATCAGTGAATAGCACCAGTGTAGAAGAAAATGGAGACCAACTATTTAAACAATTGAAAGTCAACCGATGCTTTTGTTATAGAGTTAGGAATAGAGATCATATTTCATTACATTTTCCCATAACGCTATTAATTAAAAAACAAACAAACAAAAAAAATAACGTATTATTAACTGAAAGGCAGTTTTTGTTGTTTGAAGAACCCTTATGAAAAACAAGGATGGTATGACTCGTTGCCTAGTTCCCTAGGAAAGAGTCATGGTCCCATGACAAAGAGAACATTGTGTCTTATGGGCATTTTCTGTATTGTTGTACTCTAAATGAGAAATAAGAAAAAAACAATAGAACTGTAATTGATAGTAAATAATAGACTGTGATTTAAGAAAAATAAAAATACATGATATTTGAGGAGAATTTGCAGAAGTGGAATGCCAACAAAAGTGTGAATTTATATAGAAGTGAGAGGAAAAACACAGGATTTGAAGAGATGTTCCTGCATTCTGGCAGCATGTGTAATTCCGCCATGGTGGAGTCTGACAGTGCAGGTTGTGGTGAAGTACTCTGGATAAAGATAAAAGGAATAGAAAGCAAAAAGAGAAATAACAGTAGCCATCTGTTACACATTGTGAGATCTGGAAAAGAGTGGGGGGAAAAGAATTCCTGGAGCCATTCTTTATGCTGTGGGACACTGTATTCATGAGGAATGTTTACAACTCGTATTTTTGCTGGTTAACAAACCCAACAAACCTGCATCATTGAGGAGGTCTGTAAAGTATGTAAAAAAAACATATTTTGGAAAAAGGGCTTAATTGTGTCTAAAAAGTGAAGGCCTACTGAGGAGGACTGATGAAGACTCATTCTCTTACAAAATGCACGTTTTAGATATAATCACTGTTCTGAGTTCTACCCATTTGGATTCCTATTCATTTTTGATGACATTGCAGTCAATTTAGGAGGGAAGTATGGTATGAAGAGATAAACATTTATCGAGCCTTTGTTCTTGCCAAGGGAGGGCTTAACTGAACTGTTTCTTGAAAGGCCCAAATGACTTGAGTCTGTGAGACTGTACAAATTAATAAAGTTCAACGCATGTCTAGGCTTCATTGTGTCACTGTGGATATTTGACTGCCTAGAAAATAGTATACATGCGTCAGGGTACTGCACAGCTGGAAAGAAGGACTGTAAATAGAATGAAAGAGTGCTGATTTTCCACATATACCCCTGAAAGCACTATTTTACTTTAGCTGCAGAAACTGCTGAACCAGAGTTTTATATTCTGTTTTTTTTTTCCGAAAGAGAGATTACTACTTCTATTGTTTGCTTTATATTAATTTCAGAGTTATCAGAAATCTAAAGCAAAATCTAGATTTTTTTCTGTGTGCTGCATGACTTTTCAAGTTGATTTATATGACGACAAGTTGGCATCAGGTGAGAAGTGTTCACTAGCAGAAAGATAAACATTCTGTTATTTCTAAGGGAAATTAAGATCTGGGCATAAATATATGCATTTTTTTTTCAAGAAACCCCAAGCCACCTCACTCAAGTTCTTTGGCCACACTAGGGTCTCCATTTCCTGCCAGAGAAATTTTTACCCCAGAAGAAGTGAGGTTCATTTCTGACCTAGATTAGAATCTTCTCTCTATGGAGTTTGATCAAAAATAAAGAAAACTGCATGCTTTGGTAAGGGCAGTAATAACATATTCAAGATATACTTAGAAGTTGTATCTCATTAATTTTTAAGTCTTTGCTTAAAAAAATGAATAATGAAGAAAAGTTAGTTACAAAAGAAACTCAGAGAAGGCATCTTATTAAATCCTTATGCAGTTCTAATCATATTGGATTCCTGAATCCAATTTGAAGAACTGGCTGTAATGTAAACAATTAACTACAATGAGAAACAGGTTTGTAAAGGCCTCACATTGTGCTTCTTGAGTACTATGAATAGGTGCTGTGGTTGTAAAAGTAATAATGACGTTGAAATAGTAGTGAGAGAACAAAAGGAAGATATGAGAGGACATTTTTTCATGATTTGAGAAACCTATGTGCAGTAAAACTATTTCTAGGACTTTTGGAGATCTGAAATTATATACTTTTTTTGTACATTAGATTAATACAATGTAGGAAATACCATTCTCTCAGGTATTAACGTATTTCTCTCAAAAATGAAACTTGATCTTTCAGAAAACAGTGCATTCAAAGAAAAAATTATTCTTAAACATACTGAGATGTCTTCAGGCTTATATATGTGAGAAGAAAGCTCTCAGTAGAGAAAATACTGCAGTTAGACTGCAATATGAGCAGAATATATACCAATACTTTCCATGAATCAAGGCAGGAACTTTGTATGTCCAGTACTGCACACAATACTCCTGTATTGTAAAGAACGCAATGAATTGAGGATTCTTGCTATTAAATATTAAAATTTGTCCCTTAAATTACACTAAGCAGAAATATTGGCTTGAATCACTAATCTCTCTCAGCTACTGCCTTATCACAGATCACTCCGAAGCACTATCTTGCATGACATTGATGTGAATCTCTGATGACTCCAATTTTTCTGCTGTGAGCTCTGATTCTTTTACACAGCCTGTCCTTACCCTTTAAGAATTGAATGAGGCGGAGATATGGATAGGATTTACAGTTATATCACATGGTCATACCATGATTTTTGCTCCTGTGAGACAGGCCATTGAAATCGTGGACAGGTAGAGAGCAAAATAATTTATCTCCCAGGAGCAGATATAAATGAGAAACAGAAAGTAGGTTATGAAAGGGAAGATAAACATGGACCAAATTATCCAATAACAGAGAGATTAAGGCTTGAAGAATTATGAAAGTTATCGGTAAAATTCTGAAGTAAAATCACAGTTTCAGAGGAAATCAAAGTCGTGGTACCATGAAGACAGTTAAATGGTAATAACAGCAGAGGCAACAGCAGTAGAACAAAGGTGAGGCAGAATATTTTTATAAAAATATATAGTTAATGCAAATGTCCAAATCAGTGCTACTTCCTTCTGGAAATCTGGGGCCAAATCTCCATCCCACTGAAGCTTCTAATAAAATTCCATTCCTTTAACAGGAACAGGTAGTCCTTCTCTTGTTTGTCCTTCTCTTCTATGTGTATCACTTCAAGATTTAATTTTAGGTTTCTGTTTTTACAAAGGTTTTTGTTTTGTCTAACTCTCTAAGCACTGCAAATGCAAAAAACATCACTTCCTGTGCATTGTGGGTTGATGTGGGGAAAAAGACATGGGAAAATGGACAATCACAAAGTTGTAGCTAGAGTTGGTAGATGAAACATTTTTCCTTTTCTGTAAGAATTTCCAGCATTTCAAAGTGTTTTCTTGTCTAAAATCAGAATGAAAGTCAAAACACATCTTTGCAAAGGGCTCTGATAATTCAATGAGTTATCAGAGTGCACTAGCTGAAATGTTGCTGATATGTTCACTTATGTTCTTTCAAGAATGGGTTTAGGTTTTGAGGACTATTTTTCTGTATTTTTTTATTATAGATGAACTTCAATTTTGAAATGAAAAAAATGATGTGTGGAAAAAATGCCAAATGGCATTTTAGTAGTTCCAAAGCATTCTTCTAAAGTTTTCTTTAAGCAGGAAATCACAAAGACTCACTATTTCATAGATAAATCAGCATTTTCTGTGGAAAAGATTTGTTTTTAAAATGTTGTCATTCACTATTGTCTTTCAGTCAAAATTCAAATCTTTAAACAGCAGAATTTGGGATGGAAATCATCTACCTCCACTCAAAAGCTGTTACCATCTTACAAAAAAACTATATATTTTTGTGTGAATTGAAGGCAAGTTGTACAGCAGTCTACCACATATATTAGCAGTTATCTATTTCCTATGCTTGTGTATGTTTTTGTTGCTTTTGGTGAAGGAAATATTATCATTTCTATGGCTAAACTATATATGAGCTAAGACTGTCAGATATAATTCCAGTATTTTGCATTGTCTGGCATCTATATGGGAAGTGGAATCTCATCACCTTAGATGTGGTCTCCAAAACGTCTAGGTTAGGAAGTCTGTCATATTGTTTATACGACCAAATTTCTTTTCTGTGAAAACCTCAGTGACGAGGGGAAATGCCTTTGGATCTGAATGTTGGGAACCACTCTTCCTTGGGCAAATATGCTTAGACATAGCATATTTGAATCTGCTCTTTATTATTCGTTGTTGCTTTACTTATCAACCCTCTCTTCAAACAAAAATTTGTGATTTCACTAATGTTTAACTTGAATAAGGAAACTTCAAAGCAGTATTTAATCTATATTTTTACCTCATTTTAAACCATAAACTGAACTTGCTTAGGACAGAGGATGTTTATATAGACTTGTCATATTTTATAAATAAAGCAAATGGGAGCAGGTTGTGGTTCCCAGTTCACAGATGCATTGAGGAAAGCAAAGAAGATAAAAAGAAGAGCTTCCTCTGGCTAGCAAAGAGAGTCATGTCACTAATGTCCCCCAAGGAGGAAGAGGAGGAAATGGTAATGAAGAGAGTGCACTGTGGATGCTTTCTACAAGTCCTTGATGGATATTGTGCTGTCTGTCCCCAAGGTTTTTGTGGTGGCTGTGTGAAATGATAATGAACATAATGTAAAGGTTTATTAGTATCTAGCTCTCTTATCATATGAACTTGTGGCCAGATCAGGCTTTGTGGGTTATGCAGTGCCCAAGCACAGAAATCCCCTCTAAGAGCTTTCAGTGAAATCTTGAATTCTAAATGCCACATTAAAATGAATGTTATGATTAGCTTTACAGAAACAGTGTTTTATTCCAAGATGCTATGAAACAATATATAGCCAATATTTATACATGCCCATACATTTAATTTTAGTATTACATACAATATTTATGTAACACAGATACAAACAGGTGGTTTTCTCAGTCTAACTATGAAAATCTTTAGAAGAATAACTAAAAAATAGAAGTATAGCTTGTCAATATTATTCCATTACATTAGAGTAATGGAATAATGGAATAGAGTAATGGAATACTCTAACTCACTACTGCTGTGCATATTCTATGTCACCAAAAAAGTGGTGAAAAATGAAAGAATCACTTGATTTTTTGCCTGTATATGATTGTCAGAGAGCAGATTGAATTTAATTCAACAAAATTGTTTATAAGGTAACGGATATGTTATGTTCATGAAGTATCTAGATTTTTGTCATTTGGAGAAAGAAATAAGATTTTGGTGCCATAAAATCCACATCAGTACGAGCAAGAGTTCTGTCTTTAATGACAATTTAGTCTCAGTTTAAAATGCTGTGATGTCAAGATGACTATCATCACAATCATCAGGTTGTACATGCTGCTTTTAGAAGTTAAGAAATAATTATTTTCAGAGTAATAATTCTTAATATTATCTTTTTTTTCCCTGTGTTGACAGCAGTGCAGCTGGGACAGTAGTATAACTGATTTATTTGACTAGTGGGATGTACCATCCTTGTATTTTATGCATATGATTTCAAAAATGCTTTTTCAGACATATGAGAAAGTGCATGAGGATTAATAGATAATCCACTATAAAAGCAGAAAGACTAAATGATTTACAGCCATCTTCACTGTGGAACGTTACATGGATTCTTGCTCCAGGATTTTTTTATGGGAGTCATTTTAGAAGATGTGTTACAAGTTCATATTGATAAAAGATATCATTGAAGAAACTGAGAACAACAATTACAAATCACTCAAATCACACTTAAGAGTTATATAGGAAGTTGACTGTGAAATAACTGAATTAATGATTAACATTCCCTCCATGAAAAGGGGGACCTATTAAAAGGAAGTGACATCCATTTTTAAGTAAATGCCTTAATGGAGGAGTTGAAGATAATGTAAACTTCAGTGGCTTTACTTATAACATTGGCTGTATGAGTAGATCCAATGAACACATATCAGTATGATTGACTTGATAACAGATAAATAAGTGTTTATACAAGGAATTGTTCTTAAAAGTGTTATATTTTTTATTTTCAGGAATCAATGAACATGATGGAGTCCTCAACAGGAAAATCCTGATGCTATTTTCCAGAAGGAATTTCTCATAAAAGAAAGGAGACTATTAAGGAGACTAAGTTGCCATGGCATAAAAGCGAAGGTCTCATTAAATGTTTTAAATGGGCTAAGATGTAGACATGAAACCATAAGAGAAACTGATTAGCTTTCCTAATTGGAAATTTCTTAATGTAAATACATGAAGATCTGTGCTGAGTCCTGTGCTTTTGAACACTTGTAAATGATCTAATTAAAGGGCTGTAGACAATGAAGGTAACACAGTTTTCTGAGGGTACTAACTATTCAGAATAGTAAAAACAAAAGCCAATGTAGTTGTGGAAGGAACTAATGGCCCTGACTTGATAAAGATATGGCAATATTGTAAGATGTAAAGTGGTACACCTGGGGTAAAATGGTCCTAAATCTCATACGCAGTGGTTGACTCTGAAGTAGCTATCTTGTTCAAGTAAGCAGATTTTCTAAGTTATAATGATTAGTTCTATGAAAGCACCAAGTGAATAGTCATCAGTAGTTGAAAAAGCAATTTGTTTGATAGGAATGTTTAAGAGAGGAATAGAGAACAAAATGGAATACATCAGTATACAGTATATCAGTACATCTGTGATGTACACATCATGAATACTGCATGTAGTCCTCTCCCTTGCATCTCAGAAGGATAAAGTAGAACTGAAGAAGGGAGACAGGATGATCAAAGGTATAAAATAGCATCTAGATGAGGTGCCCTTAAACCAATTGGGGAACTTACTTAAGTAGGAAAAGAGATAATTCAAGTAGCAGGGCATAGAAGTCTGTAAATCATGAGTAGCACAGGAAGTGTAGAACAAGTAAGGACATGGGTCTGACACAATAACAGGTCTGACACAAACAAAAGCAGGACTTGTTCCACCAAAAGGGTAATTAAATCATCACTGCCATTACCATTGGCTACTATGGATGCCAGAAATTTACATGGGTTCAAAACTGATCAGATAAATCCACAGGAAAAAGAAAACAAAAAATTCTGTAAACATTTCTGTAAAACACAAAGATAACTTCTTTAGTTCAGGAAATCCTAGAGCTTGTAGAGTGCCAGAAGCCAGTGGAGCATTACATTACCATTTCTTTCATTTGTAGGCTTTCCTAGTCTCTTCTCGTCAATAGCAGAGACTGGATACTGAACTGAATGGTCCTTTCATTTGGAAATTCATGTTTGTTTCTACTGAGGTATCTGCAGCAACTGGGGAGAGAAGGAAGATGTCCTTTTCCAGCAGCAGTATTTTCACCGATGTTCTGCATCTAATTGCAGCCATAAGGGCTGTCTTCTCAGAAAACTCATGATGACCAGCACAGTTCTGAATTCTGAAATACACTACAAGAAGCCACAGCTTCTTCTTGTCTATGAAGGCTCATCAGAGACGCTTCCTGCTTTGTATTGATCACTGGAGCCATTCTCACATTCTGAGAAACTTTCAGTAACTTTCAATCCATCTAAGAGATGGAGATGTTTCCAGACAAGCACTTAAGTCACTCCAGGTTCTAATTTAACTGGGCCTGGTTTTATTCAAACAAGAAAATTGGAGCAAAACCAAGCAAATAAAAAAAAATTTTCAAAGTATGTTCTGAGACTTCGGGTGTAGAATCAATCTCCAAACAAGAGATTTTTTTTTAAACTGAAAATGAAAGAAGTGATTTGGAAGAATGTTACAAAGTATAAATGTGGGGACTGAAACTCTGTAAGTATGAATCAAACCTGAGTAAAAGAGAAAATATATTAAAAAGCATTTATTTGCTGCATTTTTAATTAAATTTCATTACAGAAATGAAAAAAAACTTTACATAAATGCTAAAAGGTTTATTTTTTTTCAAAATAAGCTTGACTAGTGTTTAAATACACTATAAAAGGAAAAGATTTTAAGATGAGAGCAAAAAACATTATAGTTTGGCTTGATTTAAAAAAAGAAATCTGTTTTTTTTTTCTTTTCCAAATGGTAAAAATGTTTCTCTTCTTTAAAACTCAGCTGATTACATTTTCTTTGCTCTTTTCTTTACTGACTGAACAAAACAAAAATCCTCACTCTCCAGATCTGGTTTGAGTTGTATTATGAAAATTTTACATGGTGGTTTACAGTAAATTGAATGCATTCGTTAACAAATTATAGCTGCATTTTCCAGCAACAGTAAATACTGTTTGTTTTTTAATCTTTGTTTCCAAATAATGGTAAGTGCCCTGTGAATAACAATGAGAAAGGACAGAAAGAAGTTCAAAAATTTAAATTTGCACAGTTATTGAAGCTTCTTCTTTTAAGTGCTTACTACTGATTAATGCTGATGCCATATTTTCCCTTTCTTCTTCAGGATTGTTTTGACTTCTTTAGCTTAAGAAAAACATGTTCCCCCGCTCTCTTCCTTTTTTTTTCTGCATTTTGACTGGCTACGGATTCCCTAATTCCTCTCTTTCTTTGAGTCCTTCAGTGCTGATAAATTCTTTTAAACTAAAATTTGCTTAATGATGTTTTGAATGAGAATTTGCTTTGTTGATTTCCTTTAAAAAAGACAGTTTATTTTAATGGAAGAATAACTGGCTTTTCATGTAATCATCCACTTCAGTGAGGGTTTGCCAAAAGGGCTGCACAGAAGATGTTGTCCCTAATCTCTCTCGGCCACACATAACAGTGAGCTCCCCACATATTTATTGGCAAGTTACTCGGAGGGAGAGGCTGCAAGGGATTATTCCCAGAAAAGCCCTCAGCTTCCTTCATGCTACTACCTAAAACAGGCCAAGACCTACACCACACTAGATCCTGGGTCCCAAAACAGGGTGGCTTCATCCATGCCATCTATGGGAACAACCTGCAGCCTGTGCTAGATTTCCTGTTTCCCTTTCAGTCTGCATACAAGTTCAGAATTTTCGCTTTTCTTTTACTGCTTTTGATGACCCTTTTCAATAGTATGCATTGTATACTGTTTTAGAGGGTATGCGCTATTGCTGCAGTAGAATACTCTAGGTTTTATTCCCCTGGGTTATCCTTAGTCATCTAACTGATTTTAATAGCATTTCTTGATTGAGGAGGAACCAATCTCCTGACAGGCCTGTGGGATCGAGACTTTGGTTACAATGACTGAGAGACATTAAAGCCTGCAATATGAAAGGCATCTTCCTTTTGGACACATTTCCAACCCCAAAGTGGTTGTTTGTCATTTTCTGTTACTGGGATATACTAGTTTTGGGTGCAATCTTATAAAAACCAGCAGTTACACCATGAAGGAATTTAGAGCACCAACTTAAAATGTCAGTTCTGTTTCACTGAGCTATAAATTGCAGTGGTCTGGCATGAGCATCTATGGAAACACTAATTACTTAAAAGTACATGTATATTGTTTTGTTCAAGGAGATCACACAGCTCTGCTTATTTTTTGTGACTCTATATCTTAAACATCCAAGGGGAAGTAGCAGATGGTGCCATCTACATGGAAATACTTAAACGTCCACAGCAGTGATTGATTTAGTGCAAATTACCTCAAAGATACTTTGACATTTTGTGTTTCTAACACTGCTATTTTGTCTGGAAGTTCTAGGACATTTCTGTGAACGACTGCAGAGCAACTGTCAGAAGCATAGGAAAGCAATGGTAATTTGGAACAGCAAATTCTAATTTCCAGTTTGTGAAGAATGATTTTGGTGCATTATGGGTTATTAATGTTATTATGTACACTAAAGTTAAGCTTAGAGGCTTCAATGGATTTGGCACCTCATTAAGCTAGGCATACAAGAAACAGCGGGAGACAATCTTTTTTCAGAAAATGTTACATATAATCTGTAAGGAAAGAGTGGAAGAAAAGTATGGAAAAGGGAAGCCAGTGAAAATCACAGTGATCGGAAGCTGAGTCAGATAAATCCAAGGACTGGAAACCAAAAGTTTAATTTTTCTATAATTATAACAAGCAATCACATGTGGTGGCCATAACTGCCAATAAATTGGTTTAACCTTGGAACTTTTTGTTTAAAATTGATGAATTTTACTATTTTTAATCCCAGCATAAGCATTCCTTGTCCATTGCCCACAGTTCTGTTGCCAGCTACATGGAGAGCACAGGAAAACTTATGCATGGAAAGCTGGAGGAATTTCCACAATCACTCCATTATGGTGCTGGCATTGTCATTTTTTCTGGGTTCAGTAACATGCAGAGGGAATCAGTGACAATAAAATGTAATTGAAAACATGCCCTGAACATAAGAAAAAAAAGTGGTCGTGCTCTAGTATTGCTAAAATACTCTTTGCCTGTAAGGAGTAGTGCAGCAAAAGCAGTTTCACATTACTTTAACAGAAGTATTTAACATTTTTTACTGACAGAATCTAAAGCATGTGGTTATGGAGTGTGAAATTCTCATTAAAATTCCTTGAGGAAAATCAGTTGAATAAATACCCAGTAATTGTTACAGTTCCTTCGTTGCTGTAGTTTTGCAATACAATAATTCTCTGCATTGCTCAGTTTTATTCTCATAAAGATCTCAGATTCTTGTTGTGGAATTTATTACCACTTGGGGACACTGCTAATATTTGTAAATCTAAAACTTGAGAAGTGTGCTACAATAATTGTGGGCCAGGTCATGTTCATGGAGCTTCTCTATGCTGTTCTCGTAGAGTGGTGCCTTTGCCTCTCCCTGTTTCCCCTTCATATTGTGCTTACGGAAAACATGGACATGGTAACTGGGAACCTGAAGGAGTCAGGGAATCAGAAGGAAAGATTGATCGCAGGTAGAGGGCATTTCCCCTCTGCTGCTGCCTTAAAGAGGATGTCTGGAAATCACATGTGGTTTATGGGGCCATGCAGCTCGGAAACAAAGGAATGGGATAGAGAGCTGATGCAGAAGGAATATGCTCTCCTTAGAAATGACACTAGGGTAACTGTGGGTTTGAGGGAGAATTTTGATATTTTGAAGTGAGTCCTAGAGTTTCTTTGGACATGTCAGGAAATGGCCAAATTCTGCCCTTGGAATGAAGAAATGTCTTAGATTTTGTCAAAGAGGTTTCATGAAACATCTTGAAGTGGAAGAAATGTGAGGGCTTATTCCAACTATTTAATAGGCAGTAGTGCTCTTTTTACCTTGGTTTCGTCACTTTTTTAAAGCATCTGGCAATTCCAAAGGACGAGGGAAGTGTTCAAAATATCTTAAAAGATATGCTTGCTTTCCTAAGGCTAATGATTTTTGATTTGTTTGTTTTGTTAAACTGGAAAATATACAATATTTAAATCTCTCTTTTCTCTGAACAATTATGAAAATGTCTCTGTATGTGCAAAGCTTAGTTTGCAGCTATTTGGCTTCAGTAGTACATGACACTCTCAGGAGGTAATTCACAAAGGCCTAATTTTAAAACACTCTTTTGCCAAACTTAGTAAACCTGTGAATAAAGATATGTTACAGAAAATTCAGATGGTCTATGAAAAGCAAATGTGTTAAAACTGGAGGTCAAGGCCTACCATTAGTGTGTGACATAGAGATGCAAACTTGAACTGAACTTTAAGTAGCGAGAATATGCCCGTCCTCCAGTCTATATTCCAGCAACTTCACTGGATGCTCTATCTGGCAAAGAAACCAGCCCAAGTGATCAATTGTGTGGCTATTGTGAAACATTACTCAAAATGATGTTAGACAATGTGAGAACAGATAAAAATGTTGAATGCAAAGCTGGTACATTTTTCTTTGCATTTTAACCAGAAGGTGGCATTGTATCATGTCTTTTGGAGGCAAACCATCTTTATCCCATAAAACTGCAGTTTACAAACAACAGTAACTTACACTTTTCTTTCTGTGTATAGGCACGTGTTTTTATTTTGATAGACACAACAAATATTCATTCAACCATGTTCCATACACGTGGTGAAGAAATGTTCTCCCTATCTGCTTCCACTTTGCTGGCAGACTGACAGCTCTATTATTCTTTTATTATTCAGATATATTTCTGGTCAAAACAATCTGAAGACCTTTATCTAGAGTACTACCTATATACACTCTGTTGTGAAATGTTGTTTCAGGTCCCAGCTATGTTTGAAGGGCTAGTTTATAGCGGTGCCAAAAGAAATTACACTGCATTGATTAACAACCAGGGCAATTGCATATACCAAGTGTACAAAGCTCCTACTTATGCTACTGAATAAAGCTGCCTCAGAACAGAAACAGAGGCTGCTTAAATCCAGAAACCAAATTGTACATCAGTGAGATGAAGTGATCTGAACAGCTGGCAGAAATTTTATGGACAACTGAAATATGTATACTATTTTTCTTCATACACCAGAGAGAAAGTTATAAGATTCTTAACTAGCTTATCAGATTCCTCCAAGATTTGCTTAGATATGTCAAACCAGGTAGGAATGTTAGCTGCTTAAAACACAAATCATTTTTGTCTGTGTATGATTTTGAGAGGCACAGCATTGGCAGTCAGATCTTCTGCCTCTATAGTCCATGGTCTCCCACAGACTTTGGGAAAGCTTTCCAAAGGAGATGACAGTCTCAAATATTAGAAGAGTCTCTTCTGATCTTGGTCTGTCCCAATTTCAGTCATGTTTTGTATAGTACGAGCAGCTCTCTATTGGAAAACCCCTAGAGACCACTGACCAACCATGAGAAGGTGACAGTTACCTGCCATCTAAATTAATTCAGCTTCCTAATTAGTGAAGATCTGTTTTTATTACCTGACTTTCTGATTGGTTTTTGAAGCAATGGTCCAGGAAGCACATTTTGCTGAAATATAGGTCCATACCATATCGGAAAAAAATACAGACTTTTGGGCTTCCAGTCTAACGTACAGATTTTCAGTAAGAACTTCAGTAATTTTCTAGAACATTTCCCATCCAAGTGGAAATAGAGCTGTACCTGAAAGTGAAATATGTTTAACTTTGCTACGGTGATTCTACAACCAACATCTCTGCTTTTCACATTGAAGAAGACCTAAGGTTCTGTGGTCTAACTCCTTAGGCATATACAGGGTCAGGTTCATTTCACGGTGGCATTCATGCACAGCTTCTAAATCAAACTGAGAGAAAAAATCAAGAAAGTGTAGGTGTGAAAATCAGAGAGGCTGCTGCCATCTGCTTGTGCAGAGCCTGTGGTCAGGATGGCTCACCAAGGTCACAGGCAGCAGCTTGATTCACCACAAGGGACTCAGAAAAGCACTTTTAGAAACAGGCATAATAATCAGCTCCTTAACCAGTGGTTAAGAAATCATGTTGCCTGCTTGACATGGACACATCTCTGCTGCAGAAAGCAACCAAGTTCATACCATCCAGCTCACAGGTTTGCTGTACATGACTGCAAACCATGCGCAGGCTGTACGACGTGCTATCAACATACGATACTACAACCAAAGAAGGAGGGAGGCTTTTAAATAATAAGAGATCTACCAATATATATTGCATCAGACAAAAGTGTCCCACTACAACTTGTATTTCCTGTTTTGAGGGTTCAGATATGGGCACAGCCATATCTGAGAATCAGTGGATGGCCTCCCTTGCACCTTAGCACTGAGCCAAACCTGTATCTGGATTCTGGAAGATACGAAGAGCAGGCAGCTAAGACCTTTCCATTTCTAATTATCTACGAAGGAAAGGTCACAAAACACATGAAAAACCATTTTCGATCAATACTGGACTCATTTTTCCCCCCACTGATTTTGGAAAATGTTTCTATGGTTAATAACGCTGTGGGATATATACAGAAAGAACAGAACTGGTGTGCACGTAAACATATTTATTTGGCATTTTGCTTCACTGAGCATCGCAGTCCTCTGTCCAATCTTAATTTTTTTCTAAGGGACCATCACAAAAAAACCCTATAACACAAAGAAAAACAATCTGCAAATGCTCCCTTGAAATGTGGCCTTTCCTGTCTAGTTACAGAATGAAATCGATACACAGCTGCAGATTTGTTGACCTGCACTTGAGATTGAAACTATAATATGAAAAAATGAAATTCTTCCCTGATGATAGATTTTTTTTTCTCCCCTTAGATACTACTAGCGGGAACAATATAATGACTGGAAGGATCTGCAGACCTCTGTATAATGTTAGAGAATGTCATGTTGAGAAAGGGCATATGTTCTCTATATCACTGCTCCTTAATCTTCTCAGATTTTCACAAAGAAATCATATTAATCAAATCTGCTTTCAGCTATATGAAAAGTGCAGTCTGAATGGTTCACAGCTTAGGAAGAAATTGAATATAGAGGAAAACCTTGGATAGAAATAAGCCTAGAACTTAAAATAACTTGCTGTTGTCCCTATCTCACTTTATGATTCTGAATAGCTCTGACAATTATGCAGCAGAAAGCTCTGAATCTGCCCCATACTGTGGCCCTGGAGTGGTCCAGGGAGGCAATTCAGGAGGAAAAGAATTGCTAGATGAAGCCAGACTGGTTTGCCATCTGCTACTGGCTTGAAAAGAAAAATACAAACCTAATACCAAATCTTACCTAGATAAATACCAGACAGGGGCAAAATACTGTCTGTCCTCTGAACCAGCCTACCCTATTTGAGAAGCTCCCTGGGAGCTCGAGGAAGGTGAGGCTGATTATATACATGAGGAGCGAGTACTGCTTGAGCCTCAGCTCCCTCGGGCCTTGCCATCACCGTGGGTAGGGCTGAAGGGAGCAGGCAGGGTTAGTTCCCTGTTAGTTCCCTGTTAGTTAGTTCCCAGTTAGTTTCCTATGGCAGAAGGAAAGCAGAAGATATCACTAGTGACTGGGAATAGTCTGGATATTGCTCTGTGCGTGAAGCATCCATGGGAGACACTGTGGAGAAAGCTCCATGCATGGTAATATTCTAGTGTTCCCTCTGAGGTGGAGCTGCCTCCTTATTTTGGGTTATTGTGGAGAAAGCCTTAAATCTGTGTTTTAATAGTATACCAAATAAAAGCCACACCACTTACATGTGGTTTCCTCATTGCTATTGGTGTTTGGTGTTTATTTGGCACCACTGTTGTGTTTGGCACCATTCAAACTGCAGAGACCTGTTCCCTGAGCCCAAAGCCAGTGTTCTAATGACCCAGTCCTGCTTTCATTGAAGTCTCTGCGATCTTTGCTGATGATTTTTGCTGTGAAGAATAAGGTGGATGTGAACATGCTGCAGAAGCAGGTTTCTTTTCCTTTCTGTTAAACCTGAATATCAGGCTTATGGGTAGGTGATGATCATATCACAAAGTGTACTTTGAGATACAAATGCCAAGATATTAGTTCTTGTAATAGGATCCAGAGGGCAGTTCTGTGTCATTTAAAACAAAAGTACTAGCATTTTGCCGAAGGTAAATATAATTAATTCTAGGCGAAACAAAAAAAAAAAAAAAAAGAAGAAAAAGAGGCACCAATCTAAAGAGAATTATATTTTAAATTGGTGCCAGAAAAACAGGATATTCTTGAGGTCTCTCTGAACACGTCTACTTCTGTCTGGACTCTGGAGAAAATCTACTAATAGCAAAGGCATGACATTAGATTACAACCACAAAATTGCAGTCTTAAGACTGTAATGAAAATGGGTTAAGTCTACACCATTTCCTATTCCTATTATAATCCCTGCCATAAGAAAGCTTTTCCTGGAATTATTGAAAAGGAAATTCTCCCTTGCTTGTACATGTCATTTCATTTTTCCTCTCACTGCATTTGTAAAGATAGCTGAAATTGTTTAGGTGACCATTTTTCACAATACTCTCCAAATCTGAGGGTGGTTACTATAAAAGCATGGGCCAACAGTTGTTGTACTGCGGTATTTGAAATCAGTAGTGCTTAATTCTGTACAGACACATGGTAAAGGCAAACTTCTGAGGAGAAATAGGCACTGAGATTTGAGTCTATGGGGCTTGCAGATGCTCAATGCATCCAGGATCCAGATATAAGACCTCTCTTTCGATTGTTGCTGGTACCTGAACAGTTGAAAATACTGATTCCTGCATATATGCCAAGGCATTCCTGGCTTGTGATAGGAAGACAGCTGATGGATTTGTGGGTCTTTTGCTATGTGGAATATGGTGGATCTCAGTACAGTAGGGGAAGTAGCTGTGCTCAGAAAGCTGATCCCTCAGGAACAAGATTTAATTTTCTATCAGCAAGTCCCTATTCTCATGATGGCATGAGAATACAAATAAGTTGTCCAGTATAGGGTGTGATGATGGGCTTTCCGTGAGTGATGGGGCAGTGGGCCTCAGTGGTGAGGACTGTCCCACCAGTGCTCTTCATTGGGTCCATAGGCATTCCCTGCTGTACCTGAGGGGATCCTGCAGTGACAGCTCTGAGGATGAAATGCTCTACTCGTGGCAAGAAGACTTGCACTGTGATGGGCGACACAGCTTAACCACACAAGTGCAGTTAATACTGCTCATCTGAGAGGGTGGATTTGCTCTGCATGCTGCGTGTGCATGCAGACACTTGATGGCCTCCAGGAGCTGGGAGCTGCAAATTCGGCCCTGTGTCCTGCCTTAATAAGGGAGACTGGGCACCACTCAGCTAAAGCCCTGTTTGCTTTGAACAGTCACTCAGGCATAAATGACTCACTATGAGGTGTTAAAGTCATGCTGGTTGATGTAGTATTCAGAGGTCTAAGAGCCTCAAGCTCATTGCAAAGGAAACAAAAAGATTTCTTCATTGGAGTGGTAAGAAAATACAGAGGGAAACATGTTGCTTGGAATGCTTTTCTGACACTATTGGAAATTAGCCTATCTATTTAGAAATTCTGGGAAACAGTCCCAGGGGAGCTACAAGGCTTTAAAAGCATTGATTGAAAGGAGATGATGAAGCTTGGTCATAAAAAAGAGTTAGCCTTGCTGACATGTTAAAATAGAGGGCTGAAAGTGTGGAAAAACACTTGAATGAGGAGAAAAAAAACAGTTTTAGAATTATTTCCAACTGCTGGGTGTTTAATCATTGACTCTGAATAGCCAGCTTATATTGAAAGGTCTCTGGTCTTCTGTAGGTAGACAGCGGTGGAGGTATTTTAGCAGAAAGTCATAATTAATTCGATGCTCATAATTCAGTTTTCACCTGGCTCTTCACTCAGCTTTTCACCCAGACAAGTGTTTGGTAGCCCAAGCTGACTCTTTAGAGTTGTACTGATTACACAGTGCTCTGTTGGCACCAGAGAAGAGAGACTGAGTTCACACAGGTACCAAATCTTTCCAAGTCCTATGGTGGTTAAGATCGGAGAATTTTGGAAATTCTAATTTGACTATATAGTATATCTCATAATATGCATGTATATATAGGGATATATATATATATAACAGGGATTCACCAGCTAACTGCCTGTTTTCCCAGGAAACATACAGTTAATCATAAAGGATTGTTTTCTCTCTCTGCATAACCCCATTGTGGTCTCACCGCAGCTATTTCTGTATGTGGATGACCTTAAAAATATGAAGATTTATTAAAAAGATAAACCTATGTGCTTATTTCTTTTCACAAAGCCAAATTGCTATCTCGGCAGGAAATTCATCCACTAAGACATTCTGTCTGTCACGTAGGGATAGACGGGGGGGTCACCTGGCATGTGTGTGCTTTTCTCACTTATGCAGATAAATGAGTTACACTTAAATCCCAGGGAGGAAAAGGTAACATGGCTACACTTCAAGCTTTGTTTTGCTAGGCACAGGAAGGGTGCCCAAACTGACCCTCCTTATAGTGAGAATGCTCTAGAAGTCTCTGGAAATCTGCAATTTAGGGTGAGATGGAAGAAGTTCTTTCTAGGGAAGGGTACAGGCTGCTGCCCCTGACATTTTTAGGCAGAAGGTTATAAAATGTAAAAAAAAGAAACTACTTTTGAAATTCAAAAAAGATAACTGAAATAATTGTTGTTATGGATAGTAAAATGCATTTAACAAGGGAATTTGTTACAGATCCATTACTATTTGTAACACTCCTCTGTCCCAGGAAGCCCTTACAGCTGTTTGCAGGAAGTACATAGTAGGTAGGGGTCACTTCATCCTTTTTCCTTATGCTTTTTCTCTGAGGAACTGCTATTAATTGCCATCAGGTGCATGTTATTGTGCTGATGGGATTTCTAGTCAGACCAAGTCGTTTTCTGAAGTTACATTCATAAGTGTCTCCGTTTCCATACCAAACACTTGACTTTACAGACACTTGGGAGTTCTGTTTGCTGCAGGTAACCTTTTCTACCAGCTGAAATCTGAAAATCCTTTATATGAACTTTATAGATGTCTCATTTTATGAATCTTTACCTGTTGCCTCATCTTAAGCTTCTTTCCTGGCTCCTTTTTCTGCTTTCCCTTTGCTGCATCCTCTGACATATCGGCTCCTTTGCTCCTTTTCCAGATAGATTCCTGAATATTGATGATGTTTTCATGTGTCTCCATTTCCTTCTCAAAAAAAGTATTCATTTCTGTCTTCTGATCCAGCAGGCCACCTACTTTGGCTGATACCGATCTTTTTTTTTTCCTGGTACTCTTGGACTTTACCAGAACAAGGATTAGTTCTGGTTCTTTCACATGCCTACTAAACCACAGTGCAGTTAGAGCATGTTTTTTTCTATATTCTGTAGCTTATAAAAAGAGCAGCATACCTTACCTTAATCTAAATGCTGAAACATACTGTATTTTGAATGGCTGGCTATACTTCCTCTTTGTCACAGGTGGTCAGGTTGTGTAAGGAGAGGAAAAAGAGCTGTAAGCCAATTGCATTTTTTGAATGCTGAAAAGGCTAGCTAATATAATCCCTGTCTGTCAAGAGTGTCTAGAAACATTACAATATTTTTAATATAATTAATGAAAGCTTAAAACAGAAAGAAATCATGAAGCATCGGGGAGGCTTTTGCAACAAGATTTGAAATATTGAAGATGGAACTAGGACTGTCTAGAAAATACCAATAATTGGGTAATAAGATAAACCAAAAATTTGACCTTAAATACAGATATTGCCTGAAGTTCAAAATTCAGATTGTAACTGGGGACTTGATGCAATTTCTGGGTTGCTCATTGGTCTCTCATTCTCTGTTGGCCAGTTTACTTATCCATATGCTATCTCTGGCCAATTCATTACACAGAACATGTAATCTTTAAGTTTTGTAAGGAAGATTGATAAAGCATGAGGAAAGTTGAAAGTTTTCCATAATATTTTCCATAAGTTTTCCATAGTATTTTAAAATAACTTATTTGAGAACCATATGAAAATAAGTGTATGTGAGTACAAACATATATATATGCATCAATTGAGACCAGTCTTTTAATAGACTTTGTTTTCTTCAAGAGTGTCAGGTCAGTGGAGGAAGTATAGTGATAAGAGAAAAAAATCAGTCCTGATGCCATCTGTCCGATGCTAGTTGACTGCTGAGGCAGTAAAATGGAGATTAATATAATTCAGTTGCTACAATCTTCTTAAATCTCAAATTAAATTAGCATTAGGATTGGCACTTTTTAGGCTGCGCTGATGGCCCTGAATATGATTCCTTCTTGCTTTCTCTGGTTTCACTTCTTGTTAGTTGCTATTATATTTTCATTAAAACGTAATTTAATAAATCATGAGATTTCCTGCCTCTAAAACAATTATAAGAATGAAGAGTGACGGCACTGGCTGGGGAATATTTTGAAATTTGTTAAGTCTTTGTGAAGGATAACTAGGACACAAAAACCTTACTATTTGAATAAAAACATTTATTGTAATAGGAATTGCGTTCCAGATGGAAGTGAAGCAGCACTTGAGTCATCTTCTGGGTCCCAACTCTCTCTCTGCCGCATGTGAGTTCACACAGGTCACCCGTGTCAATACTTTTGGGAACTGGTGCTATTTAACCTGCATATTGGCTATTCACAGCGGGGGGAACAACTGGGCACTAGCTCCTGGGAACTGGAATTCACAATTCCTTTACATGTGTAAGTACTGAGGATGACACTGAAATTATTTTAAGGAAATGCCAGCTGGTTAATTTAAAAATTTCACAGGCCTCTGCACAACCAAACACGCATGATGTTATGACATGACTGTACAGGAGGCTGTTCAGGACCAGGTGCTCTTTAGTGGCCCTACTGTACTGCTTGAATACCTCTATTCAAGTTGTTTAAAAGGTCTCCAATCACAGAGCGAGAGTGAGGAATGGTGGAGAAAGCAGTGAGAGTTCGGTGAGGGAGGATAGGGGAGTCTGAAGGAAAAAGAGGGAGATTGTTTCAAGCAGGCAGAAAGCATGTGAGCAGCAACCTGGGCTGTGTTTATCCTGTCATGTTAGCTTAGGAGGCAAGGTCACACTCGATGGTTTCCTCATTGCTGGCACATTAGCTGTCACCCTGGCCTTGTCGGCTGTCAGGAGCGCGGCCGTGTGCGTGCCCTGCGGAGCATAAGCACGCTGGGGCTCAAAGCGTGCATGGAGAGAGCTGAAAGAGGCCAGTCAGCAGAGCAGTGGCGGGAGGCAAGTGATGGGCTGCCAGACAAGGAGCAGTTAAGCTCAAGAGGGTGCAAGAGCTCAGAAGTTGCTTGTTGCATCTAAAGGGAAGCAGGACGGTGGCCAGCTGGAGCTTGGATCAGAGACAGAAGCAGCAATTGTCTTTTTCAATAGAGACTGTGTCAACAGGTTTTCTCCTTAACTTCACTGCAATGCACGTTACCAAAAGCCACCTTTCTTGAGTGATAAGCTGGAGAAGGGGACTACTAAGGGGACCTGTGTTTGCATGCAGGTCAGCGCATAGCCCAGGTACCACCTGCCATAGAAGACCTGTTTTCCACCAGCTGTGAAGAAACAACATCAAGATGCAATAACAGCAACAGTTATCTTCCATGGAGACAAAGGCAAATAATCCAATTTCATGCAGCATCTCTTCAAAACAGACAAATATTTCTTACTAATATCTGCAGTACATGAGACGAGCATAACTCTGAGCACTCTCTGTGGACAATGGTGCCTTCAGAGCCAGGGAACACACCTACACTGGGTAAGATGTGTGCCTCTGACTCAAAGATAATATTTACAGCTGCGGTGGTTAGGTTCCTCAGAGCATGCCGTGAGCCTTCCTTTCATACTATATTATCCTAGACTGCATTGTTCTCTATGGGAGACACTGAGTCTGGCTCCCTTTGGAGTGTGTCGGGAAGCAGGAAAACACACATGCTGTACTGACTCCTACAAGACCACTCACATTCATCTCGGAGGCAGCAGGCTCATTGCAGCTAATAATTTCTCTTTTAAAACCTGGCTCCTCACCATCTTCATAAACCCTGAAGCAAATATGATAGTACCCTCAGGCCCTCAAGAATGCTCATACAGCAGGAATTTGGCATCTTCCAAATGCGATTCAGAGGATTATTCATTACATTGTGCCCCTGAAAATGTCAAGGGGAGATTCCTCGTATGCTGCATAGACCATTTCATTCCCATTGGATGGGGGTTTACCCAGGCCTGAGGGGACCTGTCATTTCTGGAATCATAAAATATAGCACTGGGTAGGGTACGGAACCTGAGGGTAAATATGGAGAAGACAACTGAGGAAGAGTCCAAGTTGATAAGGAGAAAGTTGAAAGAAGTTGACCTACTGGATGATAAACTGGGATAAACAATAGAATAATAATTAGGAATGTGAAGAATTAAAACATTAGGCATGTGAGCATGGGAGAGCAATCAGGTAGCCTCTGCAGCTAAGTGCAGGCACTTGGGATCCCTGATGAGTGCCCATGGCACAAGGAGAGAAAAAATCTCTGTGACAGTTAGCACTGAGTGACTCTATTATACCTAGAGGTGCCTAGACTTCAGGTGTGCCTAGACTTCAGGTGTCGGCTGAATTTTCAAATTTATAGCAGCCAGATGCACATCCAAGTCAGCATATCCAGGCACCTTGGTTATCAGGAGCAGAGGCAAATCCTCAAAACAATAATAAAAACAAAAGGATAGCTTGTTTTCATATTACAGTATATGAAATCTAGCACATATTTTGTTTTATTTTGTTAAATGTATTACAGAGGATTCTACAAGCCTGACTCTTGGCCAAGAATCCTGATGTAACATATACAATAAAAACTGATTTATCTTTGAGAGTCAAAATGTATGACAGGATACTACAGAAGGAAAAAAAATGCAGGAGACAATGAAAATATGAACATGATTAGTAAAGTAGGCAAGTGACCAGAATAAAAGTTTAGTCACCTACAGTTGTAGGACATGTCACTTAGGACACACTATTTTGCAGCTATTTTGATTCAAGATATTACTTGGTGAGAAAAACTTCTTTTGTTCAAATAAAACCACAATAAGGAACATACCTGTACTTCTCAGAAATTAAACATCTTCAACATGATGAAAAGTCATTACTTAGCATTCATTAGTTCTTACCTTATTCAAATACTGCATTTCTACCCTATCCTAAAGGGGATCCCATAAAGGGGATGCATCATACACAGAAGGAGCTGTTTAAAGGTGTCTCCTGGTGAGACATGTGGAATAAGAAGAAGGTGCAATGACAGAAGTCCTTAGCAGAGTGTAGTGCAGGATGCAGGTACAGAGATAAGAAAAAAAAGCCATAAAGGATAGGTCTCTTGAGAGGGTGAACGAAGACCTTAAAAGTGATGCTGGAGATGTGAAATGGGGAAATCCTTTAGGGTAAAGTGAGATGATATAATCCCTATAGCAGAGAGAATTTTAGATCCAGGAAATAAACTGCAATGTCTTTTTAAGGAGCTGCATAATAATTTACTGGGGATAGAGGAGCATTTCTTCTCTCCATGTGGTCATTCAAACCATGCTAACTTACTGGCACCCTGTGCATGTTATGGGATTGCTTCTTGGTGAATACTGAATAATTACCCTTACCACTGAAGAGATTAATAGCATGAAGATTAAGCTTCTGTGAATGCAATCTTGATTATTAGGGCTCTGAGTGTGTTGCTGGGAATACATTGCTCAAGTGTTCAAAAAAGTGCACAGTATGTACTGTGTTATCAGTATTTTAAAAGTTAAGAGTTTGACAGGAATTCCAACATTAAAAGTAATCTGATATGAAACACTCTCCGGGAGCTAATCTATCACCATTTCCTATTTATATAACTAGATCAACCATAATGAATTAATACAAATACAGGGAAAGTCTTGATGCACTTAGCAAAGTGTGTATCATTGACACAGACTTTAAATGCCCGCCAGCTTATACAATACACTTGTTTTGCCTACTGCGTGGCCTTTTTGAAAACAGTGTCTTATTTTGGTGCCTGCAGTTTTTAGGTTTCTTGGCTTTAGACGGTGGTTGATTTTCAAGACCACTCACCTTCAAAGGGGTTGAAGACCACAGTCAGTGGAATTTAAACTTGTTCAGACTCTTTGAAACCCAGTGTCTCTTAGACTGGAGACCAAAGTCCAGCCTAGACACCTGCTCTGATAATCTGATTACATTTTTGTGGTTGGTTTAATTCAATCTCAGTGGCCAGGGCAAAATGACTGCAAGCACTGACCCACCAGACCTGCTCAAACGCCCCACAGCATCATTGCCCTCACCAGAGGAAGATGACCTCCTTCTCAAGGCAGAATGTATATTGGCAGTAACAGGGAAAAGAAGGAGATATTGTTTTCTTCCATTTACTGTAATGCATACTATTCCCTGAGAA
>JAUBOD010000469.1:2903905-2917240 GCA_032353885.1 Nothura maculosa | reverse complement strand
TTAGATAACTACATAGTCACTGCACATTTTAGGGTGATGGGGACTCCTCAGAAATGCTGAGGTAGGGCTGCCTGCAGAATTAATGCATGAAAGAGCTGCCGGGCTCCTCCTGAGTGCCTGGAAACAGGAAAACAGCTACCATCCATCTCCTGAATCTTGTCAAGTGCTTTGTCCTTTTCAGATTATAAAACAAAATCTTAAATCCCAAGGAACATTCAATGTCCAGTTTGCACTGACGAGGCTCCACCAGAGGCAATCCATTTCTGCTACTATCACTGATAATAACAGATATGATGGTCCAGGTTCTTAGTTAAGTCAAGGGCTATTAACCTGCAGAATTGGGAGGAGGTGGCCAGAAGATAATTCAGGAGCATTCCCAGTTCCTGCAGAGCTCTCTCGAATCTGATGTGGGGAGAAAGAGCAAATTGGTTACAAAATCTTCCATTCTCTTTCTCATGTTTGCCGAATCAGACAGTGCTTTTTTTTTAGAAAAAAAAACAGAAAAAAAAGTAAAGCTTACTCAGTGCTACATTCATTTGGAGTGTGTACATATGTGACACAATTATCTCCAGTAAATGCTGACAAATCTAAAATGTCTACATAAATTTTGCCATCAATAAATGGTCAAGAGTTGACAGTAAGTATACAGGTGGGTGTTCCACAACTTCTGAACTTCTATAGATAAGACTGGAAAAACACAGGATAAAAGATTTTTTGTTGTTGGTAAACATCTCTATAATTGTATTTACTGTTTAAACTGTCTTTTGATTAACTTTTTAGAACATGACTTTGTTAATGTAGGTTAGCCATTATTTAATTAGACACTTGGGACAAATAAGAATCCTGTTTATAACTCTTAATCTACTTAAGTTGTTATCTAACCAGCACTCCTGAGAGAATATTCAACATATTGAACTGATTCTTGCATGCTTCATTAGCTCCTTATATCTTAACTATACATAATCATTCCCAACTCTGTCACGGTTATTGTAGTGGAATTTCTACTGAAGTCAATGAACTCGGAGTGCAAATTGACTACAAAACAGTTACTGGGACAAATTCTCTCTTTATCTGAAACCTTTGAAATGCCACTGGCTCAAGAAGAATTGCTGGAGACATGACTGAATTTGGTTTAATTTTCTGGTATTTATTCAAGTTAGTGCCTTGGAGAGCTGGAGTGCTCTCATTTAATTTTAATATTTTGAGTTGAACTTGACAAATACTGATAAAAATAATGCCTTCAGGGGTTGGTTGAAAAGCTTCTTTGTGACAACCTGAAAGATTTCTGTTAGCATCAGGGAGCCCTTGACTGAGCTTTTAGTGGTCATGAGGAAAGGTAATTGAAAACATCAGCCAACTATTAGGATACTTAAAAGTGGTATTTTTTTCATGGATTTTTAAAAAATACAACTAAATGTTTATTGCATTTAGACTTTGCACAAAATACAATCTTTTAAAATATAGTCAAAATAGACTAATATCATTTTGTTTCATTCAAGGGCTAGCACACAATTTCTGGTGTTTTTTTTTATATAGAATAAAACAGAACAAGGGAAATAGAAGAGAGAGAGACCTTGCAGGAGGCAGAATTTATATTCAGCTCTGAAAATGATGAAATATTTAAGATATTCCTCTTCCTGTTTCCTTTCTTTCCCTTTCTTCTCTCCCTTCATTTTTCCTTCCTCTCTTGTCTTCTTTCCTAAAAGAATAGGTTTAAGAAAAAGGTTTAAATGCACAGCTCCATTGGTGTAGGCACAAGGTTTGTAATTACAAATTTAATTACACACACTGGACTCTGTGACATCGTACAGTGAATTGAGAAGACTAGTTACAAGCTTGAACAAAAGTACCTAGCATGGAATTTGTTTAATCTAATTTCAGCTACAGTAAGTAATTTCTAGAAAGGAAAATCATTTAGTGGCCGTTTCTAAGCAAATTAGCAATTTGAGCACTTTAGGAGGACAAGTCCTCCGATTTACATTGACATCTGTCCTACCATGAACTAAACTGCACTCAGGAAGCTTTATCAGATGGAGCCTCACTGATCAGCTTAGACCAAATTCTTGCCCTTGATAGACGGTTAGCTGAGTACTTGACAGCCCAGCTGGATGTGCACTTCCATGAGATATTGGAAGACAAGTTAATTTTCCTCTAATGCAGTTAAGCTGGTATGAAGCAGGGACTACCAGTCACACCATAGAACCAACTCTCAGATGATTCGAGTGAGGAAGCAATTCCTTCATTTAACAAGCAGTAAAAAATTAGTTTTGTTATGTACATCACCTTCTTGTACTATTACTTAGCTTTGATCTAAGGAAGAACCTTAAGAATCTTTTGACTTTCACAGATGGAAGTGGAGTTAATGCAGTGGAGTTAATTTGAGCTCTTACTTTGATTTTAACTCTTACCTACACACGAAGTTTGCTCACCTGACTTGGGTGACACTTTAGTTTCAGGATTGTTGACCCAGCTGGGAATAGTGATAAACAGATGCCGCATTCATTCAATCCATTATCTTCCAAGAAGGATTCTGACTGAATTGATTGCATGCTAATAATTCTCTCACCTTTTTCCATAACTCTGTATGCTCAGAAATGCTGACAATCCTCATTGCAGTTTAGCCTTTGTGGAGACCTGTAGAGAGGTTTTGGAGCATAAAGTCAGTGGCTGTGGGCCCAAAATTTTATCAGTGTGCCCAAGCGTGAAGCAAGTACCTATGAGAACTCAACTGCTTAAAAAACGGCTTTGCATAATATGGGTGCTAAGAGCAAAACTAAGGCTTTTTTAAATATTGATACATCTTTTTAAGGGTTCCTGATGCATAAAAGGTCCACAGTGATTTCTAATTTTGCTGTTTATTTCTTATTGTACAGAGTGATTGTAGTTAAAGAGGCTGACAGTTCTTCAGCCTCCTTTTTCAGGAGCAATGTTAAAATCTTATCCTTGCTTTCTGAGAGCAATGAACAGTGCTGCAACCTTAGCAAATTTTGCAGGGTAAACAGAGTCTAAATCATTAATACTACCTCCTCAAACTCCACTGAGGTTTCCCACCCACGGATCAACATAGTCCAAACCCAGCTGAGCCTGCAGTATGTGATGAGATCACTGCATTAATTTCTGGGACAGTAGGTGTATGTTAAGAGTCCTTGCTTTTGCTGTTGTGAATTTGTTTGTTGCTGTTGAGGATTTATAATTTCAGTTTTAAAATATGCATCAATCTGAAACTTGGTATCGGTGCAGCATTTGATTTTAAAGTGGAGAAAGCACTTGTAGATAAGCAGTTATTTTTTAGGTTTTGGAATATTTTGCTGACATTGATGCTGAAAAGACAATCATTAAAGCTGAAGTATTGCTAGCTCTCCATGGGCAGGATACAATGTGTTGGCAATTAAGAAAATCTGAAGAACTGAGTCCCTAAATACCATGCAAGCATACATACCTGGATTTCATATTTTCCTCATATTTTCCTCATATTTGCATGTTAACATGACATATTTATGATAATACTTTTTGTACCATATCCAAACTACATGTTCCTGTGACACGTTTTCTTTATGCTGAAGGCTGAAACACTTAAGAGGGTCCACTAACTCAGCTCTTCCAAATGCTGTGATGATACATACACGTATAATGTTGTAATCCTGAGTTTCCTTTCCCTCAACTGTTCCTGAACCAAAATTCACAAGAGAAAAGGTTGCTTCTTGGCAGGTCCTCCTTTAAGGGGTGCTGGTATTCAAAATTTTAAGTCAGCTACTCAGAATTATAACACATTTGCTGTAATTTAGTTCCTAGAACTAAGCTGTCATTGTGGCAATGTATGTAGGATTTGAAACCTGAGCTGTAAACAGTGAAGAAGAGGATCACAGGATGCCACCTGGAGTTCCCTATTCAAGACTGGGCACTGCTGGCATGGCTTAGAGCAGCAAGGTTCTTAATGTTAACTTACTGTTAAATCCACTATGTCTGCTGCGGGTCAGAGGTTATGGAAGGTAGAAAGAAGAGGAGCTCGCTTTTCTTTACATCTGGCCCAGCCATCTGTCAGTTCTGCCCCACTGAGGCCAGCTTCATTTCTTTTCACCTACCGGGAAACTCTTTTTTTTTTTTTGATTTAAGGTCACACTGTGATGTGATGTGCTGGCCCTAAAATTTCAAACTTCATTTTTTGTCTGCACTGCCCAGCAGGGTTCACAATATAAGTTGCTCTATATAATATAGGTATGCTCTGATTAGCTGGCACTATTAGCTCAGGTCAGGCCTGGTTACAGTCTTGGAGGAACAGGCACAAGTTTTGTCAGCCTTAACGCTAAGTGCCTCTCTGACCCAGATCTCTGCCTTTCCCCCCTTCCCTGCCCTCCTCTGACATCTGAGGTAGGAGCCATGTCACCGAGCTGGGGCAGCTACAGTCCCAGCTCCAGCCTCCGTGAAGTTAAGGAAAGCACTTGGAATTAACAGAATGGTGTGAGGTGAAGCAGCTTTAGAGTATCTGCCTGTGTGCACTAGCCCCGCGGGCCACACTGATCTTTTCCAGCTGCCTGTGGCATCCCCGAGGACATCCTCAGGCAGCTGAAGGGACAAGCTCTCTTGCCATGTCCCCCTCCTGCCACCTCTCTGGGGCAGAAGCAGAGGGCTCCCTGCTGATTACCTTTTGCCAAGCTGAAAATTCGCTATTCATGCCTCCTGTTTGCTTTCTGTCTCTTAGCCAATTTCTTATCTATGAGCATACCTTATTCCACGATTGCCTAGTTTCCTTTACAGCCTCTTGGGAGGGACTTGGTCAAAGGCTTTCCAAGAATTAAAATAATGACATCATCTTGTTTTCTTATCCGCTCTTATTTTGACATATTCAAACTATTCTCAGTGAGGATGGGAGGTTGGGACCATGAACTGAACTCCTACTGGCAGTACTCCTGAACCCCTTTAGAGTAATACCTTCATTAGTGGTTTGGAAAGTCAGGTTTTGTATTTACTTAATTACTAAAAAACTACCGTCAAGTTATATCATTCCCACCTCTGTATTTTATAGAGGAATAACAGGAGCAATCTTGGCTTGGCATTTTGCTTGTATGGGTCAAAAATGAGCAGAACAAGGTGACAGAATGAAAAAGGATTTCTGTTTTAAGTGAGAGCAATAGCATTTCTATTTTTAGCCAGCAAAATTTAATGGCACCTTTACAGCCAATTATATATTTTTTACATTCCATTCCAGTTTCTGCTTTTTCTCTTTTTTTTTAATCTTTCTTTTTGGTGTTAAATGCCCCTAAGTGGGGAAAAGATAATAGTTTACAATCAATGCTCATGGACCAGACAGCTAATCTGAACTTAACTAAAAAGTCAATATTTAGCTGTACCTTATCAGTGGAGAAATGTCAAGCACAGAGGTAGACATGAACAAATTTCCAACTGATTTCTCTTTCTTATGCCTCAGTGTTCAAAGCTTCATGGAGGAGTTTCAACATCAGATAAGACAAAATTGCCTTTGAAAAAAGAAACACATAACAAATGACAAACTTGCGGCTGCAGAGACTAGAGTTTATGAAATGAAAACACACGTCAAAAATTCATTCTAATCTCTCCTTGCACATTCCATTGGTCACCTTCCAGGCTGTGTGATGCTGGCAGGTGATAGTTGAGCGCTGCAGGCAGTCTTTAAGAGATAGCAGCAGGAAATGTTTTCTTGCTGAGTGAAGTCATAATTTGTTGCCACCCAAAACACAATTGACATAAATCATTTTGAATTTGAAAATTGCTATGGATTCTGAAATACGTGCGATGTACTGACTGGCGTTGTGTTGCTGTGCAAGAGCAACTCCGCAGCAAACGTTTTAAAATTAAAAATTAGTTTTTAAGTTACTTGTTAGCTCATAATGAATGTCACTTACAAAGTCTGCCATTCCTTTAGCTGTGCTCATTTTCCTAGAAGTGCAGGTAGTCACATCAGGGGAGAATTTAACCCTTGGCTAGAATCAGAACTCCTGGTTTATTCCGATTGCTGCTCACACCACAGATGATCTCTTAATTTTCAGCACTGATGACTCACAGCTCCCAAGCACATGCTGGCTAAAAGCCAGCATTTTAAGGAACCTTCATAGTATGCTGAATGTGCTAACTTTGTGACGGGGTAATTTCAGCTTTTCTCCATGCCCTGCTTTGTGGCAGGGATGAATGAAAGGTGAGCTGTGCTGTGCAAAGCTGTAAGCTCTAAACATTTTAAAAACTTTAGGGAAACAAGGCATTGAGGGAATGAAAAGTCCACAGTGGACTACAAAATGTTCTATAAAAATGCTGGTAAAAAAAACACAAAGGAGAGTGAAAACCAGAAATTAATTACTTTATCTGGGTCCTCAAAAGTGGCCTTCATCAACACACCAAGCAATTTACCATTATATCACTGTTCTGAACATTCTGGAATGAAGGATGGCATCATTAGGCAGCTCATGATATTCAGCTATTTATATGGCGTTTTTCCTTTTGGAGGACTCCCTCCAAAAATCAACAGCCTTAAGTTTTGCACTACAGGTACCTTCTTTTTCTTTGCCTCTTCTTTCTTTTCTTTATCCAAAGAACATTAGATACTTAGGACATGCCTAATGGAGGGAACAAAAAAAAATAAATATGAAGGTCCTTTCAAGTGCGAGGTAAGAGCTATGCTACAATATTGAATATCTTCTGAGCAAGACAAGGATTCTGAAGATTTTTGTTTTAACTTTGTGTGTCTATCCACATTCCACTTACCTCCTTTTAACTTATATATGTGAGCAATCATAGAGTCTTGAAGCAGCTTTGCTCTCTAGTATGTGACATCTAGTCCTTCACATGGAAACAGCCTCAGTCCCAGGTAAGAGACCTTCTTTGTGCATGGCCAAAGGCAGAACATGGTTTCCTTCTCTATGGGAAGTCCAACAAATGAAGAAATGGGGTTAATTTTTCACCATTTCGTTTGTGAAAACAGTTGAGATTTTATGCAACACTTGAGAAACTGCTCTATGTGTGCTTTCTCAAAGAAACAACTTGGAAAGGTAGATTCATTATATAATACAACTTTTCCACTATATCTTCAAAGATATTTAACCTTTGGCACCTACACACAGCAGAGCCAGAAAATGAATTCACATGTTGCCCATATATGGATTAGATTATAATTAAGTAATATTAGTATAAATTAACATGGACATTTCCCTCAAAATGGAATATAACATAGACTTATAAAAAGGTTGTATTTATAATTTAATAATAATATTGCAGTCTTTTCTCAACTCGATCACTCATATTACAGAGCTTTGTGTACATTGCAGCCTTCATACTTCTCTCTTTGGAATCATTGCTATTGTATGTTCAATTCATAGGAGTTTGTAGAAAAAATAGATGCATATCTTGTACTTCATTTCTGTCTCTGTGTACTCTTAATTTAAACAAAAGGCCTTTATGGTTCTGGATCATCTCTTCTACTTTAGAAAACTTTATCTGTAAATTATGTAAATGTTTATCATCACACTTTTGTTCCACTGGACATTTTAGGAAGAAATTTGGAGCACCAGGGCTGGGGAGTGGATAGCAGTGTAGAGCCGTCAAGAATGTGTGTGAGATATTTGGGCAGGATACCCAGGGAAGTGGAAGGAAAGCTTTGCTCCCTATGAAGCAGTCTAAGTGCATGAGCACAGAGCTCCAGTGTGAAATGTAGGACAGATCTGTCCATGTTCCTTGGGTAAAGATCAGATAGGAGAGGAACATTGCTGATGTGGTGGTGGGGTCTGCTACAGCCTGCTTGACCAGAAGAGGTAGTGGATAAGACTTTCTACACCCACACACATACTACTGATCTCAAACTCTCTTCCCTCTTGGGGATGAAGTACTCAGTACTCAGGTTTCACAGGCAAAGCCGGCCTGCACACCATGTACAAGCAAGGCTTGGAAAGAAAGTTTTGTGAATCCTCTGAGGCCAAAAGAACAAGTTGTAGATTTTATTTCAAGTGGAGACCAAATATGTTTATTGTTATTGCATATTACAGCAATGACTTTCTGTCTCCCAGACACATTTATCATATCATATCATATTTTGGCTTGTGCCAAAAACAGCCATTTACCAACTGAGTATTGTCAAGTATGCCCACGCTATTGTGTCATATGACTATGAGGAGGAGAAGGTAAACTAAGTTCAGGAATTACCACTTTTTTTTTGCAGCTGCCTCTAGAAGTGGTGAAATTCTTGCATGCAATGAGTAAAATGTGTTGTTGAGATTTCTTTGTTGACCCTGGATGTCTCCTAGTGACATATTTCAGAGAAAGCTTCCAATGCACTCCTGCTGGAATGGAAAAAACATGTGAAAAGGGCAGAAATCTTACCCAATGGAAAAAGAAGTGAAGAATGTCCATCTAGACTGGCTTCAGCTGCATTTGCTCTGCTGCAAATGCAGTCAGAGTGGAAGAAATTATCAAATAAATCTGCCTGATAGATTAGTAGAGGGTTTTCTTCCACATAACTGTCAATTAAGGGAAGTTCAGAATTACAGATTCTTCATGGGAAGAGTTATTATCACATGCCAAAAACAGGGGAAAATTGGTTTTGAAATCTGTTTACAATCCTGTTATAGAAGTGTGTTTTACAAGTAGATTTAACATACTGTTTTATTCCTTTACTAGATCTTTCTGTCCTTTCTTTAAGTCTGATGACTTTTTTCCCCAATTGAAGTAAAAATAAAAGCATTGAAAAAAGATTCTTAGTGGACTGCTTCCTATTGAAAAATGAGCAAATTAACATTCCATGAATATATATTTTGAGTGACTGTATAACTTCAATACAAAAATTAATGTATTTGGAGGTTTATATCTTTTCTCTGCTTCAGTTTATTTGATAGAAAAGCATTCAATCTTGATTTTCAGATACCAAAAATTGGAGAATCCTTCATTTTCCTTGGCAGCTTGTCCAAGAATTAATCACCCATAACTGTTAAAATACGTTTCTTCCTCTATTTCAGCCACCGGGCTTTGATCCATTTCTCCTTGGTAGGTAAAGGAGCATGTTGTTAACACCTATAGAATAACATCAAGAAACTCCTGCATCTTCATTTTGGCAAGTTGAAAAGACAGACTTCTTGAAAACATTCTCAGTAAGGTACTTTAAAAAGAGTCTTGAGTTATTATTGTGGCTTGTTGTTGTAACATCTCCAAGTTTCAACACCATTTTTCTAATGCAGATACCAGAACTGAACTTGATATTCCAGTATTCCAGCAGTGACCTCGCCAGAGCTGCCTCTAAAGGCAGAGCTATTTCCTCAGCCCTAGTTCTCCTTTTTTCTACATCCAGGCCTCAAAGAGCCCTTTGGATGTGGCATTGTACAGAGACCTCCTGGGTAGCCTGTAATCAATCATTACTTTCAAATCTTTTAGCTGCTGCCTCCCAAAGGTCTCATCCCCTCCAAGTCCAACCTCTGCTCTTTGTTCTCAGATGTGCAACTGACTTCCTGACTGCTTGGAAAGTCTTTGAGATTCAAAATGTTTGGACATGAAAAGAGTGTTTTGGGGAAGTGCCACCACCGCAGGCTCATGTCAAGGCACAGTGGTGGCCAGTGGTTTCCTATGGGCTGGGCACCAATATTGGTAGGGGGTCCCAGCGGCAGCAGGGTTTGTAGTGTCTTCTGGACCCCAACAGTTGTCCATATCTTACATATCTCTTTGGGATGTTGCTATTGGCCTTGGCTGGAAGTAAGATGCTGTAATGGGTGGGCTTTAGGTCTGGCCTTACAGCCGTTCTTGTGCTATTTACTTGAGCATGGCTGACACTCCTGTTCACTCTGGGCACTCTCTGGACTCCCTCGGGGTGCTCCAGTGCCCATACTTGCAGTTTTTCTCTCCTTTCTGGCCACATTGAAATGCACAAATTTAGTTTTGACACTGTGCTTCTCTACTCTGACCTGCTGCACAGAATCAAGATATTTATGTTTACTCCTGAATATCTTTTTCCCCAAAGAACCTTCAGGCAGCAGACTCCATGACCTTCCTAGTTGTTCTCTTCTAGTGATTACCTCTTTTTGTCATTTAAAAGTTTTTTTTCTTTTTTTTCCTCACATCTGACTTTTATCTTCCTTACAGCAAAATAAACTGATTTGTTCTGGTCTTGCCCCTTCTTCACTCAGAGAAGAGTTGACTGCAGTTTTCTTCGAAGACTGTTCTCATGCCCTCATAGCCCTCAATTTCTCAGGCAATAATACAGCAAAATTCCTTTGACCTCTCTTCAAAAGTCATACTTTCTAAATCTCTTATTCTTCTCCTGTCTATCTCTAATCTATCTAAATTGTTCTTAAAGTCTGGTGCCCAAACTGGATTCTAGCAGAGATTTTTACAGCTCTAGCTGAAATAATTACTGCCTGGGTCTTGCATGTGACACTTTTATTATTACTTTAATAGCATTTAAGCATCAGTTGCCTTAAATATGAGCTTTTTGAGGTATATATTAATATAACTATACACATACGGTGGATTCAAATATATTTTATGCCATTTGCCCTCTTGAAAAAATCAATGAAAGACACTTCATGGTGCACTAACTAGGCAACATAATGGAGCAAATTATGGAATAGGAACCTAAATCTTAAAAATTTCCAGCTTTAATTATTTTTATCTTAATGTAAGGGTAGCTTGTTCTATACGAATGTATGTGTGGCTCGATTGTCTGCTTTGCATCATTTAGCTGTCTGGCTTGGAATGCTCTAGGTCAGGTCACATATATATCACTTCTGAGTAAGGAAATTCTCTATTTTGGATCAAGGAAAGTAACCCTGACTTATCACTAAAAAGAATAATTGCCTGGAATGTCTGCTTTTAAGTCTACTATTATGTGCTGTAAATAAATTATTGTGTGAATGTTACAATAAGCAGCCATATTTCTGGGTGACAAAACAAGCAACACAAGCTATAAGTAGTGTGAAATTCTGTGTCAACTCATCATGCTTATCATTAGTCACATAGGCAATAATGAGCAATCAATCACTGACATGAGATAACTGAAAATGAATAAAGCATTTCTTAAAAATGTATCGTATTTCATGATGTTGGCTCCCAACTTTATGACTGCTTTGGATTATTTGTTGAATAACAGCCAGCTATAAAATATAGTTATAAGCATGATAAATTTGACTTTGACAGATGATGTCTTTTCCTGTGTTCAAATATCCTTAGTTAGGACCAGCATGGGGATTCAGTATCACCAACTTCACTCAGTGAAATAAAGCGCATACATTGTGGAAAAATGCATGTTTTTCTTCAAAAAATACTATTGCTGTTTTGACAAAAAACACATTTTTTTTTTATCTTTTATGGATATTTACACCCGGTAAATGACCTTTTTTATCTTCCGGGGCATTTTTCTGAGCAAACATTTTTCTCCAGTGAGCAGACACTTTTATGGTAATCTTCATTCTTTAAAAAAATGGATTTGATGCCAAATATGAGATGAAGTCTAAAGAAGAAATACAAGTATTTTGTCTTGCTGCAAAAACCCTCTGGGTTGCTCTGTTAAGCAATACAGTTGAATGAATGAGTTGGATGTTAATTTTTGCCCATTTCATGTATTTAGCAGGGCTTTGTATTCTTCTAAGTGATGTACATTTTCTTGGAAGGCAAGGTTTACATATAAAGAGAGTGGAACAAAAAGGCTTTGAGAAATGAATTTTGAGGCCAATAATTGAATATCACTAACAAAAAGCTGCTAGTTTGGGATGAAACTAAGTTATTTTGATATGGGAAAAAATCTATATTAGGTTGGGGTCTTCTGTAAGTCTATTTGCAGTCATCACTTATTGAATAGTTGCAGTTAGCAAACATATTCCTGAGGGTCTTAATAGCCTGTCTGAGAAAGAGAATGAAAAGCTATTTTTTTCCAAATAAATCTATTATGATAAATTGTTTGCCAAATTTAGCTCTACAGAGATTACCCTAAGAAATATAAATCAGATACAGCAACTGATTTTGATAAGTTCTCTGTATAATAAGCCCTTTATCCCAAGCAGCAGATCATAAATCATGTGCCCAAATATCCCCAAATGTCAGACAAATTTCATTTTGGATGAGAATTTTGTGTTTTCAGGCTGTCTCCATTAACAAGCATCTATGTTATTTATAAAAGTTGTGTTTTCCTGATAAATGAGTATAGCTGTATGATTATACCTAGACATGTGCCAAGTGTCTGTCTCCAGACCGATACAGCTATTCACGTTCAAAAGAGAAGCAGAAATCTTAAAATTAAACATATTATAATGACATATATTAAAAGAAAGACCAGAGAAAAATGATAGAAATAAGGTGTTCATAAGAGGCTTAAGGAATGCACTTATTTATGTCTATTCTGTACATTACTTGAAAAAGCAGTGGCTCTTTCTGCAACACGGAGATTAATTTCCTTTCATGTGAAGGTGCGAACCACAGCAAACATGCTGGAATAACTCATACAAGTCACATATGCCACTGTGACTTGCTCTGCGTAGCTTAGGAAACACTGCAATTTTGGGCTTCTGGGAACTCTCAGGTAAAAGATAACAACAGCACAGCTTCCGAGCTGAAGAAAAATGTGAGGAGAGGTGTTTTGGGGACAGACATCACCCAATACAATGTGTGATTGCATGATGATTGCATTGCTGTCCTTACAGTGTTTTACGCTGGCAAATGGTTATGTCCCTCTTCTGGGACAAGGATCTGTTTCTTTTGCTGTCATAGCTGTGAAGGAGATTGAGGATCAGAGTAACATGATTGTTTATGACTCTAGAGAGCAAATGGATATAAATGATAGAAATAACTGTCAGGAATCACATAAAAATCCATGTGCTATGAAAAGGAGGCAAAGAGACTGTATTTAAGATCCAGATGTTCAAGAAGAATGGATATATTCTAAAAAAGCTCAGTCCTATGGACAGAAGAAGCTATAATGTCAAAGGGAAAAATCACCAAAAATTGGAATGGAATTTTATTATGTGTTGCAGCACTCTATTGGGAATAGGAGCTTTAGGAGCTTGCTCTAAGATTTGCTTATTCCTGCACAAAAACAAAACTAAATTAAAAAAAAAAACAAATACATGAGCTATGTATATGTTAGATTTTCAAAAGTAGCATGGGGGAATAAAGGAAAAAATAAATTATTATAAATGCTCTAAAATGAAAAATGAGTAAAGGCAACTTTTCAGAATGTCTGAAATATTCTAAGCAGAAAAGGCCAGGCTAGGAGAGGACACACCTATATGAGGAAAAAAACAACCTTTCCATGACTAAGGAGCAGTGTCGGTATTCAGGTAGGTTCAGAGAATTGAATGGAAGCCTGTAGAAAGAGGCATAACTGGTGAGAGAGAATAT
>JAUBOD010000469.1:2880497-2903805 GCA_032353885.1 Nothura maculosa | reverse complement strand
AAATCTCAGTTGTAAGGGATCTCTGGACCAGTGCTCCAGCTCAGAGAAAGGAGAACTTTGAAATTAGAATCCAATTGGGTTTTGCCTGCCTACAAGGGTAGAAAATCTGCAAGCTTTCTGGGCAAATTGTTGCTCACACTGACTTCTTTTTCCTGGTATTTAATCAGAATTTTCATTTCAGAAATCCTTCCAGAATTTGTCCTTGTTCTTTCGCTGGGTAAAGTGTGAGTTTGTCTTCTCTATATCCATATCCTTCTCTATATCAAAACCTTATTTTTTAGTAGCTAAAATCACCTACAAAATCTTATTTAGCCCACTCATCTAGTACTGAACAAGCCCAGTTCTCTCAGCTTCATGCACTTTGTACAAGGCTCACTCCAGTTTCTTGGTGTGTTTCTTGTACTGGGAAGCCCAAAGCCCACACAGCACTCCATATGTGGTCTCATCAGCCAGAATCCCAGCAAAGTCATTACTTCCTTCTATCTGCTGTCTACAATCCTGCTGTCACAAAGGTGACAAAATTGTCCCTGAGGACCCCAGGGCCTTCTCTGCAGAGCTGCTCTACAGATCATCAGCATTCAGCCATTCTGTACTGGTGCTTGAGGCTATTTCTCTTCTGGTGCAGCCTGTGTCTGTTGAACTTCATGAGGTTCCTGCCGAAGCACCCCTTTTTCCATTCTGTTGAGGCCCCTCTAACTGTTGACCCTTCCCTCCAGTGTGTTGACCATCATCCCAGTTAGGTGTCAGCCAAAAAATTGCTGAGCATGCGCTCAATCTTAAAATCCAGGTAATTAATGAAGACATCCAATAATTTTGGTCCTAGTATCAAACCCTGAGGTGTGGTCACTTAGCCAGTCATCTCATCTTGTCTTACCTTTTCAGGATGTTTTTCTTCACCAGCCATCAGCAATCTTCCTTAATTGCCATGATACTTGAAAAAGCTGGTAGAGAGCTGCCTGGCGATGACATCTACCATCTTCCACAGCATCCTCAATGCTATCCTATTCAATGCCACAGACTTGTGTATGCTGAATTTGATTAAGTGGTCCCCAATTCTATCTGACTCTACCAAGGATAAAAAGTCACTGAAACTGGAAATTACTAATACATGAACTGAACCTAATACATGAAAAGAGAAATAAAAATGAAGGTTAGCATTTTTAAATTAAAATAGGTTACTATATTGAAGATTTGGACAGTAGCAAATGTCTCATTGATCTTGAAAATAAAGTGGTTGGTGAAATCATTAAATTTATAGCAGGAGACTCACATAATTACCAAATAAATTGGAGAATATAGTTATGCATCACTAAGAAGATATAACAATATAAGTTTCCAGCATGAGAATAGCAAGGTCAATTGTGTTTTCTGTGAGCAGTCATGTGCTACAGCTCCCTCCCGAGCGGGATAAAAGAGAACTGGTGAATGTATTTTATATGGACTTTCACAGCCTTTTGATAAGACCACTCATAAATTGCTGGGAAAATAAAATTAATCACAGAATGAGAAGCACTGTTCAGTTATCTCCTAGAAAATGGATAAAATGACAAAGTTGAAATACACGGTCCATTTTCACGAACATGAACAGTTACTGACCCTTGCATTTTGGCTATAATGATACTGACGTGGTTGAAAATAATTATCAATAGTTTAGGAAATACTTGGGGCATTTTCCATAGGTCTCAAAATTACTTGATTTGGTAGGATTATGGAAGACACTGGGGATCTCAAAAGAATGTAACTAAATTGGCAGTATCTTGACACAAAATTATTCTTTTCAGTATGCATTAATTTGGTCTTGGCTATAGGGGAATTGTGTCATTTCACATTGTCTCAATTCTTCATATGGCTGGATTCTAAATTCCTTGTGTCATCATCTCAGAAAAGAATAGTTGGAGTCTATGATAACAAATTATTGAAAGTTTCTCTATTTCAAAAGTGGTCCTCTCATGGTCAATTGTGTTTCTTGCCAGTAAACCTGCTTTACAAAAAAAAAAGATACGTACAGACAAAAAGGGAATGTAAATATGTAAATGTAAAAAAATGTAAATTTTAAGTGTAAAAAACTGTAAATTTTAAATGTAGATAAGTTATTAGAAACACAGAATTGTCCCATCTATATAGATATTAACAGTTCCATATAAAAAGCTAATGAAAGAAATTTTATAAGAAACAATAGAACTTAGACTTCAGCAGTAGACTAATGTATGTAAAGACTCAGAAAAATTATTCTGAGAATTTAAAGTTCAAGAAAACATATCAGCAGAAATGTCCAAAAAAGTAGAAATGTAAGAAATAGATATTTAAAAGAAATCTTACCAATAATTAAACAACCTATGAAAATATTTGCTGTTGACTAAAACTAATGCTAATAAATAGAAAAAAAAATAAAAAGGAAGAGACTTACAGAAATAATAAGTAAAATCATCAGTATAGGAGACCAGAACAAGGAATCCCATGAACCACTTAAAGGTATATATCAACCACTGAACTTGGTGGAGTCTGAGGTATGTCTTGGGTCTAGAGTTTTCAATCAGCTGATTTCTACTGTCTTTAAATGAGTGACAGGCTTATTCACAAGTCTCCATCAGTAAACTACTCTTTGTGCCTTGACTTTGCTGCAGACCTGATCTGCTCTGAAACCTTTGTGGGTCAGAAGAAGCACAGGCTAAGCACATGCTGTCACTCACTGCTACTCACTAAGACTTATGGCAAATGAAGATTGAGACAAACTCCTGAAAAGTAATTGATTTGATGCTGGCAAGTTTTGTTGGGTCTGATTTTTGCACATTTTTTTTTCAAACTGAAGAGTATTTTCTTGAAGAGCAATCACACAAACGTATATTAGATCAGCATAAACTTATGAAATATTTTGAAACTTATTCTGCAAAAATTTCATCACACTACTGGGGTATGATGAAATAAAACACTGTTGTCAGGAGTAATAAATGCATTTTTAGTGGAAACTAATTTGAGACATTCTGTTTCTTACAGTTTACTAGTATCTCAATACCATGAGATATGTCTGCAAAAGTAAGCCTTGGGGCAAGACCACACTCGTTTTCTCATTTGTATGGTTTTCAAGGCCACATTTTCTGCTTTATCTGATTTGAGGACATAGTTTTTCCTTCATACAAAAGAAAAATTATTTCTTTTTGCTTGTAGACACAGGTCCATGCAGCTCTACAGATAAGTCATTTGTCAGCATCAGAGAGAAAGTGGATGCATTTTACTGGTGTAAACAGTATTTGCTGGTATTGCAAGGAACATGCCTGAACTTCTGAGAATGTCTTCTTCATAAAATTTACTCTACACAACTTCTTCACTTGTGACAGAAACTCACTGATAACTGGACAGCTCCAACTTGATGGTTTGCCTATTTGACATATATTGCGACCATCACTAAATTGTTTATCAATGATCAGCCGACGTCTCCAAAGCCATAGATGGCTGCAGAATATAGACATCTGTTTGCAAAGCCAGAGAGACCCCGAAACATCAATCATCTTATAAATATAGAGAGTGCCACAATTTTCGCTTCTCTCCTACGTGTCCTCCATCTCTGCACCTTTGCACTTGGGAATCATGTTATATCAACTCTGATTTTAAAAACATGGGAGAAATGAATTCTCTCTGATATACCTCAGTGGCAGAAAATGGTCGCTGAAGCTTTTTAAGAGAAAAAAAAGCAGTGTTCTACAGTGATGCTAAATGTACCTTATGTATTATAACATCTATAAAGCTAATAACTGTTTTTGGTAATTCATATTTAGGATTCATATTTATGTCCAATCTTGTAGCACAGAACAAAGAAATGCTGCTGTGGAAATGCAAGTCATCATAGTAGTAGATTTTTAGATATTATAATCTAATCATCAGACATATGCAGAAAAAATAATCTCAAATTCAGCAATTTCTGTTCTTTCATGACACTCCAGTGTGGCTAAAGGGGCTCCACAATTATTCCCAAAGAAAAAAATTTAATCTGCATTGTAACATGGTCTCTTGGCACTACTTTATGCAAAGAGGACTGGTTTAATTGTTCAGCAACACCTAGCTACCTTATAACAGGAAGCTCAGATTAATCTTGATTTTGTGTGAATCTTAGATATGGTCCAGAGCCCAAGAGAAAAAAAAAATACATAAAACTTATTGTTGGATCACGGTTACTTTTTAACCATGTTATTATTCCTCCTAAATCAAAGACATGAAAAAGTAAAAGATGTCCTGATTATTTTTTTTTCATGTTAGTCTTTTCATCTTTCACAGGAAGGTTATTCCTGCATTGCAGCATCAGTGCTGTGATGCAACACTACTGTTAAGTTGCGGCAAGAAAGACTAATAATATTCCTGAGATTGAGATATGGAGTGACTTGCCCAGAGCTGAATGGAAGAGAGGTAATGGCATGTTCTGGATTTAAGGTTTCCTGCTGGATTCCCTGCAGCCACACCTTTCATGAAGGAAGGGGCCAGATACCTGTGGCACAGGGAATCTTTCATCTTTATCTATTCCTCCTGAGCCCATGGAGACCTCCCCATGTGAAATGGGGGGAGGTTTTTAGCAGGAAACACGCCTGGCCCACCGTCTGGAGGAACTTACCTACTAGCAATTGTTGAGCTGGCATTTGTTGCCTGGTGCTAGGCAGCTTGGTGGGAAAACGTCTGACTGAATCACGCATCTTGGGAGAAAGGAGGAATCTGAAAAGAAACGTGCCTTGCATAAGGAGGTTAAAATAAGTGCCTATATTGTCCAGTACTCTCAAAAACCTTGTGGGGTGGGCAGCACCAAGAGATCCCTTGACTGCATCTGCAGAAATGAGCAGTAACAAATGTCTGGCTCCTTGAAGGCACTGTGCAATGGAGAATGAATTAGATGTGAGCTGTGGGCTCCAAAGGAACCTGTTTGTGGAGCAATAGCTGCAGGGCAGGATGGTAACCTCTCAACCAGGAGTGAAAGCAGGGGAGCAAAACAACTCTTCTGATTTAATACACAGAGAAGCTCTAGGATGAGGGCAGAGTGTTTCACACAGAACTTGCTAACAGCTAAATGGCTGCAACAAGCTCCCCTGGGTGCTCTTTGACCACCAGAGAAAAAGGAAGGCTTCCGGGCTGTGTACTTCCCTGCCACACTATGGCCAAAGCGAATTTTCATAGGACTGGTTCAGATCCTCCACAGTGCAAAATAGGTATTTTGAGGTCCCAAATGACAGCCACACCACTGGCTCCTTCAATGGAGCCCCTAAGCCTGCCTCCAAAGAGACTGTCTTGTTGGTAACATCTGAGGCTTTGCATGAAAATGAGCTTCAGCTTCGTGCTTGGTGGCAGCAATTTAACGAGATTCAGATGTTCCGATGCAGGGCTGCAGCTCCTGTCAGACATGTGAGCAGAGCCCTCGGTCCTGGCACGACTTAACAGATCAGAAACCCCAGGTCTGCGTTCTGTTTTCTGATGGCGGTTTTGATTCACAGCTAAATTGTAATTGCACAGGAAATCCAAATTTGAAGGTATGTAGCAGGGAGAGGTACTTTTGCTGGTTCAAAAGCATTTCACGATTCTGTGGGTGGTCGCAGAGTTCGGGAAAACACCCACAAATGGCAGCCGTGGCCTGGGCCGGGCCCCGGGGCGGCTCGCAGGCCTTGGCACACGTGGCCTAGACGCTCCAGGGCAGCCCGTCTTTGCTGGAGGGTGAAGCTGGCACTGGGAGCAGCCCTGCAGAAAAAGCTCCCATCTGAAAACACTATTTGACAAAACAAATAGCATGTAAATCAGGATCGTGCTGCGCTTACCCAGCAGGGCCTGTAATCCTCCTTTCCTCAGTGAAATGCAGAAGCAGAGCATCATGAGAACCTCGAAAGGAGACGGTGATCTGGGATTTTTGTAACTGCTTAGGACATTCTGGGAAGGAATAGTGAGAAATTCTGTATAAGGCACTTTGCAAAGTAAGTCTGCTTGCCAAGATTCACCAAGACCCCGTTACCCACTTGCTGGGCTACAGCAGTTATTCCTGTCACTTTAAAATGAAAATTCACGTGAAAAATGAAACGTTGTTTATCTAAAAAATTGCCTATCCAAAGGCTTATCGCAGGTCTCCAGAGATGTTCAGATAATGAGATCGCAGCAATACATGGAGAAATGAACAGGGGCTGCAAATAACTGCAAAAATGGTACCTTCTTTCTCAGTCATTTAATCCTGTCACATGTGTGAGTCCAATCTGCTTGCTTTGCCGACAAAAACAGAGTTTTGGCCTGGCAAGCGAAGCAAAAGCTCCAGGGCTGCCGCACAGCCCCGAGCCCTCCCTCCAGCCTTGCCAGCTGGGCTGTCAATTACCTTGTGATTACAGGATTTTTATTATCTAGCAGCAAGCTGCCAGGCTCAGGGCTTGCTTTCCTTCTAGCCCCTGTCACCAGCGTGTCTCTGCCTTTAGAGCTCGTGATCAGCATTGGATGAAAGCCTAAAACAGTGTCCGGATGCCCCGAAATTGCTGGTTGCTCCAAAATGTTCCTTCACTGCCTATTGCCACCCAGGCTGCTGTTGGCCCTGCTCCCCCAGGATGGTGCCTGGTCTCCCTGTGCTCCCAGCTCTGGATGTGGGAGGCAGCTGAGGCTCTGTGGCCATGGGCACCTCTGGGCTGCTGCCACTCGCTCACTGGGCACCCCAAGAGTGCTGCTTGATCCCCTGCATGCATGGCATGGATACAAGGGGTAGCACAGCCGCTTGCTCTCCCCATTTGCAGCAGCTGATTAACACTAATATGCATGCAAACCCAAGTGATTCAATTCAGAAGGTGCAGAAGGAAAATTCCATATCTGCATAAAATGTCAGGAAGTACCAAATGGTTTATATCTGCACGTCAAGTAAAGGCAAAGCTGAGCAGTGATTTAAAATCAAGTCTGTGTTATTTTATTACGGCATCGTAGCGGCGGTGCTATAAACTGCAAGTGAGAACACATTGACAGTTTTTATTTTAAGGCAGTTACAATATGAAAAAACAAGGTGCTCATGGGCATGAACAATGTCAGAAAAAAATGATATTTTTTTCCATGTGAAAGTCTTAACAAAATCCATTATGGCCATTTATAACACTGACATGCTGGGAACCTACTGCTCCTTGGTCAAATTTATGCTGATGCTGCTAGTTGTTGCACACACTCTTTTTCCTCCTCGCTCCTTCCCTGCAGCTCAAGATGGAGCAGTGAGATTGACCATGGGTCATCTGTGCCAGTGGTCCCCAGTGCTGGAGCTGTGGCAGTGGGGCCAGCCCCAAAGTGTTGCTGCCACCAGGCAATTCCTTTGTGATTTTAAATGATATGGTGACTTTAACTCAAGGCTGAGGCATATCACATTTACATGACAGAAATCCATTATGTTTTTTCTCCATGTCACCACGCCACTACAAACCCACGCAGATGGGCAATTACACCTGCACACTACAAGCAATTCACAAGCTGAATCTGATTCCACCTCCAATAAAATCAGTGGCCATTTTTCTTTGGACATTCAGCGATGGGTCATTTGAGCTATGATATTACTAATAACATTGCTTCAAATGCCAATCGGCTTGAACAAAATCAAAACTCGTCCTAAGCTGTCCATCACCACTAATGATGACTCTGGATAATTTTGACCTGTCATCTTGAAGAATGACTGGACTATGAATTATGGAAACCTCCAGGGAGCTAATACCAAGTCATCTGTTAAAAAAAGAAAAGAAAACAAAATAAGAGGCAAGACTGTTATAGATAAATGTCAAGATTTTAAATCAAGTTGATTGTTTAATGATCTGTTAGTCAGAAGCTGGTTGATTGATCTTCCCCAGCTTTACAAATACATTTTCTTGCATTAGCACATTTAAATCTTAGACAACTCTACTATCTGAACTGCTTCAAGCATTCTTGGTCCGGTTTGAAAAAGAAATAAAGGCTAGGAATGTTTTCAACACTTTCTATTGCAACATTATATGATTCTGTGTCTTTTAGGCCAATCCTAAATGCTACAGGAACATTGAGTCCGGCTGCATATCAGGGCTTCATTATGGTCTTAAATGTAGCTAAGATTAAGTTATGGAGCAGCTGGGCATTTTCTGCAGTAGGGTAAGAAACTTTCCTGTATCTGAAGTTTTGCCATGTAACTAACTCACTGTTTAGCAGCTCTATTTTCTCTCATATCATAGTTGCAGTTTTTTAATAACTTCCCTGTATGTCTTCGGTCAGATCTGCCAGGTAGCTCTAACAATGACCTCCTACTGTATTTCATATAGTGAGCTGAACTGGGATGTTACTCTTGGCTTCAAGCTGTGGTGAGATGTGAGTTTTGTGCAAATTTTAGATATGGAAGCCCAAGGACAGGTCAGGCAGCCAAAACACAGGCTGGAAAGTACAAATGTAGCATACCACAGTTGATTTGATGCCATTGTATTTATTTTGTTAATCAGTGCTGGTAGTTAAATCCTTGCCAAGAAATCGTTCAAAATTGATATTATTTCTTTTTGAAGCTGTGGTTCATTAAAGGCTATTTAGTTATTAACATTGAAGTTCCCTACATATAAAGGCTCAGGCTCCAGGCTCCAGGTCAGTCAAAAGCAGTTTAATAAGATTCAGATGGTATACAAGCTATCAGAGGGGTATAAAATTCTTCAGGCTTGCAATAACAGCTCCTGTTCCTGGCAGACCATAATATCAGCAAACTTAAGTTCCGCTTTCTGTTTACTGTAGATGGTTCTGATTCACAGTGAAATTGAAATTACACAGGAAATCAAAATATTCAAACTTAAAGGTATGCAACAGAGAGGCTCTTTTAGCCTTCCAAAGATATTTTATAATTCTGAGGAATGAAGGCATTTTGCAGCAATGTTTAGCACACTAAAATTCCATGTGAAGAAAAATCTATCGTAGGAAAATAAAGATAACAGAATAAAAACCCTTGATCCACATTCAAAAACTATGGTGTGTTTAATTTAAATTTTCTGTTATTTAAAACATTGATCTATTGTTTGACTTAAAAAAGCAAGATGAGAAAGAGAGGGGCAATATTGGACAGAAACATCAGCAAATGTACCCAGCTCATCAATAACTCTTTCTTTAACCTCTGATTGGAATTTTTGCATAAAAAATGAGGTTAAATCCCTCAGTAGTTGCTAATCCCCCATTTAGGGTGATGAATTTCCATGCTAAACAGTATTTGTGCACATGAAGAGAGAGAGAGTCTTTGCATATATATGCGTATGTGTGTATATAAGATACAAGTGTGTATGCTTTAATTAATGAAAGCAGAATTTTAAAAAGAAAATAGATTCATAGACATAATTGCATCCTTTGCTCTTTCGTTGTTTGCAGGAGATCAGCTACTTCTGTTTCAAGATCTGCCACACTGACAATGAATTTACAGCCTGGAAAGGAGCCAGCTTCACCACGTACTTATCTCCTGTTTAGTTTGCTAGTGTTATTGGCAAATTACACCAACATACCACCATCCCTTTCATTCTGAGGGAAATGGAAAACTTAAAAGATATTCAATGTATTTTGTGTGAAATGCAGATACCAGTGAGGGCGATAAAAGCTTCGGCAACAAGAAGAAAAGAATGAAAGCTGGCAGAAATTATGTGTTCTTTCAAGCTCTTTTAACTGTATTTTTGGACCAGTGTGATTACAAGGGAATTATATGCTGATGAATATATATATATATATATATACATATATATATACATATGCTAGGACATCCGGACAGGCCACCCTTTAACAAAGCACACTTTCCCTGCAGTTTGTGAAAGACCCGTGTTCTTATTGCAGAGATGTTCTCAAACTAATTAATTCCACAACTCACATTCAGTAATTACCATTATCATCTCTCTCTCTTTTTTTTTTAATAATGAAAGTGTTTAAATTCCACAGAAACCTGGCTTCTTTTCCTCCCTCTCTCTCCAAACACAGAAAAGCTGTTGAATAAGCACAATCTATTCCTTATCTTCCAGGAACTTAGGCTGGTTCACAGTGTAAGCAGCTAAGCTGAAAGATTTAATTCATCTTGTTCATTAAAATTCAAATAATTATAAAGCGAGAGATGTTAACTTTTCAGTTATTACAATACAGCTGGCAAATAGAGACCACTGCACCAACTGGGAGACTTAAAACCTCATCTTTGGTGGCCAGGTGATTTTATTTAACAGTTTTGCAGGAATTTAAATCAATACTCCTGAGAAATCTGCTTTATGAATTATTATTATGAGTAATTAATTTAAATGTTCTTTTTTGCAGACTTAGTATATTTCATATGACATATACATAGGGATTATTTTGAGAGATTGTGGGTGTGTTTCTTGCTGCCTTTAAGTACTAGATACAGCTCAGTGTTGACAGTAATAACTTACTATTCCTTTAAGTTAGGTTTTGGCAATGCTAATGGGCAATTGTTGTTAATTAGACCAGGTGGGTGGGACTGTTTGAAACTCCTTGTGCTGAGGGAGATGGGGTAGAGCTGGGCTTATAACCTTTGCTAAGACTTTTGATTCCTTTTTCTAGCTTTTTGCTCTCTGAAATTCCACCCTTGAAATATTTTTCTTCACTGGTTGAATTTGTCACCACCAAGCTTTAGGATGCTTCCATGAACACCTAGAAGTCAAATGTGTAGGTACAAGCATTAGCATTACTGCATTTTAAGATTAATTATTTCCACCAAAAAGTTTTTACTCGGTGGTAAAACCTGAGCCCAAAACACTGCAAATAGATACTGATCTGCTAGTCACAAAATGAATGTCTGTGCTTTGGGAAATTCCTGTTGACATTTGGAGGCCCTGATGTTTCTTAACACAATTGCAATGCATTTTTTCATTATTATGTGCCAGAAAATGGACACATCTCCTGGGAAGCTGGAAGTGGGGACAGAGGGGACAAAGAGAAGCAGCATGTTTGGAGCAGTGGGAGCCTTGATCTATTTATAAGCTGTCTTTTGAATTTCAATTTGCTTTAAGAGAAAACTACTTGGCTGGCCCCTGTTATGCCATGTAGATGTATCCCCTGGAAACTATACGCATCTGTGGATACCACTGGTTGGATCGTGGCAGGCAATGGAATGTTTTAGGCAAAGGAGTATGGGTTTCCTGACAATCTGACTTTTTAGGAGGCGGTCAGAGATGGCAGTAATGCCTCTGGGGCTAAGGGTTAGTCTCCAAATCCACCCACAGGAGCCATGGTCCATTTGACAGAATCACACAAGGGTTGAGGTTGAAAGCAGCCTCTGGAGAACATCTGGTCCAACCTCCTCCTCCAGCAGGGTCACCGAGAGCACAGTTTCCAGGCTCTAACCAGAGATCCTTTGAGTATTCCCAGGGATGGAGACTTCCAAACCTATCTGGGCAACCTGCTCCAATGCTCTGTCACCTTAACTGTAAGCACCTAATCTCAAGCAGGTGCATAACTCCTGCCAGTGTTAGCAAGGACAGTAAAAGAGGGCTTTGCTGGCAATAAAATTGGAAATTCCTTGTGCCACCTTCCTGCCCTTTCTAAACGAAGAGCACTCCTCCAGCCTTTTATAATACATGATTAGAAAGAGTTAAATGGGCATGATTGCCATGGAAATTTCTTAGGCATTAATGTTTTCTACTTCTTCTGTATTGAATGCCCTTGTAATAGAAAAGAAAGAACAAACATCAAAAGTACCTTTTAACTTCACAATTCTTTCTAAATTTCTTTAAACTTATAGGCTATACTGCTGGCTTTCAAACTTCAAAGCATGCAGGAGGATCAGGGTCACACAGAAAATTATTTCTTACAGTTTAATAAAATATGCATGTGAATTGTATGACCTGTCAGAGAAATTATTTATGTGTTAATGTAATGTTGTAACATTAATTACACATTTTAATTTCTTCTTCAGTTGCTTCTTTACCAATAAGGACAGTACAGAACTAAACTGGACTTTGGAACATACGATGTGTCACCAGTCACCAGAGCTTAAATTACTTGCAGACTGAAGTCTTTTTTGTTTCCACAATGAAAGTTTTTTTCATTTTTTTTTAAACATTTGGAGAAAAGGGAGTAACAGAGCTTTTGCCTTCAACTTGCAGGGTTCATGATGGATCTTTTCACTGTTCCACTGTGTTGTAGTATGTGCCTGCTGCATTTATTTATACTTCCAAAATACCTATTGCATTTTTTAATGAAAACACAGCTTTTAGTTATAGTCATTGTTGTAATATATTTAATTAGTGAAACACAAAGGATTGGTCCCACTGGAATTGATCCTTAGGAGAATTCCTATCTCTTTTTCTGTGATATTGACATGATAAACGTAGTAGCACAAGGACAAAATCTTTTGACTTATTGTTCATATGAAGGTCTTACTACATACAGAAAAGTTCAATGCCATTTCTTTTAACACTGTCCTATAGCAACTCTATAGTGACAATAAAATAGAATGAATTATCTCAGCTAGAGCATAAAATTCCTGTAAAATCTTTACGAATCACCTAGTTTTATTCTAGTCTTCCCACTTATAAAATTTGAGGCTAAATTAATTCAGAAGGTTTGAAATTCTTGCTTAGACTGTCATCATGATGCCATATAAGCATTTCTGTTGTGAACATGCAGAACTTGGAGCCCAAACTGATTTCCCAAATCTCTCAACAAACACAAGGCAGTTCTTAGACTGTGCCATATTTCACCTAGTACCCACTGCATTCAAAATGATTTAATATCTACTGCACGACTGTTGTATCATCTAGATCCTTACTGTAGTGAGACTTGAGATCTGGGTAGGGACCAGATGATGATCCTCAGGTGTAGGTTACTACCTACCTAAGAAATAAAGCTTGTCCTGTATAACATACTTTTCTGAAAATCAACTGACAAAATACAATCTAAATAATACTATAGTATTTACCTAAATAGTGCAAGACACTATTTAAAAAGTTCATCTGGTACAAAATAGGTGTAGATTGTTGCAGAAATCCAGGAGTCATCATAAGCAAAAGTGAAGAAGGCATTTATGGAAAATACCGTTTAACTTGACCTTCCACCAAATCATAAAGTAACACATACGATGCTTTTCTGAGGTTAGGAATAATGTTTAATTTTACATTTTTTCACAACTTGGCATTTCTTGGAATTTGTGGGAGACAAAGTGGAACTACCGTTGTACCACAGGTATTTTTTGGATACTACTGCTCTAAAGGAAGTCAAAAAATCCTGGAAACCCTAGACAGACTTTTTTTTTCCTTGACTTTTCCTTCCATCAGCATTCTGTGTGTATGTCCAAGTTGTGCATTTCTCATCAAAATGTACGGAATTACCAACCCTCTGGTGTAGTTGTTCACTTGCAGCAACTAAAATGATTCCATTCATTATCTAGTATGACTTTGTGGCATTTTTGTGAGCACCTTCCTAGAGACTGGGTGGGTGACCTGTATGCCAGGGCAGCCTCAAGCCTTCATCCAGGTAACTCACAATTCACCTGGTCAAGATTAATTTTTTTAAAGATAGTGCTAGTGCCCACACTGACACACCACGCTTGTGAGCTTGTTTTCTGTTTTCAGCTGTGCTATGGTCATATCTGCATGATGCAGCTCACAGCGTGTTACACCCATCCACACAGCAAGATATTTCTAGAGATAACAACAAATTTGAACCCAAGCACTGTTTTATTTATTGCCCATCTACTTGGTTTTCCACTGACAATCAAAGCTGAATGTGTACCGCTATTCGCTCCATCAGCTTTCCTAATCACATCAAGCCATTTATTCACTTTCTGACTGTATTTGCATACAACACGTTTTCTTCCTATTCCTCATTACACGTATGTAATTATTTTCACATTGCATTCCCAGAGGTGATTGACAGCATACAGATACTAGTGATGTTATTCTGCCTCCAGCAAACGCTCTGAGAAGTATATAATGTTAGTAAGGCCCCTGTTTCCTTGGTTACATTTAGAAAATTTGCATGTCAGCATGGTGCTCTTCATCATCAGAGACGTTGTGGGTCTGTCCAGGGAGAAAGCGTTTTGGAAGTGAATAACCTTTGCATTCTTAGCTTCTGCTTTGAATAAGCAGATAAGGAAAAGAACGGTTGTCAACACATGTATAGGGGGAGATAGGAAGACTGAGAAGGTGAGCTCTGGAAAGAGCTGGAAGTAAAACTGGGTTCTCAATAAAACTGGGCAAAGCAGCTGCAGCAGTGGTTGCAGGACAGGTTCATTTCCATGTGTTTAGCTCTGGTACCCGCTTATAAACGAGCACAAGATAATTAGATAATCCTGCTCAGCATTTCTCTCCTAGTCACTCTGCTCCACAGTGTGATATGGAGTGACAGGATACTGCTGCTGAGGGCTCCCAGTATTCCTGGGAACACAAGACATAAGTGAGATCTTTTCCAAGGTGCATAAAGAAAGGGCATCATGAGCAAGTTGCCTGTCCATGTAGATGGAGCTAGTAAAGACAGACTCTCTTCAAAACTCTTTTAATAGTAACAACAATAGTAAAGATTTATCATGTCTGTTTGATGATGACAGATTACTAACATGAAGAACCTGACCAACAAGCAGTGAGATGAGACTACTATTCACCAACTAAAAGCTGTGTTCATTTTCAAACAGATGAGGAATCTGGAGTTCTGGGTTGCTTTACCTGAGCTGTGATACAGAAATGTGGCTAACTACTTAATGGTCAAGTTTCTCCATTCTGTAAATGTCTCTGCTTTGTAAAGTGCACTGAAATCCATGGAGAAAAAGTGCTATGTGAGTGGTAAGTGATATGTATGTAACTGCATTTCCAAACCAAGAAAAATGTAAGCGCAGTTCCCAGTAACACATTAGAAATGGATTGAACAGTAAAGCCATTGATCCACACACGTAAGCAACTGAAGACTACATAAGCTGCAAGTTTATTAAATTGATGTACCAGCTATTTTTTCCAGTTGCTCCATGACATGAGTTCACTAAGTTCCCATCAGCAGGATAACTCAGATTGGACCACGTGCAGGGCCCTCTTCACCTTCTGAATGTCATGATGGCACCTCTAGCTCTGTGGGCTTCTTCATTTTGTCTCCACAGACAGCAACTGCAGCTGCATTGAGCTAAATGTTGCTATAAATTGCTATTAGAAGAGTATTTGGCTTTTAAATCTAGTACCATAACTGTATCTCTGTGGCATTAAAAGGAAAGTGTGATGAGCTCCCAGTCTATTTGGGCCTCTCTGGAAAAAAAAAAAAAAAGAAAAATGTTCCTGTCCTATCAAAGCAAAATCCTAAAGTGAGAGCTATTTGTGAAGGAGAAAAGAAATAACTCTGAGACACTCCAATGCAAATCCTTAAATTATCAGAGGAAGGGTAGAAGTCAGTCAACTCCCTTCTACTTCAAACTGGCTAATGGGAAGGGTGAAATTTTACCTATCTATCTCCTTTATGTTCTGTAAAGAGCTTTCCTGCCTTCAGCCTCCTCCTAACTCACAGTCTGATTAAATCTTCCACTTAATGAAATGGGGAGAGGGGTTTTGAGATAAGCTCTTTCAGAACAGCAGTTAATGGTTTGACTCTGGGAAGAGTGAATATGTTTTTTGTTTTACAAAAGAGATTCTTATCAGTGTAGAAACTTATTACCTTTGCTAAATGTTTGATATTTTCCTCATAATGTAAGTTAAGATGTGGGGAGATTGAATGCCAGTGTGCAAAGCACCAGTGTTTGGCTTGGATTTCCTTTTTTTTTGTTTTGAGGTGCCCTTCAAACTGTCATTAAGGACATCAAAACCTAGGCTGATATGTCCAATTTAAATTGGAAAGAAACGAATTTTAAGGTACGGAGGTACAGAAATATTTCCAACCCTGGCATTTGGCTGATCTATGGAGTTGGGTTGGCAGGTAGCTCGAATAAGCACTGCTTCAAGCTGTGGGGATCAGGGCACCCAGCTGTGAAAATGGATCTGCATGGCACTGTAATGATAACTGGTACTCAGGGAACTCTCTTGATCTTGAAGAATCCCAAAGGGATTTAAGGTTAGAGAGGACCACAGCCAGGTGCACTGGAACCAACATACAGATATCAAACCTGTCCCTGCTGGCAACTCATCCATCAGACCCAGCTCACTCCTTTGGGCTCTGCTTCTCCTTGGGCACTTGCAGTCTTGCTTCCCAAGCAGCACTTTCTTCCCTATTGCAGATTTGTTAGATAATTCATAGATTAGTGAGACCGGGAACCAAAATCCTCAATCCTGGCTCCATGCAAATTTGCAGAGGTCAGGGCCAGCCTCAGAGCTAAGCTCTGACTGCTCATAATAACCACCAGCTGAGATGGGGAGGAATGTGTGCAGGCTCTCGTGAGACTGACTTCCAAATCAAGATGTTTTCAAAAGGTCTCCTTTCTATTTGCTGCTTATATTTTGTGCTAGTTTTGAGATCTTCATTGACCACGTCTTTCTTTTTAAGTGAAAGTGGAAATTATCATGTAATCACTATATATCAGAAGATAATTTTTTGGGAACTACTGTGAGACTCTTGATAAAATCATGAGTGGGCAGCTGGATACATGAGTATTATTTTACTATTACTATTACTACTATTATTACTATTTACTATTATTTTAATACTAGCAGTTTAAAGGCACCTTCTCTCATCTGATACAAAAAGCCCACCATTTGGGCCTATATGTAACTTCCATATCAAGGAAACCAAATAAGCTTGGCCTTGTTTCTCAGGGACGAGGGATGCTCCTCGTTCTCTGCTAAAAGAACAGGCCAGAGTTGAGAGGCACCTTGCTCTCTTACTTGGTGTGAATTTAAGTAAGTGCTATCATTATGGGGACAGAATAAGGAGAGGGGAAGGAATTCTTGAGGGAGAATATTGACACATTGGTTTATTGCTAAATTTTTTTTTCAAATTTGCTATCTGTGCATATATATATGTTCTCGACATCTGGGCTAAAGAGCTATTTAGAACCTGTGGGTTAACCCAAGAATATTGAATTAAATGCAGAAAGTATGGTTCTTTCGACTCTTTTTTATTTCTGGTCATGGTTCTTTTAACTTTTTTTATTTCTACTTATATACAGATCTTTAGTTCCTGGCCAGTAGCCCTGCTATGAAGCCATCTGCTCAGCTGGGTAGTGGGGCTGCACGTGGGCTCGTACAGCAACGCTCTGCACTATTCTGCCTCCATATGTGACCTCCGTGTTGTGTGTTAATGATGGAAGGGGTCCCTGTGGAGCTGTGTGGGAAAAAAGGAGGGGAAAGAAGGGTAAGTGTAAAAAGGGGAGGGGGAAAAATGTATGTGCACCTGAATCTGAACTGTTTCAAATGAATTTTCTTAACAGCCAACAAGACACTGAAAAGAAAATGAATTTGATTAAAATTATGCATTTGCATGAGGAACTCTGGAGGCAGAAGGCAAATGATTGAGTCTGCACAAGGCCAGAAGACAGGCAAAGCACTCGGAGAAAAAATGTGGCGGATTGATATGGAAATGGAAGGAAATTGAATTTCATCAAGTAAAGCAACCTGGATCTAATACTTTTGCCAAATGAGCAGTCTCTCTGGAGCTAACTTGGGTTAAGGTTAATGATTTCTATTGAAATTCATCTTTCACCCTGATCTTTTCAACTTTGAGTCTACAGACTCAGCAGATAAAATCTTCTGGAGCGCATTAGCTGGATTTCTGCATTTGCCTGGAGCTGCTTGGAGCACGTGGTGCTGTGGGCTGCTGCGGGGACAGTGTGCACGCTGACCAGCCCCTCAGAGTGTCAGTCTCCCTTTCAGAAATACGTATCCACTTACCACTTAATATCCTTTCTAAAATCACAGCAGACAACATAGATTACAACGAAATGAATTTATGGAATATATATTGCCCAGGTTAGCTTTTCCCCTTTCTAGCACAGTGCTAGCAGAGAAGTTTTGGTTTTGTTTTGTTTTTTATTTTTTCAATTTATCTGCCTCTGGGATATACAGAGAGTAAAACAAATTTAAAAAACAAGAATCCTCCCTGTGTGCATCTGTATTTCCTAAGTGATGCTGATTTCTCTGCTGAAGTGATGCTGAATCACTGAGGACATGCAATACAGAAGTGTCACTCTATGCTGTCACATTTTTTTATTAATCACCTGCTTTTGGCTACCTTCAGAGAGGACAGTGAGCTTTGATGTGACACAGTATGGCTATTTTTGGGATATATTTAGGTACATATATGACAAGCCTCATTCTGGCTTCAGTTTATGCAGGGTCAGATTGGTCCAGCACACTGGAAAGTGGCTTATTAGTGGGCGCCTGACAAACAAATCGGTGCCCTGGGACAAGGGCAGGGCTCTCTGGCGTCAATAAGCAGCTTGATTTAAGCTTTGAATTAAGTAGAAAAAGATGGAGAAAAGTGCCTTTTTTTTGTGTGCGGGAGTGAAACAAAGAAGCAGAGCCTGCTAATTGCATATAATCTAGACGGAGTGATCTATATCCAGTAGATGTTCCTTTTATTTTACACTGGGTAGAGGTCTGAGCACTTAAACCAGGAACGCACGTTTTTCTGTTTAAAGTCCCCAAACTCAACACCTCTGTTTTACTCCCAGCGACACAAGTATTTATGTTTTCCATTTACAAAATGAGCTGCCTGGGCTGCTGTATGTCTCAGCCTGCCCTTTCCGTGCTCTCCCTTAACTCAGCCTGTGCAGCGAGTCCTGACTCTGCCCATGTGTCTTCCCAGCGCTTGGACACTCAGTGTCCCAGCTTCCTCTGGCAAACCCCAGCGCCGCTTGGTACCGAGTGCAAGGTGCTTTTCTTTCTATACATGGTCAATAAAAGCTCTGGGAAGCAGGAGGCGATCAGGTCTGGCAGGGGCTGAGGAGAAGAACTGGCCCTTAATCAATAAGGCAGACATCGAATTTAAGACTATTTGGAGGGAATACGGCTGTCACAAAGTTAATGCAATTGAAACAAAACTATTTAGTGTGTTTTTTTTGGTTCATTTTCTTTCAGATAATTGTGTCACATACGACTGACACAATTTGAGGGGCAGCTGAGATCTATTACATTATCATATTAACTAACCTGATCATTTCCAAATGCAGTGTCAGGGAAAGCACTGCTGTAGGAATTAGTAACAATGGAAGATTTGTCTAACAATACTGTGGAACAACCAAATGGTTAGTCTAAAAGCAGAAAGCAAAATGCTATGGTTTTGCCTCAAGATAAATATTTCTGCTTTATGCATGCTATTAAAATGTATCCCCTTCTGGACAAATTAACCAGTTCTGAAAAACTGACTTTTTTACACTCCCTAAATCTTTCTTTCTTTAATGACCTCTGAGCCACAATTTTTGCCTCTGAGCAGTAATTAACCACTCTGCAAGTCACCACAAGTGAGCCAGAAATGAATCACAGAAAAAAAAAAAGGAATCTGTAGCATTAATACAGTTTCAACCAAAGTAAGCAAACTTATGCTGCCACCCTCTTGTGTTTTTCAAGTACAAATGTTATGAAATTTTCAATAGCTTTCACAGTCCTGCATAACAATTCTGGCTGCAAAAACTGAAAAGCCTGAACCACAAAAGGAAGCCTAAAATGAACAGAACTGTCCTTGAACACACCTTAAAATAGTTTACACTTATTATCCAGGCAAAGCAATGCTTGCTTTATGTAACCTTTTTTTCCAGCCTCTTGCATAAAATGATGGGAAAATATGCAAATAAGATTAAGCATCTTGCAGTGCATTTGATCGTATCTTGCAACATCTTAGGGGTGGAGAAAATATGAGCAATGCCGTCATCCTGTTTTCCCTCAGGTTTTCAGTTCTCCAGCAGAATGTCTACATACGGAGCTTAATTCTTCTACTTATGCTGGTACCAGTTGGGAGTAAAGCTATTCAAGTCAACAAAACCTCCCTCAGGCATACAATGCTCAGAGAATTGAAGCCTGCATAGCCTATCAGTTTACAGCTACAAATCTTTCAATAAGTTTCTAGTAAACCTCTTTGCTTCTGAGATATGACCTTCTTTGTTTAAAGAATACATAGCAATATATTTACTATGTTTGCTTTACCTCAGCTTATATAGCAGGAGATTTTATCAGGAGCTTTTCTCTGACATCTCCTTTGCCAAATGACAGGCATTCTGCACGGCCAATATTGTCAAATTAGAGTAAAGTGCACAACTTTACCATATTTCATCCATTTTTAAAATCGATTTACACTCACATGTGGCACATCATGCTATTTAAATTGCTGCTAAATTTACTGAGGTAAGATTCATTTGATATGAACATTGTTTTACAACTGTTCTCTTTTTAAGAATAGAATTTTAAATATGAATTTTGAAGTAGGAGAATTTAAGAAGTTTTGATACTTCTGAGTAGACTTTTTAAAGTCTGAGAATAAAAACTGCCTTTAGCTTTGTTATGTCCAAATCTAAGTCAGTATGAAACAGATTAGCAAGATTAGACCTTTTAATCCGTTAGAAATTAAATATATAGTCTATATTGGGAAGAGAATACAAAACCTGTGTTTTCTTCCTCTGTGTACACTAACAATGCTACAAGTTTGAAGATCATAGAAATTAATTAAAACTCACTTTCACTTAACACTGCACTCTGCTTTTAGGCTTCACGATAGCATTATGCTTGTGTAGGCTGGAAATATTCCTAGGTGGCATCCTGATGAAATTTGCATCTGTTACTCACTTTCACATCTGGAACAACTATAAGGACCACCATGAAATTAGTTAATTTATGTCATAACAACTAAAATGAGACTTTTGACTCCTTAAATGACCTAATAAGAAGTAGGACACTGAGAAGTATTTAATGACGTTCAAACAACATGATCCAGCATCATCATCTATATGCAAGAATATGTAACTACCTTGTAGATACCTCTGTGTCCATAGCATAGAGTTGTATTTATTACACCTATGTTAGACCATTTCTCTCTATGCACTTCCTAAGCCTTGCAGAAGAAAGAAAACACGATTACAAGTTGCTGCAGAAAAGCTTTCTGCCCAGGAGAAAGGCTGTATTGCACTCAACATGAGTGGGAAATGACGGAAGCATCCCAGCAGAGCACCCCTCTTCTCTGGGAAGCAGCTCAAGCTTGGGCACAGACCTTGAGCTGCCTTCAAGCATCTTTGTGCCCAGCTTGCCAGAGTGCCTCTGCCCAGTTTGGACCTTCTCATGGCTGATTTTTGTATCATCCTTCCTTTTTTCCCATCTAAATTGCACAACAAAGGATTAACTTCAGATAGGAGGCGTAGGCATGGCCCTTCTGCACACATTGCAGCAGGTTTCCCTCCCTCTGGCTGCTCCCACTCCTGTTACGAGCAGCAATTAGTGGGGGCCCTGCTCTCTGTGGTGCCTCTGAGCTGATGAGACACTGCCCCAGCTCTGCAGAGCCCTACGGGTTGCAATTTTCCCTTTGCTCCTGGGATGGGCTTGGGAAAGGTGAGCCTCACTTGCTGCATTTCCGCCAGGCAGATGTGCTCCAAGATATTGGCTGCTCATGTGAATCTCTCCAAAATTTCCTATAGAGTCTTACATCTGCCGTTGTCTCTTTTCCTTCTTGTTTTCCACCACTGCTCACCTTTTAGCAGGTGAACTTTGGGAAGGATTGTGTTTATGGAATAGATACAGGCACCTTATTCCCCACAGAAGCTTCTGGAGGATTGTGTTCTTGGACACTGTATGCCTCCCTGTGCTGTTCAGAGGGGTTTTCAAGCTAATTGCAGCTCCTCCTTGGCTAGTGTTGTTGCCCTCCTGCCTGCAGCTATCTTCCAGCTCTGAAAGTCAAGGACAACCCAGAAAGAAACAAACAAAATGAATGTTTCGTTGGCTTGTAGTTTAAAATAATTGCTTTGCTAAGACCTTCTAACAACCTCCACAATCAACTTTTGGGAGGGGATTATTTCCTGAAATCAAACACATGTGCACCTACTCCCCAGGAAATTTATGACTTAACCCAGAGACACGGCATGACCTTCTACTGGCACAAATAATTCTCAAAGAGGATTTCCAGTGATACTTAGCAAGTTGTTCCGAGAGGGCTGCATTCACAGTGTTAGTTGTGATGATAACAGCACCCAAAACCTTATCATTATGTTTTAAGTTCATAAATATTTCAGCAATAATTTTTGGCATTTTGAACTCAGTTCTTTGCATACATAAAAGATGGTTAGCAACAGATCAGTGCAGCAAAGGGCAGTGCAAGCTGCCAGTTCCTGCCTGGTATTCCTATGAATCTTGTAAAATTGGCTCTTTTGACTTATATGTTAATGGGACCGTGTGGTGGGGCTGAAGTAAGCTCCCCTGTACAACCATGACAAACAGTATAGAAGTGAATTCCACAGCTACTTATCTTTTTTTCTACAGGGTAATTATGACCTGCTTACTTTAAAGCAGGGATGATATCAGCCATAAAATATCAGAAAGGAGATAGCGTGAAGTTCAAGAATTTAGCATGAAAATATGCAAGAGTGAGAAAATCACATCCTGTCTGAAATCTTTGTATATCAGTCAATGGTTCAAGTAAGAAGGCTTTTAGGCTTTTCCTGTTTTTCCTACCAAGAAAGTCACTTGCTTAAAAAAACAGAAGATTTAATCCCAACTGTGCTCATCTTCAGAATTGTTCTAAACAGTAGCTTTACTTTTGGGTAAGCACTGAAAATTGAGAAGTCTTACTGGGCATTTACCTGGCAATAAATTAACCATTTTTATGGCCTCAGATTGGGCCCTATTGTGTAAAGCAAACATAAAGTGGCCTGAAAGATCTCAGAGTTTAGTATGTAAGGGAAAAACAAGTGGATGACATGAAAAGCAAGGCAATATGGCAGTGTAGGAAGGCATAGAAGAGCAGTTCTTACCTGCAGTTCCTCTCATTACCTACCCATAGCTGGGTTTTACTTTATTTCATAAGGTATGGAAGTGGTGACTTTCTGAAGAAGTTACACTTAAGGATGGTGTCTTGCACTCACAGCTTTTGCTGTTTACTGGCAGCTTTCCTCATTTGTAACATATAGCACCCTCGTTTGTGCTATATAGCACCACACTGCTGTGTAAATAGGGAATGGCCTCACCATCTGCCTTGGAGCTAGTAGATATTAGCATGTCATGATAACTGTAGACAGAAACAGTATGTGAGTCTGATGGCCACTGAAAACAGTTCATAGGATTCATCTACAAATTCATTGACACATCCAGTGGATTGCAGAATAGTTGTATGAACTATTTGGTGAATAGTTTTGGACAACAAAGAGGCCTACGAAGGGAGGGAGGGAGGCAGGGAGGAAGGGAGGGAGGGAGGGAGGGAGGTAGGGAGGGAGGACGGAAGGAAGGAAGGAAGGAAGGACGGACGGAAGGAAGGA
>JAUBOD010000469.1:2859074-2877461 GCA_032353885.1 Nothura maculosa | reverse complement strand
CCTTCCCTTCGCTTCCCTTCCTTTCCCTTTCCTTTCTTTATTTTTTGCCAGCTCCATTCCCATTTGAATGACTTCAGTAGAATAACAAGGTGAGCCATGCCTCTGATGTCTCCTGCTGAGCTTGAAAAACATCCAGGAATATAGGGTGTCTCTTGCAGTTCTTTTGTTTTCTGCTCTAGCTCTGTCTTGCTAATACCCAATCTGTTCTGTGCTGGGACTAGAGTCAACAATTAAGATTGGTCTAGACACAAGAAGACTACAACTGAACTGTCCCTTCTGCTATCTCTTGCACAAGCTAAAGGTATCCACAGATCTGGTCCTACCCTTCTTGTTTGTGGCCATTCCTCTCTTCAGTGATGCAGATCAGACACCAGAGATGGAAGAAAGGGCAACATGCCTTTGAAATATAACATGCTACACTCAAAGAGGAAGCCGGAGGAATCACTAATATTCTTTTCAGAAACAAATATACCTAAAATTGAGGTGTACATGGAGACTGTGATCCAACCCCACCAAGGGAATGGCCTCAGAATGCCAAATCATTTATTGATGGTGGCAATTTTAGCCCCAGGTCTGAGTGCTCTCAAAATCTGGATTTTGATGTTGGACATCTTTCTTCATTGAAGACGAATTAAGAGCTAAACTCAAAATAAGTAACCAGAGATGTCCCCGGTGAAATCTAGTTATTTTAATGTAGTCCAGGGGGACTGTGAAAAAGTAGAGTATATATAAAGTGTGTGATATTTGAGTTGAGACATGTTTTAGAAGGACTTTTCTTTGTGCTGGGAGAATTGACCCAAGCAGAAATGACTAATGGAACAGAGACATTAGGAATGCTTGAGCAGTTGTGAAATCTTTCTGCTCTGGTTTGGCCTTGGTTTTCCCCCAAAAAAATATCTCCAGTGGGCTGGATCTCTGTAGAATTTCTCTGGAATACATTTCCACATATTTTCTCCTTAATAATCGGTGCAAAGATTTACCCAAAGCACCAACACAGCCACACTCTGCTGGCACTGGGGGCTGCACTGGGCCTTGTGTCGCTAGAAGACAGAGCAGCTCCGCAGCTGCCCAGCCTTCTCCTCCCTCTTGCAGAGCAGCACCAAAGGTGGCATCTAGCTCCGCTCTGTGCTGGGGGGGATATTTGGGTAGGTGGTGCTGACTGGAGGGCTCTGCAGTCTAGTGCATGGGGGCTGCAACACTTGGGCCCATGAACACATGGGAGGCCTTGCGGCTGAGTCCTCCCCTTCCCTCTGAAGCACCCATTTATCAGCATCCTCCACATATTTTGAGGCCTGGAGTGTAGCATGACAGCAAAACTGAGGGACCTGAAGTCCCAGCTGACATTCAGCTCAGCCTTCAGATAAGCCTGCCTCCAGTTTCAGCTGCTTCCTTGGCACAATAAGCCCTCTCGGTGCTGCTGACGGAGGCGCCATGCAGCCCGGCCTTGCGTCTGGGGCTGGTTTCACCTGTGCTAATACAGTTTGGCATGATGCACCTTCCCATTTCCCTCTGCTCTTTCCTCTTCTTAATGAGGTTAGATGTTACTTCATGCAGCTGTTTCAACATCATAATTAGAAGGTTTTTCTGGTTCAGAGAGAAACATTTGCCGCATTTAAAATTCTGAGGAAACCTCTGCTCTGTCACATTTTTGCTAGAGAAGCAGTAAGTCCTGCTTGATCTCTTTTTCTTCTGAGTAATTAACGTTATCATTTTCCCCTATGCATATATAACAATTCTTATACCCAATCCCACCTTCCGTTTCTAGGTGACTCTAAGTGAAACAAGCACCTGCTGCACTGATGTTATGCTGAGTGCATCCTCAGCGCTCCCCTGTGCAGTCGAGGATGCCATTTCCCTCATTAATGCTCTGCAGAAGAAGTTGAATCACAAAGAGGTCAAGTGACTTGCAAAGTCAGGCAGAGCTGGGCATCAACTTCAGATCTCCCGAGTCCCAGTTAAGTGACTGCACTATGAAACTGCCCTTCTTTTACAGACATTATAGCTGTGATTTGCAAAGAAGCTTACAGAATCTACTTATTCCAATCCATAAGATTTTAGCACCTAACTCCTTTAGTTACTTTGAAAATCCATTTGAAAATATTTTTTATCCCTTTTTTTGTAGAAAACATTGCCTTCTCTATTCCCTGGTTAGGATTATACCTTCTGTAAAGGTGGATCAAATGTTTAAAAATATCTGTGTTTCTGGCTTGGAAAACAGCATGAAAGTCTCAACATCTGACTGTTGAGTGGACTCTGTGCTCAACTGCCTTTTGTTGACACCACATTGTGTAATTACATTTGTTCAATCTCACATCCTGACTTAGAACCATTATACTTACTCTTGCATAAACAACAATGTTGCCTCCCCAAATGCTGTGTTAAATTTCAGTTGTGTGAATATTCATAGAAAACAATTGGGTTTGCTGATAAGTATTTCCATTATTTAGCAGCCAGAGTTCCAGTGGCGAGATGCTAGAAATAACTGCTATACTCTACAGCTAACCAGGAATCAAGAAACGGCAGGAATAAGTCAACTAGAAAGCCTGGATTTTACAAAAATGGGATAAACATTGACTATTTTGTGTTTCTAATTTTTGATTGAAAGCCATAGGAAAGCAAATAATTTCCTGAGAGAGAAGTTGCTGGGGAAGCACAGGGAGCAGCCAGTGAATTGCACGCTGCTTTGGGCACCCAACTGGCTCCCCTAAATCCTCCTCATGTCCTACACAGACCGAGCTGGCTTAGTAGAACTTGAGCAAATGTCACAGCCGTTCCTTTTTTTTGCATTGCACTGCAATATATTTGTGCAATGCAAAACCTTGCATCTTCTTGAAAATAACCTTCAGGGGAGGGGAGCGGAATATCTATATTCCTCTGTTTGGCAGAATCTCTTTGACATCTCCTCTCCTCTCCTGTCATGCTTCTGTCTGTGTGAGGATAAATGCACTGCAACTGGAAAAGGGAGATAAATAGCATAAGGAGAAATCATTATAAACCTCAGAGCTTGACAGATGCATTCTCGGAAGTGTGCCAGTCATAAAGCCTGACCAGGCCTGAAAAATAAAAATCCCTCAAATAATAATATAGGATCCCCATGGACCATATTCTTATGCCTCTTCCACAAGCATGGAGCATTAAAAGATTGAAAACTCTTTTTCACTTCATTCTGTGCAGGCTAAAAAACCTTATGACATGCTCCACATGCATTTATAATAATAACGTGTGGAATAAAGGAATTTTCCTTTTTGGGACTGTGCACAAAATGAGAGCTCTCCCTGCAAAATGAAATACAAATAAAAGGAATAGGGAAGAAGCAGGGTACAGAGGAAGTCTAAGTATTCTTACCAACCCTCCTCTGAAAGCTAAGCTGGAAAACTGGAACTGAAGGTTTCCTGTGTGTTTTCATAGAGTAGTGAATGTATGTGTGTATTTATATGTATGCATGTATGTATGTGTATATGTGTGCACATACCTGCATATACACCCCTAAGAATATGCACATACATCTATTTTTATAGATATAAAATCAAAGTGTATATCACATAACTTATGCAGGAAGTAGCACCATAAAGGCAGGCCCAAAGGCTTTTTCTGAGAAAATTTTCAATGTGCAATGCATGTGAAACAGCACAGCAAAAAGCTTTGGCCACCCAAGATTTGGTGGCTCTCCTATTTATTGTTCCACGGCACTTCTGGCCTCGCTGGATCCAGAGCACAGGGTAATAAGTAACAGCCTCCTCCCCGCGGTGCTCTTGTATGCGACTTACATGATGTATTTGTGAATCATCCTTCCCCCTGCTTATTAGCAGAGACTGGTATAATGATTTTCTGACTATAGTTATCTCCTCAAGGAAACCTTGCCGATGTGCTGTTATGCTCATTACGCTTTACAGCTTGAATTCACCTTTGGCTTTGATGGATGATTTTTATGCATGAGGAGGATGCACTCTTTTTTTTGTTTTTGCAGAGATTGTTCCCTGAGTTATGAAGGAAACCACACTTGCCACTGAGTCACCCCAGTAACAAAACCCAATTAGCACAACTGAGTTTCTGCAATATCCCCTTGCCTGTGTTGTTTGCAAAACTCCAAAATGCTAAAGCGCCTTGACCTGGTGATGAGCTGCTGGTGACTTGTGCTCAGCTTTGATGGCAGTTGCTGGCATGCAGGATGTGAAGCAGAAAGGAGGCTTGCTCCAACCTGCCCCTGGCTGACTGTTCCCGAGAAATCCCTAGGGATGCTCTGCCTCCTCTCCTCCTCCTCCGCTCCCCTCCCGCCCTGCCTGTGCCACCCTGCGGCTGCAGCCAGCTTGGTGCCAGCTTGGGGTGCCGTGATAATTTGCACCTTGCTGCTTAAGCATTTTGTAACCACAGAAGAAGGCACTCAGGCTGATGTGGTAGGCTGACATGTTTCTTCTGAGAGCAGAAATGTAAAACAGTGATTTTTATATTATTTTATCTATTCATCTTATAGGTAGGGTTTAATTACACCCCTAATTATATTTTCATGAGTTGCCCTAATTTCTTGCTTCAGTTTAACACTATTCAGATCACACCTTTATGGATCTGTTACTCATGACATGACCAGTCTGGCATTTTTATTATTCTCCAGCTTTATCTCTCCTCCTGCATCAAGGCTGCTTTTGCTAGTAGTGTTTTTACTGCCATAGTTAACTTCAGTTCAGGATTAAGATCACATTTTTTCTGAACTTGATATAAACACTGAGGAAAACATCATCTCTGTACTGGGGAGATTATCCGTTAGAGTGACCTTTCAGTATCCTCATGCATCTTTTGGAAATGTTCTCAGCTGAGTCTTATTTTATTATTTTCTGCCCACATTTGCATCTTTGAAGCTCTCTCTGTACTATTTTTATGTCTTCCTCCTCCTGCTTTACTGCTCTATATTTATGAACATGACCAATCACGTGCCATTGCCCCAGTAAGTTCCCAAACTGTAATGTCACTACCTATCATTATTCAACATTCACACACTTCACCCAAAGTCAACAGTGCTCCTACCCTGACCAGGTTGTTCTCATGATTTGAGTTAGGCTCTGTGAGATACTGTACATCACGGTCAAACACACAGAATCTCTAACACTTTTTGTCTATATTCTTGGTCTTTTTATCACTTAAAACCCGAAAACCATGTTGCAGTGGACATTGCTTCATACCCAAACTTCTCCCTTCATCACATTTTTCATCTTTTTTTCTGAGCTCTCACCAGCTACATAGACCACAGTCAGTGGCTAACATTTTATTTCCATTGTGCTGCAAATGCCTTTTTCTCTCCCCACTCAGTTATCCTTCTCTGCTGATCATACACTATTGGACTTCTTCAAGTTTCCTTTGAGACACCCAAAGACTTTTTCAAATCAATGAATCACGGGAAAAGTAAGTTCTTTTTTCAGCTACTAGCTGGATAGCCTGTACCATTGTTTGTCTAAGGACTGCCAGAAGTTCCTCTTAAACCGTTAGTGAAGATGGTGATGTATTGATTTGTTCATTGATTCCTGCCCTGTCATCAAATCTCTTTTGCAGACAGCAGAAGAATGATTATTCTGTCTCACTGTGCAAGCAATACAAACCTGTATTTGGGTTTAGATGCAATTAGTTGGCATTTGATATGCTTCTTCTTAAATAATGTGAGAAAAACAGGAGAGCATTTCATATATGTCTGTGATTATGAATCAAATCTGAAGATGAAATGCTTCAAAAAGTCATTCTAGTCATCACTGTCAAAAACCTGCTTACTCATTTAGCTGATTAACTGCATCCATTCTGACTATAAAAATGCTGTAGATTAAGGTTAAAAGAATGCCTCTTTCTAAATTAACTATCAAAAGCCTCTGGGATACTGCCACAAAACCTTTATATTTCCTTTGTCCTTGGTGACTTCTGTGCCCAAACTCAGTTTTCTAATATGCATTTTTAAATTAAAAATTCTAAATGATTAAAAATATATTCCCAGGGTGACAAACATTTGGCAACAATCTTGGAGAATTCCTGAGGTAAAAAACGATGTCAAAACATCTTAAATAAAAGAAATTTTGCCGGTAGAGTAAGGAGTCAACTTTATAGATCTAAATCTTGTATGTATTGAATTAGTTAAGGCCATGTAATGCAATGTCCCACAGTGCAGACACAGTCCTTATTGACAATTTTATTGGCTATTTTGGGAGAGAAAATCATTGAAAGTCTGGTATATACTTTTTGAGCAAAGCTAGGAGGACATATAATATAGCAGTGGAAGGGCTGAGGGGAGCTACGTGTAAATTACGGAGGAAAGTAAAGGAAGCTGTGGAGGTAAGAGCTAAACCAGGGGAAGGCAAGCTAGAGCTGGGGAGAGAGTTCTAATTTTGCATTAAGCTCCTCAGAACAGAACACGTGCAGAATGACTAATGCTACATCATTGCATAATGAGTAAATGAGGATGGAGAGTTGACTCCAAGCAGCTAAGATGTGGCCATGGAGATGGATGCAGGATTCTGGCCTACTCGAGGCCTTCCAAACCAGGCAGCCTTCCCTCCAGCAGCAGACAGAGCCCCATTTGCTTGTGTGGCCGCTAGGGAACCCCATTCATCATCCATTTTATTATACTACATAAAGTATGTGCTGTCCGTTAACACGTTCCACATCTGCCTTATGTCTGAACTGGCAGGACCCTGTTAATGACAGAAGGGCTTTGCGAAAATCCCAAGCTCAGACTTGGTTTGCAAGGAGTGGGGTTCAACACTAGAGCTAACCCCTCTGGATTGGAATTCAGGATCCCCCTGTCCTTTTTTAAGATGGTATATAACAATAGTATCCTTTGTGGTGGAGTGTAGGGAAGAATTTGGTAATATTGCATGTGTATATTAACAGAAATAAAGATAAAAATTAAGAAAAAATTCTACTTCCATCATTATGCTTATCTTCCATTAAAGATGCACCTAAAGTGGATAACAGTACTAACATAACTTTAACAGCACCCTGAGATTGTAATACAATTTACAAATACCCCTTTGATATACTGCTACCTCTCCATTGTGTGGAGAAAGGGCAGAGTAGAGAAAGAATAAATTAAAAATATCAGCAATGCTATGGCTTCTGGACTTGAAGTATTTTTTTTTCAAAGCCAAATTGGGGTTGAATTGTTTTTACATAACTTCAGAAATGAATATTTGAAACAGCATTCTGGGATCCATTCACAGACTATAAGGAAAAATGGGTACTTCAAGTCTGTGAGTCACTTGCCCTACTTTAGACATCAATGCTAGGATAAGATATGCCTATTTCTCTGCCACCAACTAGCTTAAGTAAGTCCTGTCTTTGGTTTCTCTGAATTATCTTTTTCATCTCATTTTGTTCTGGAGGGATTTTACTACTTTGGGAACTGCACTGAACAAAAGTGCAGCTCAGGTCCCACCTCACGTGGGGCTGAAACCAAATTAATATGCCCTGATCGACCACAGCTTTCTCCAAATGTAACCTACTCAGCTCTCTCTTCACCGCTACAGCAACTTACCAGGCACTTTGCCCATGGAAAGCTGAAAATACACAGTCATGGCCTGCAGCACACAGTGCCACGGTGAACATTCAGTAAGGACAGGATTCCCATCCAGAGATGGGATTTGATACCCACATTTTAGATCTAAACTCCCATCAAGTCAAGACAATCAGTGGAGCCTAAAGTTTATTCCATTGAACCTAGAATAGACATCACCTGAGCTGTGTGTAATGCACACACATTGCTTAGGCAGAGGCATTTATTGCCGTTAAAGTACCCGAAGTGAAGCTGGCAGGTGGATGCAGCAGTGTGTAACAGCTGCTGCTGCCATGCAGGTGTCCTGGGCAAGCCAGGGCTGAGCTACCCGTTAGGTACCAAATCCTCCCTAGTGCCTCATCAGCCAAGCCACTGTGGCGATGACATTGACGGTCCTGATGAGACCTCCACCTCCTGCAGTGATAACTGGGGCTCTGCTGAAATGCAGACAGCCACCTACAGACACGTGAATTCAATGTTATCAACATACAAGGAGAGTCCCACCCTTCATGCCTGCTTGGGGCTCTGTGCATAGCAGAAGGCTCTCCTGCATTCATGCTGCCTCACCCTGGGTTAGGGAGAATTATCAGATGGGCAACCTCTGCAGCATCAAGCCTGGCTGCCCAGGATTTTTATTTTCCCTGTTGTAGCCTTTAGGAACTCCCTGGAGCTAACTTTGTTTCTTTCATACATGCAAAGCCAGTGTTCCTGACTCCAGACATCTACGATTATCTCTGTAAAATTATTTCTTTTGTCACCGAAAGTGGCGCTTGTTTTGACCAGGGGAATGTCAGGTACCATCAATGAGTCATTAACTGTCAGTCTCATAATACACATCTCACAGACTTTTTTATTTATAATTAGACACATTCTGTGCCTTGAAGATAAGCACTCAGATCTGATAATGCGCTAAGGCGATTTATCAACATTTATGCACCAGTAGGGTTGCACCAAGAGCATGACTTAACCAAAACTAACCTTCCTTACATGAACAATATGAAACCGTGGTAGGTGTAAATGAGAAAAACACTACTAGGCTGTAGATTTAAGCTCATCTCAGAAAGGATGAATTCATTCTATCTGACACATCCAGCTGTGCAAACAGCAGTACAGAGTGAGCTGTAGTTAACTTCACTAATACATGGGGATTAGAACAGACCCTGTGCTACATATAAATGATGCCTCTGCTTATAAGGCACTTGAGTTTGACAGAGGGAAAAAAGAGGAAATACAGAGGGAACACAAGTTATTTCTCCAGCTGTTACGAAATAGGATTGAATTCTCCGAACATTTCAAAAGTTAATTCTTATGCTTTTCAATGGCTTTGCCTTTCTGGGGCAGAATTCATAGTGTATGAAAATTTCCACAATATATCAGCTGCTAGGAAAGACAGCAAGGACCTTAGTAGCATTATTTCTTCATTCCTGTGGCACAGAGCATATAATGTGGTAGTGGTATTGCCCAGCTTGAGTGAGGGATCACTCTGGCTGGAACCTTGGTACCAAGCAAAGGGAAATTAAACTCTTATCCCTCCTTTCGAAACTGAGATTATGCCACAAATTACATTCAGACTTTGGAGATGAGGGTCCCCCTTGTTCAGCAGTGCTTCAGGGAGCACTGAAATCTTGTTTTGCTGTAAGGCAGTTGTTGAAACCAGTAATGTGATTTTAGGAAGCAATTTTTTTCAACTGATGACTTCAGATCAGGCCTGTGGATTTGTTTGGGCTTGCCAGCACGATAGTGGGTGTGCTATGTCATAGAGGGCTCAAAAAGAAAAAGAAAAAAGAGCAAGAAGAACTAGTTCCGTTGCCATATGCAATGCCAGATGTTATCTATTAAAAAAATGTCTCTTATGGAAACTTTCTAAGATTTCAAAAGATAGATGTGGCACATGCTGTTTCCACTAGAATTCCGCCTTTCTACAGAGCTGAAGCACTGCTGACATCTCGTTAATTTATCTTACTGTGGCTATGCTGTATCAACATGTAGAGCTAACCTTTGTGTTCAGAAAGTTCGCTTTGTGAAAACATTTTCTTGTGCTCGGTTTCAGGCTCTTTCTTGCTGCTTTTTTTCCATTACATCACTTTTTTTTCCCCCTTCAGCCAGAGATGTAGGAGACCATTTCCCTTTGGAGCTTATGCCAATGTTGAGCTGTTGAAACAGCAGGGGAATGTTATAAATCTGGACAGGGAGCTGCTCTTCATCCTTCAAGGCTGAATGCTTTGTGGCCGCTGCAAGTAAAGCTGCCGCTAACCTCTGTGACCTTGCCTGGACTCAAGACACAGATCTCTCAGTCTGGGTTGGAAACCAGCATCGTGCTAGCACGCTTCCAAAAATGCTGTTACTGAGTGACCTTTCCAGACAAATGTTAAATATTAGAATGTGTTTATGACATTTCAGCTGCCCCCTCATCATCCATTCGGACTATTTTACACTGTAAAGGTAGAAATAAAAGAGTAGATATAAAAGCTCTTGTGAATGCAATACCCAAGTTAAGAATGTCTTCCAAAGTTTTTAACACTAGAGCAGTTTCAGATTAATTAAATAACCTGGTATAGTCCCTACCTTTGGCAAATACAGAACTTCATTGTCCCCAGAAAATATAGGTACTGAAAGCAGAAAAAAAAAGAGGAAAGAGTGAACCTTAGGAACTTTTCTATACCTAGAAATATTACAGATATAAGTTCTGTTTTTTTTCAGAGGAAGGCTAAGAGAGAAATGAATGGCTTGTATTCTTAGTATAGGATGCAATACTCAGAGTTATTTCTGGAAGAAATGGAGAAAAAAGACCCAGTATTTTGACAGACCAAAAATTTTGGTAATTCCTTCTAGATAATTGATAATCCATGCCTGATGATGGACAGCAGTCAAATAAAATCATTCAGATTTCCCTGAAATACTTGCAAAATAAATGATTTTCCTCCATCATATTTCTATTACAGTAGATATGGGCTAGACTTATTTGAAGGACAAAAAATTTTTATCAGAAATAGTTATCTTTTTTTAATTCAGAAAAAAAGATTAAAATAAAAAGTGAAATTTTATTTTATATCAACCCCCCTGCCTCCAAAGCTATTAACTTGATTTTCCTGTTTGCAACCCCTCCTAAATCTTAGGATGAAGATCTAATAGTCCCAGAGCATCTATGTAAAGCTTGATAATACCTCGTTTGAGTTTTCTTCTACTCTAATAAGGAGGGCAATACTATCTATCAAGTCAAGATCAGAGCAGTTGTGGTGAGCATAGTGTTAAAGCTTTGGTTCTAGACTTTCAAGAGAAGAATGGGGAATTCATTGAATCAAGAATCATTTGTTGTCTGGAACGGGACAGAACTGTTATTCTCTGTACAGCTTCCTGGACAAGATTTCTACTCTCCATTTATAGCAGTCTTTGGTTACAGAGATGAAAGATCTATTCTGCATAGATGGACTACACTTTTCTGCCTGCTAAAGTCTTGATGGCATCAGCCTTGGCATCTCTGTTTCTGGTCTTGCAACCATTGCAGTCCAATCTGCCAGTGCCTCAGTTTTAAGAGGAGATATGAAGCATCCAAAATTCCCATGACAGGCAGTTAGAGAAGTCTCTTCAGCTGAAGAAATGTGCACTCAGTGAGGATGAGCACAATTGAGCTGCCCACTTCCTTTGTAAAGGCTCTAACCATAAGACCAGTAGACGAAAGGCAGGCCCTAATGAAGCAAAGTTCTTTTCCTCTTCAGGCTTAATGAAGAAGTCTACCTGCATGTATAGAAGTATTAAAACTTTTATATCTTTGTCGTGTCTTAAAAAACGGTGTTCATAATTTTCTAGGTTGATTTATGTTGTCAAGCATAGTGCCACATATGTCAGACATTTTTAGCATAATAACAAGAGTATTCACTGGAAGGGACTGAATTTTCAAGGATAAGTGAGGATTCTTACATTATATCAAGCATATATCTCTGTGCTTTTTTGAAACAAGAAGGCAAAAGTCAGTAAAATAAGGGCTAGATTTTATTATATTATTATTTCATATTAGCATATGGTCTATATCTATCCATGTATGAATATCCCTCGATACTGAGTTATCTAGTGAATATTCTGATATTTGAGCTAAATTACTTTGATGATGATGCTACATAGGCTAGAAATCTTGCCCAATTGTTATTTATTTTTCTTGTCCAAAAGTACCATCAAAAACTTTTATAAAGCAGTCTGGTTTAGTTTTCTGAAGTAGGATGAGCTCATCACGTAGTGGGACAGACTGTATCCTTGCTTTCAACTGCAGACTGAGGTAATCTTTGTTGGCATTAGTTGCTTCCTCAGTAGCATTCTATACATCTCTGCAGAACACTGACTCAGCTTGCATATAAAATGTTAACATACACAGAGCCTCACAATTTCAGTGATTTTGTGAAGCAAGGTCAAAGAAGTATTCCATTTGTTTCTCATGACTGCAGCACTCTCATGTCTTCCATGAGATACTGAGAATTATTAATGAGTCTAGTCCTGATATTTTGGGCAGCTGTAATATTGTACCATTTTTCTGACTAAAAATTCTAGATAACAAACTTTGTTAGGAGACAGATTGTTTAAATTTCAGAGCCATTCTTAAATCACCTGGTATTATAGATCTTAGTTTTATCAAGGATTTCTATTTATAGACTTTCTGCCTTTATGAACTGTGAAAAAATGTTCTGCCTTCTACTGGATACATGTTGGTCTGTGCCTATGTATTCTGGATTGCAGTTTTTAGTGGATGTTACCAGCTGGAAGTCATTAAACTGATGCTCAAATGTACAGAGATGTTGTGCATCTATTGCAAAGTAGTGCAATAGATACAGATTTTAAGTTCTTTTTGCTTGAAAGTAGATGTTCATTCTTGATTTATTTTAAGTTCTGAGGAAAAGCCCTCACTGACTTTTGAATTGGATCAGAAATGCTGGTAATAAGTGAGAGGTCTCATATCCTGATATATGAGGGACTGAGACAAAATTCGGCCCATTTATCTGAGAGCAGAGCATGTTAAGAGAAAACTTTACTTGAAACGCAGCTATTGCAGTAGAACAAATCCAAACTGTAAGTGAGCTCAAAAACACGATGGCAGAGATGACATATTTCATTCACTCCTTCCTTATGGGAGGGAAAGCAGGTCTGCTGACAGGAAGGTGTATTAATTTCAAGACAGGTACATTTATGCTCTTCATATGAATAATATTCCTGTAGGCACATGCCGTCTCACACTGAACAAGCAGTTTTCAGTTAAGATCTTTGGATCTTAAAGAGGTATTATTCAAAAAAGTAGGGGCAGATCTTGGTTCTTATACATTTCTTTGGTTTGCAATGGAAGACAACACAGCTCATTTCCTTTTGATGTTTTAGGGCTCCCTGGTTTCCTCTGCTCACTCCAGCATGTTGCTCTTAGTGAGACCAGAGTCAAATCTATAGAGTTGAGGCCAAGCTCAGACAAGATAAGCTGTTTTCGTTTTAGCCACGTAAACCATGTACATTCCTGTACAGCATTCCTGTGTAGCTCTCCTACTCAATGGCAAATGTCTGCAAGTCTCCTTGGCAGGCAGCAAGAGAACTAAATATTTAAATGTTTCTCAAATGCAGCTGTTCAGAAGAAAATTGGCTGTTAAACCTTGCTCAGGAATGATGCTGCCTTCCATAGAACAGAAACTGTTTAAGAATCATAATTTATCTCTGGATGTGTTCAGTGTGAAAGAAGTTAATGTGCAAATAGAATACTTGTATGACATTCAAAATCTGCTGGAAACCTTGTTAGAAATAAAAAATTGGAGCCCCCTTCTAAGCACAGTGGGGCTGTAAGATTCCTGGCTGCTAAATCATGGAAAAGAAGAAGAAATGAGAAACTCTTTGGAGGATAAACCTGTTTAAGAAGGATTAAAATATATAAACTGATTCATTCAATTGGGCATATCTACCAACTCTGCGTGTGCTCATTCTGTGTCTGTTAACTATTTCTAGCTGTAAGAGATACATGTTCTCTGCATAGGCAGCGATAATGGTAGCTCTTCATTTTATATACTGTATTCTGTGCTCCTAGGAGCTAGTCCTGCACTAAAGCCGTGGCTGTACGGGCAGTATCTGTGCTGTACCTGGCTGGTCCTGGGTGCAGCTTAAGACTTGGGCAATCCCTCACTTCATTCTCTTCCCATTGCTCTTGTATTCAGCCTTTCTTCTGATGACTTGATGCTGATACTAGGTTATATAAGGGCTCCTTGGCTGATTATGCTGAAATAATGTTATTTGAGGGTAATTAAGGTATGGCCCCATAATTCTGACCCATCCATGCTACAGGTTAATGTGCACTTGATGAATATGTAGACCATTTCAGCTTGTCCTGAGTCAACATCCAAATACATTTCTGAAGATTAACCATCAGTGCATGACGGTTTGCATTGTGAGTTTGCATTTGAATGTACACAATTTTTCCTTAAATCCTAAAAATGTCCCTGAAGTGCTTCTTACACTATACACTGCAAATTAGATATGAAACTTCAAGGCAGAAGGATGCTTCAAATTCTGGAGTACATATTTACAAGCATGGACTAAGTAAACATTGCTATTAGTAGTTGCATAATTGAGGGCTTTAGGTCTTGCCCAGCAGGTGAGCACAGTCAAATAGTGTTTCATGGACACTCAATCTACAGCCCCAGAAGAAAACTTACCAGTGGCTATAGAACATGGACAGAATGTCTACTACTGGAATCATTTGGTGTCTGGTGGCCATTTAGAGAAAATACAGGTAACAAAGGAACTTTGAACTGACCTTTTGTCCAAAAGTGTCACAGTGCCCAGGCTGACACTGTGAAACCGCCAGGACATTTGAGTTATTTTCATTAACTGGGAAAATCCAAGCAAGTCTGGAAGTCCAGGAAGTCCTATTGTCCCTCATGAGAGTGTATCTGTTGAGAAAGACAGTTTCTCAAGACACTTACAGTGTCTGATAGACAGTGTTTTAAGTATAACCTTTTGGGAGCATTAAGGCCCCCTCATTCTCTAGGGCAGCACAGTAAGCTGAGGGAAGAAGGAAAGGGAAGGCAGGCCCCCTCCTGCCTGAGCTCATACCACACTATCCAACCAGTGTGTACAACACTAACACAGCTGCAGTGTCTTTGCCACATGTGTCTTCTTTGACTGTGAGAAAAGTGAATGCAAAGTATATTTAAAGTGCTATTCTGCGGTGGTAGTGTTTGGCACCCGCTTTTCTAGATGACTGTATAAGATACTAGACAACGATGAACCAAACTCTTTAATTTAAATGGAGTTTTCCTGATTTGTCCATGAAGTTGACATTTTCAAGAGCAGAATCAAATCCTAAATCCTTATTTTTTGAACCAATATGGAGACAGAAACCCTAGGTTCTAAGGCCCTGAATTAGAAAAGCATTAAGCACCTGCTTAATTTTGAGCACTGACTTCAATGTATTTAAAGTTAATCAAGTGCTTAAGCTTTTTCCTCTATAGGGATTCTTTCCTGCATAAGGGCCTAAGAGAAAATAGATAACTAAAAAGAGCAACTGTAATGAGCCTGCATATGGGCCAAAGAGAAGGGGATTATTAATGCTTTCAGGTTCAGCAAGGACAAGGGTTTAAATACCAACCTCCTACAGCGAGACATGAAAGACTCTCATAAACGTGCTAAATCGTATCAGGTCCATTTAATATCATTATGTTTAATAAAAGTATCTTTGCGCTATAATAATCAGCCAGGACAGTAGGTGGACAAGTCAGGCTCTGGAAACATAATATATTCCTCTTGCTTGAGTTATCCTCCATTCCACTGCACGCTCTAGCACAGGTCTCCAGCAAATAATAAGCTAAGTGCTTTAATCTCTGGGAAAATCTTAAAATTGCCTTAAGGATGGTAAAAACATAGCTCCATGACACAACTGAGTTTGGAAATGAAGAATGAGGTTCTCTGAATCAGAACAGTAGAAATGACTGTGGGAACAGTTCTTGTGCAATCTCTGTTTTGTTGGCAATTCTTCCAATAATTTGGTAAGAAAGACCACAGAACTGCAAATCAGAATGTAACTGAGTTCCCAGTACAAAACTAAAACCATGGCTTTTATCAGGAGGTCTTTCAACAGTCTTTGTTGTTGCTCTCTGTCTCTTCTTTCTAGCCATTTTGGTACAGATAGAGAAGAAAGACATCACTATTCATTGTTTATGACCCCAGAGGACAAACTCAAGTTGTTGATTTTATTGGAGCATTTAATTTTAAACATGTCCTATGATATGTAAGTGCTGCAAAGATCATTTGTCAAAACAAGAACACTGGGGAACCTTGACCCCAAACCTCTACAGCATTCATTATAATCACTTTATGATGCCTAAACATCTTAGCAGAGGGTCTTTAATATAGTGCTCCTTGATTTTTCATGACATTTGGAGGTAGGGGATGTCAGCTTTTATGTCTGAAAGCTTATATCAGGAATTTTTATTTTAAATAGGTCAAAACCAAAAGCACTCTATGTAGGAAATATAAATGCAGAGTCTGAAATAGCCAGCTGAGATTTTTTTAAAATCAATATATAATTGATGAACTATTGCAAAACCAATCTAGTATTTCTTTGTCTTGTGAAAAGGCTAGCATAAGCAGAAACTCTCTATTTTCTACCGACTGCTCCTGAATATCCATGCTTCAAATTAAATTACGTTTTTTGGAAAATGAACTTTATGCAGCTTTAGGAAGGAAAGTGAGAAAACACAAATATTTTTAAGACATTTTAAATTTCTATTGTCTTTATGTCAGTATTTTTTTGTACCTCATTTTTTATCTTAAGCAGTAAGGATCTATGGAAAAATAAAATCTAATCAAATACATTAATAGATAATGGGATACATTGTCAAGTACAAATACATCTTTCTTTTTTTTACTTCCAGTGTAGCTGTGGTCTATGATTTCAGAATTTTTATGTCCTGATCATTTTATCCAGTCTACACTTAGCCCATGGAACTTGGTATTTTAGGGTATCAGAATATGGATGTCTTCCGATTAGCAAGGAATCAAATTAATGGAAGGGAAAAAGAAACATCCCCACAGGCATGCAGATATAAGCTCTAGTTAAGACATTCCCTAAACTGCACATTACTACAAATGAAATGCAAATCACAATGTAGCTGCTGTTTTATGCACATCATAATCTGTTTATATGTTTTATGTGTTCATTCCTTTAAAGATCTAATTGAATCCAATTCAGCACAATTAGTGGACCAGTTAGCCATAGCAGTGATACCTCATGACAGCTAGACTAAGTAGGATCTTCAAAATTCTCTGAACGGGAAGGACACAAAGGAAGAAGGAAAAAAATGCTTTCAGGAAGAAATAAAACCTTTGCAGGAATATTACTTATGTGAGGAATTGCATTTCATCATATATTTTATCATTATTTTATTCAAGCATTTCATTTTTGTAAGTAACAAAGTATTTTCCTTAGACTGCATTATGAGCATAGAGGTTGGCGTCTACCTACTACAACCAGAGGCAAGCACTAGCACTTACTAATAGCTAGGTCAGCTTATAGGCAGGACTATATACAGTAGCTCCCCCAGGTTAGTAAGATATGGGTACTGTAAGACTTTACAGCAAAATATTTTTCTAGTTTTCCATGCTTCTCTATTTTGTGAATATGACAGCAGTTGGAAACAGAGATTCCTCCACTATACACTCTTCAAGCCTGCAGTGCTGATGTTCTGGGAGAACGGCTGCAGGGACAGAGGAATACTCCGAGGATGTCATCTGTCAACTAAGAAACAGTGGAATGTATCTTATTTTCATTTTTTAGAGTCTGTGTTCAAAATACTCTCTCTTCCTTCCAAGAAAGTAACAGGGAAAAGCATCTGATCTAACCAACACTGACTTTTTAATATTACTTTTTCAAATAAAAATAATCCCCATTCATATTTGATGACTACTTCCCCACCACAGTTAGTCAGAGAATAAACTGGGGAGCCGCACTTCCTCAAGGAATCCAAATCATTTAAAATGTAATAAATTAGGTATGTTCCCCCAGGACCAGTGCATATTATCAGTCAATAAGACAGATTAATTTAGATTTCAATATGTTATGCTCTCCATAATCTGTGCTCCTGGTGCACATTAGAGAGTATTTTGCCCCATAAGATTAGTCCACAATGAGTAGGTTTTATCAGTGTTCATCTAGTCTCTGAGAAGGATTTAACTTTCTCAATGCTTTTATAATGAAATGATTTTTAAAATCTTTTTATGTATCTAAAAGATGATCCTCCCATTTTGAGATTATTATGTTCTCAATTTTAAGAAAAAAATCAATATCGGATGACTCATTTTCTTAAAGATATTCCACCATGTTGGTGATTCTCAGCATGTATGTCTGGGGAGGGAACAAATATTTCCTTTACTTGCTTTTCAATAGCATTTCAGATCACATTCTCCTAAGGGACCTAGGAGCTTTCACAGATAAACTTCATTCCTCAGGTTTGATTTTCTTTGTTTGATGCTACCAAACCATAGCAATAATAGGCTTACGTCTACCCTTTCATCTCATTTTGCTTTATTAAAGTGGTGGTCTATTTTATTCCTGTTTTATAGATTAAGAAAGACAAAGTAACCTGCCCAAGATCTCACTGAAGGCTAGAGTCAAAAGGGCCAAAGCCCAGTTAAAGGGAAAAATATGGGTAGCCTTTAGCCAAGTAAACGCAGTGTTACTGTTGTCCTTTTCTTTGTGTCCCACTCACAAAAAGGACCTCAGGACCTGCTAGGGCTTGTCTGAACTTGCCAGAGCCCACTTGGATAGTTGCTTTAGCCTGTAACCCCAGTTACCTAAAGACTAGGTGGTTGTTGCCTGTTTGGGTTTAGCTTTTGCCTAAGCTCTA
>JAUBOD010000469.1:2841646-2855667 GCA_032353885.1 Nothura maculosa | reverse complement strand
CTCAGTGAAAGATCAATTTCTCTGCATATGCCTTCTTCAAGTAGTACAAACTAAAAACGTTATACTGCTGAAAAATGTATAAGCCCTCACTAAGATCTCTTGTTTTGATATCCCTTCAGAAAAGCTTCATTAAATATATCATTTGGATGGCCTAGATTGAGATATTAAGATACTCAGATTCAGAAGGCTACCCAATGTGAAAATAAGTTTGGAAATCAGGCCCACCAATGTATCACTTCTCTGTCCACCACTTAATGAAGTTTATACCATTCTAGTATCTGATAAACTCCTGAACCATTTCCTAGAGACAATCCCTCTCATCATCCTCTGTTCACTGAAAAACATGTGCAGCTTTGTTTGTTTTGTGGCTTAGTGGGATGCTTGAGTGGAAATGGAGAAGGGAGAGTGGTTGTTGGATGGTCAAATGGAGAACAAATTGCAGAAGAGAGATTAGAGAGATGAATTTTGTATTTAGTTTCTGAATGTAATGAATGATACCTGCAGTAATTACATTCTTCAGCAAGGAGGGGATGCCTGACTCTGGTGTAAGTTAAGCATCCTGCACTCATATTCCCATGGCATGAATTGATCATTTAATTGCTTCAGGGAGGCATTGCGATTTTAGGAAACCACATAGGCAATTTTCAGAGTCAGCAAGACTAGGGACGGGATCTGCGTACCAGACACCTTGAATGGGAACCCATGGTCAACAGGGAACCAAATGGGCCATCAAGGCATAATAAATACAGTGTCTCTTAGATGACAGTCTGTACATCTGAGAGAGCTGAATTTTGATAGCGAGGGACAAAGCATGTAACAAACTGCAATGGTTAAGTTTGAAGGTCGTTCATGCAAGGACATCCTCTGCTGAATCTGAGGCTGTTTGGATACAATGCAGTTACCCAGCTAGCAAATGATTTCCTTCCTCACAGTATGAGAACTGTGCTCTGTGCATGTATTTTCTATGTGCATATATGTTTCTGTGAGTATCTTGTGGAGGAATTGGAGTGCACGAGCAAAAATCCACACATGCAAATTAAAAAAATCTGTTCTTTTATAAAGAAGATTGGTCTGTTCTCCTTTGGTTACATTGCTTACATAGTTGTTAGCTTAATCTTTATAATAAAGTTTTTTAAAAAATGTGTGGCAAACTAAGCAACTGGAACATAGGTAGAAATAATATATTTGGTTTACAGAAAAAAAAAAAAAACTGGCATGACTTTAAAGGCCAACATTTCATAACACCACATGTGCAAAGCATTACAATAATTGCACTGTGCACATCTGTAACAGTCAGAGTGAACAATGAATATTAAAAACACATTCCTAAAGCTAGCCCAGGAACTTGGCAGCATTATTTTACATGGGAGACCTGTAGCAGTACAAATGCTGGGCCTTGTGCCTCCAGAGCTGGGAATGGCGGAGGTGAGGGACTCTGGTGCAGACAACAGGGGCTGAGAGGACTATGGCAAAGCTGTCCCACTCACAGCTGCCTCAGCCCTCTACTTGCTGCACCACAGAAGGTATTGAGGAAATCTGGCTGGAGCCCTAGGTGGCTGCTCTCCAAAGCTGTTGCATTGCCAAAGCAAGGAGGTAAAGGATGGATGGGGAAGCAAATAAGCCCAGAACAAATGGACTGAAGGTCACATTGGGAACAACTGGACTCTGTTCCCTGCAAAGTTACAGAAAAACTTGTTTTCCGAGGTGCATACTCCCGGGCAAGATAGGCAAGATAGCTATCCACACACAACACAAGTTGTATGATTGTTGCTAATTGATGATACATGCCATTTAATTAGTGCGCTATGCAGCATATTAAACAGGATTTATGGGAAATAACGGTGGGATATTATTCAACAAAGACATTCTTTGCAAGCATTGGAGCATGCCATAACCTTCTTATGGTTGACTTTCCAGTAAAGAGTCAAGGCCATAATGGTTTGAAGATTATGATGCTGCTTCATGGAGCAAAAACCAGAATGTTATGTGTTTCATTTTATAGCAATAAGAAACATGTCATGAAAACTCCAGCACTCAAATGCTGGAATAAGGAGAAAAACTTCCTGCCAGACTCTAAAAGTGGGATGGATGACCAAGTGTCCCAGCTCTGAATCCTGTGCTTTGCCACAAGATTACAGCTGTGAAAGCAACGCCCAACATTTTGTTATGTCCTGTACTACAAGGAACATGGAGTGCTTGGACTCTAGACGCAGTGGTAATAATTTGACATGGAAATGTTCTTCTTTACCTTTTTTTTTCTTCTCTGTTCACCTTAAATGGCAATTCATCCCAATTATTTTTCCCATCCCATTTTCACCCACTTTTATTTCCTTTTATTTGTTATCTTGGAACTTTTCTTTCTGAATGCCTAAAAAGAAAAGGCAATTAGGATTGTGATGTTGCTGCTGTGTTAGCTCTATCACACTCACAGGTTACAGAGTTGCCTTTTACTTCCCTGCAAGTCAGGCCGCATCATAGACTGAGAGCGTAGAGGAAAGATCACTTTTACCTTCTGCGCTTATATAAGGCCAACCTGACCCACAAATAATCATCAAAATTCCCATGGTAATGCCTGTTTCCATAATGCTATTAATCCATCAGTGGTTAAGCCTCTAACAAGTACTATTTAAAATAATGTCAACTACAGAAAGGAGAAATAATTAAGTCTTGGCGTTCAAAAAATAACGTCTTCATTGTCATAAAGCAGATTTTAAAATCATACTAATAAAAATAATAAATAAATGGGCTTTCCCTGAGGCTATGCAAACAAGATCCTTTCTTTTTAATAGGAAAACAGAGGTTTGCCAACAACTATATGACATTAAGAGCTCGATTTTAAAGGGAAAACAAATATTAAGAGATTAGCAATGAAGACATAAAAAATGAAAACATTGTATATTCATAAGCTAATAGTCCCCAAAATTAGAGATGCAATGAATTTCAATAGTAAAGATTTTGGTCATCAAAAAAAATCATAATCCAATTTTCTTTTCTTTCCTTCTTTGACATACTTCTCTAGTTAAATGAACTTAGTTAAGCTGTGGGTTGCTTAGCCCAAACATGTAACATCTTCAAAGACAATTAACAGCATTCAGAAAAGCCCTTTGATGTGAAATTAGAGAAAAATTAATGTATTAAAAATATCCATGTGGATTTTGATTAAGCAACTGAGGAAAGAGCAGTTTTGAGGTGGAAAGGTAGGAGTAATTTTTGTTTCTTAAACAGGAAAGTCACAGTTTGCCTACAGTGAAGCACTGGATCATTGTGTGTGACAGTAAAGTTCCAATCGACTGAAGAGAACAGGTGCTTGTATGCCATGTCAATCATCTTCCTTTTTAATATGTCATATATGGCCTCTATCAAAAGCTCATTGTGACCTAGATGTTAGGAAATTGGATGAGAAGTAGGCAAAATGAAGACTTCTAATGATACGGGATTCAGAAAATACTGTGGCTATCTTGGATTGCTGCATACAGCGAGAAAGCCAATCAGGCTGGAAGGAATGTGCTAATTAAGGAATTTGTGATAGGAATGTAAACTCAGGGAGGTTCCCAATGAGACTGTGGGCAGAAGAAATCTGATCCTAGCTACCAGGGAAGGGGAGTCATCCTTAGTGTAAAAGTTCAGCCTGCATTTCTAAGGCCAGAGATGAAAATAAAGCAAGAGGAAGGGAAGTGGGAAGGAATCTATATTAGAGGGAATACAACCCGAGGTATCACACTGATGCTGGCACACCTGAGGTGAAAGTGGGAGTATATGTGGATGCCTCTCCTCTCCTTTGATACTGTTTTAAGTCACCTCTGTGAGACATTAAAGAGGCAAAGGGCAACTGAATGGCCATCTTGGCTTTGTAGGCTGATTGCAGCCTCAGATAGCATGTTCTGAAATAAAGAACCCTTGAGTAGAGGCTAAACAGAAATATTGCCATCCACCATAGCTACCAAGAAGTATATAACAGAAGTCTTGAATGGTGGTTAGGAGAACAGATTAGCCTCAGGTATTTTAAGTCATTTAAAGAGTGTTGATTTTCAAGGATTACCCCTTCCTAGCTCAAGGACAACCCAGCCTCATGAACAGGAAATCAAGTAAAGGCAACAGGAGGCCTGCATGGAGGAGCAAAACTCAAACATAAAAAGGAGTGGAGAGGAGGAAGTACAGGCAGGCAACATGGGAAGAAGTGTAGAGAGTTCGAGTTAGGAAAGCCAGAGGTCCCTGGAATTGAGTCTGGTGAAGGATATGATGGGTAACAAGAAGGGCTTCTACATATACCAGTTATAAAAGGAAGGTCAGGGAAAAATTGCCTCTACTGATGAAGAGGAGTAAGGACCTGATGACAAAGGACACAGAAAAGAACAAGTTACTTAAGGCCTCCTGTGGGTCAGTCTTTCATGGTAAAACTTGCCTTTAGGATTCCCTTCTTTCTGAGACCAGAGGAAAAGTCCTCAGTGGAGAAGGTTCACGATAGGAAATATTAAAAAAAAAAGGACACGCACAAGTCCATGGGACTTGATGGAATGCACCCATGAATGCTGAGGGAGTTGGCCAATGTCACTGCAAAGACACTCTTGATCATTTTGGGGAGTTTGTGGTGATCAGTGGAGGTTCCTGGAGACTGGAAGTCAAATATCACTTTTATCTTCAAGAGGGCAAGGAAGACATTCGTATCAGCCTCACCTGAGGCAGAAAATTTTGACCAGAGGATCTCCAGAGGTACTTTCCAACCTCAGTGACCCTGAGATTCTGAGATTCTGTTTACCTTTGTTTTCCTTTTTCAATTCTGCAATCACTCGTGCAATTATTCTGTTAAAGTAATATTAATCAATTTCACTTTGAACTTCTCTGGCACTCAGTGAAAATTCAGGTAAATGTAAAGACAATACATATAAATCCAGATTTCCATGACTCAAGTAAAGTTTGGATATTAAGGTGTCAGTTAGAACTCTTCATGAATTTTGGTATTACCAAAATTTGAGTGAAATGGAGTCACCCTAGTTGGCATTATACAGTGCCTCTGCAGAAGAAACAGAAATCAGTGAAGCAAGCATCAGTGGTAGCCAAAACCTGTGTTCTCACATCATACAAAATGTTTATCTTCTCTACATCTTGTGGAAGAAGTAGACTGGGAAGACAACATACTAGGTAGAAAAATTCCCTTTCTACTTGCCACCGGTTCTTCTGATGGATATGAATGCTCACACTAGTATCGTTGTGAAGGTCTAGGCGCAGTAATGGAGTTCCAAGGCTTTTATCAGAAGCTTCTGCAAGATGACAGCATCTGAGAGGTAGCACAGTTTGACACTGGAATACTGGAAATTTGCCATTGTTTGGGTTTGCAGCAGCAAGGCAAAAATCAGACGGGCTCTGAGCAGAGATTTTAAAAAGCTGTTAATAAATGATAAATGCTTTATTTACCCTAGTTATTCCTCATGTCCATTGCACATTTTTGCAAGGATGGCATACAACACAACCTCACTGTAAACCCAATGATGTAAAAAGCTTGCAGTAAGGACTGTGTTGATCCAGACATAATGTATTAAAATAATTAATGCATTAAAAAGAAGTGCCACATTTCTGTAGATGCTGAATAATAATTCTTCATCTCTATCAGATAGCTTTCTTTTAGGAGATGAAGCAAACATGTCTACGCAGCCATGGGGAACAGTGTGCCTAATGGAGATGTCATGGGACTCATAGAGCAGGTATCTAGGATTTACCTACCAGTAAATGACAGCTTGTTGACAAGGCTGTCTTCATTTGCATGAGGAAAGTCAGAAAAAAAATTAAATGGTACATTTTAAGCCATGTTCAAGAGTCTTAGATGTTGTAGCAATATGGTTATATGAAAAAGGATCTTGATAATAGAATTCAAAAAATATTCCTATCCTTTTTACCATAGCTGATTTCTTTGGAAGGTCAGGAAATAAAACATAGCTCTCCTCAATTGCTAGATAACCTTGAAAGCACATTTAGGATATGAGAGATGGATGCTAATGTTAGCTAATCTTTCTGATTACAATTCTACACGGCAAGGTACGTTAGTCTTAAGGTATAAACATTTTCGCACTCCAAAAGAAGGATTTAAACTTATTGATTGCTATAGGGAATAGCTGAATAATGTAATATATGTGAATTCTTTACATATACACTTTGAAATGCTTTAGTACATGAAATCATGTGAAAATATGTATGATATATATCTTCATCTGCAATTTCAGAAATAGGGCTAGGTTAAGATTTTACTGTGTTTTTATAATATGTATAAAACTCCACTGATTTCAGAGGGGGTACTCCAAACTTACCACAGAGTGAGGACAGATGTGGGTTCAAATTATTCAGAAGATCTGAAGTAATTGTTAATACTTAGGATTCAAATGGTTTGATTGTCTAAAATATGAGAACATGTTTACACGAGAACCCCTCTAACAGGAGCAATAAGAACTAGTGGTAGGATTTCTAGGTATGAACATATGCCCTATCATCAGTATATATCATTTATCTAAAAAGAGTAGATGGGAACCCTTCTATTGCACTAGCATATGGAAAATGACCAACTGTAGTGAATAGGAATGAAAATCCAGAAAAAAAAGAACTATTGAGAAAAGAATTTTCTTATAGAACAACTCATGGACTTCACTGCAACATGAAAATTTTTGTCCTGGAATGTTTGAAAATAACATAACTGGATAGATGAAAACTGGATATATGAAAAGGGAAGGAGAAGGGGTAAAACCACAATGTTTAGACATGTAGCAGCTACTTTGCTTATGTGAATACAAAACTAATTTAGGCTACTGATGCTTCTAAATGACAGTTTGACACTTGATTCTTATTCTCTGTGACAAGAGTCAGTGACATAAAAAAAAAAAAACAAGTTGATACAATACCAGGCATCATCTAAATGGTTATTAAACACTGGAACTGATGCATATGCTGTAAGATAGTGCTAGAGAGTGAAGAGATGAACAAAATCTCTAGCAAAGAACTGTAATTTCAAGAAGAATGTGTTTTGCTTTGTCAAATTTCCACTTAGATGCTCACAAATTTTATAATTTTGCAGGAATAATAATCATTCTTGCTGTGTTGTTTTGGGGGTAAAACTGGTGCTTTTCTTTAAGAGAATTTATGTTTTATAAAATTAATTTTTTGCTGGTTTTCTTTGGCTTCACATTGTATCATTCACATGTTAATGAATCCTATCATGTCAGAGAAGAGATGGAGGACGCAGAAAGGCATTGAAAAATTTTACGCTGAAAGACCTGCAAGCCATGAATCATTCGTCTCCTTCTTTAATATTTATATTGCAGTTGTGCTCAAAAACTTTTGCGAGCTACTTATACATGGATACAAATGGTTACTGTCCTCAAAGTGCTTACATCAAAGAAACAAAGAAAAGCAAATTCAGCAGGAAGCCTTAAAAAGGAGGGGTTTTGTGTGTATGTGTTTTTTTTTCCTTTTTTAAGATAACTTGTGGCACTAGTAAGTGGGCTGTTCTTCACTCTCACCACTGAGTTCATGTTTTAAGGGGCCTCTGCACTTCAGCATCATAAACAAGGGTAAGAATACAAGAGATGACAGAATTAAGAATGATCTGAAAAGGATGGAATCCACTTAGCACATGACTTGGATTCCTCATTGTGATCATTATTCTAAGTTATCTATCACTTTATTGAGCAATAAATCTGTTTTATTAACACATGGAATGCTTACCCATGGAAGATAATGTTTTTTGGATTGGGCAACAAGTTCTTTGGATCATGCCATGCCATAAACCCAGAAAAAAAAATCCTGAATGATTATCAAATAATTTACAGTTAGTTTTGCAAAGCTGTTGGAGAGAAAAATATCTGGAGAGTGGAGGAAGCAAACCAAGTATAAACTGACGTACAAATGTGAGGCCCGATATAACATAAGAAATTAGGTTAACTTTCAAATAACTGCTGTCTCAATTCAAATCTATATAGCTTTTAAGGTAAATACCAGGTTTTGCAAAGGGAGCACTAAAAGAAGTAAGAAAGAGGCCTTTTTTTAGCGATGGTTTCAATCTGGGATCTGTAGAGAACATTGAAATTGTTTGCAAAAGGTGACTATGAAATCCAGGGTTATAAATATTCTACAGGAATCCACATGTGCTAATTTTCACTGGGGTTTCTACCTCTCCAAGTAAATTAGTAAGCGGTCTACAAATCAAAAAAAAAATTGAAAGCCAGTGGGCTGTGTAACCTCTGTCCTTGGATATGAACCCAGGCCCTGGGAATGGCTCTTACTCCTGAAGGTCCTATTCACCAACAGTAATTAAGAGAAGTGGTCCTGTTCCGAGTTAAGTACCGAGTAGGCTTAGGTACCTGTCAGACACTGGCCATCTCCAAATGCACAGAGGCTGTAATTTACCTGTGGGTCCCTCTGAACTCATGTTCTTTCACTGCACGACAGTTTGAATTCAGCCTTGTGTTTGTGCCACAGCCATCTGGTGCTATTAAAATATATATACTTTTCAACTTTGAACTTTTAGTCTTTCTGGTTTGAAAGGTTCAAAGGTTGCTTCTTTTAACCCTGTACAAAACCATTCCAGAAACAGCACTGAAAGATTATTATTATCATCAGTTTTAATGATGCTAATGAAGGAGTAATTCTCTGTTGTGGCTTGTACACATATTACAAAATATACCAAAATGCAATCATTTTGCATTTCCAAATAACACATTTTCCAGAAGTGTCATGATTTTTAGGTGCTTCAGTCCTGGGAAATTCAAAATGAATGTTTTTCTCTGAATGTTTTCCCAAAAATATGAGACTCAGAGACACCCATGAGTAGAACTGTTTAGAACTTATCCCTCAGGGTAGAGGGGTGCACATAGTTCATCATGCTGCAAGATGAGCACTGTGACTTCTTCCTTCTGTCTGTGATACAAGTAAATTTTAAAGTCATCCCTAGCACTGGTAAACACAGGCCATGCAAAATTTTAGCCCTTCTTCCCATGACCAGCCCTGAGAGAAGGACTCTTGGTGAGGGGAAGGGCCCTAACATGAACAGGGATGGTGGCCTGAGGGACCCGATTACCTCAGCAACTTAATCTCTTCTTTTTAGCTGACTGAAGAGACTTGCATTAAATCCTACCATGATAGTTTCATTTCCCATGACATTTTGAGGCAGGCAGATTGAAGCATTCATACTAGTAGGCTTGTTCTTTTATTTAAAAAAAAAATGCCAATTTATAATGCTACTAGCACTGCGGATATTTCATGAAATAATCTGAGAAAATAGCAAATTTGCTGGAGAGCTGACCCTGACATTTTAAGTACCCTTTGAAAGACTTGAGACTTTCCCTCCTGTATTATCTTCAGATTTATGTTTGGCTTTCCAGAACCACAATACCTGTTTCTGATTATTTCAACAGACCTCCAAATCCTCTGGGATTGAAGGTGATGTATGAGTAGCTTACCTCTCATTTGTCCCCAGTTTTGAGCCTAGCTTTTGAATGTTTGTTTCAATTTAGGTTAATTTCTAATTCTACCTGACTTGATTCACAAACTCATAGCTATTTCATCATCTACTTAAAAAAAAAAAACAATTTTGAATAACCTAAGCTGGGGGCTGTAGTTTACAATTGCAGATTGAACAGCAGATTTTAAATATCACACGGAGAATATGAGAGAAACTGATTCTCTCCTCTACATTTTAAAAAATATTGGAACTTCTAAAAAGGATTTACACATATTGCTTCAGGCTGCTAGCCACTTGCCTACAGGTGGGTGGTGTTTGTTTAATAGTTGAAATACTTTTTGACTTGACTTTCTGTTTTTCTTGTTTCCCAGGTGATTGGTTCTGGTGTTTTTAGAACTGTCTGCTGCATCCTGAACATTTTCCATGCATCAGTGCCTGGGAACATTTAAGCTGGCGTCAAAGATAGAGACTGTGGGGAAATTTGCACACAAATAATACTTCTTCATTGTTCTTGCTCAGCAGTGATCATGCCTTTTGCAAGCTGTTTCGCCCTTTGCAGCACAAGACTGAACTAAAAATAATCAAGCAGAATTTTCCCTTTTCCTAAGCAATCCACATCATTGTCTTTAGATCCAGTTTACCCCTGGATGACAGAAAGTGCTCAGCTCGGCTAGCACCAGCTATCTGGTGGTGCCCTGCTTACCAGGCACCTGGTAACAGCCACGCAAGGAAACATAAAAAAGGCCACACAGGAGGAACATAGAAATGGGAACCACAGTTGCAGAGGAGTAATGCAATACAATGAAACGAGCTGAAGGATCCTTTGGCATAAGGAAAGAATCTATTTCCTTAAAGGGTTGTATTCAGGAAAAATGCCTCCACATCAGCAGATACAGACCACAGTCCACAAGGGTGGCATAAAAAATAACTTCCAATCTCCAGGTAGTCTCCTAAGCAGCAGCAGGGGTCAGCTTTCAAAGTGCAAGGCCTTATGGCTCCTGCTGGAGTCAAACTTGAGTTCACTCTTTTAAGAGTATTTAGCTGCAAGGTAGGAGGTGAAGGTCAGTGGTGGGGGGCATGCACGGCATTCGAGCACACAGATATGGTTAGGGGTAAATGGTGTCCTTGCTGCCCAGAGGGAAAACAACCCAAGTGTGATCATCTCTGACAAGGCCCTGCAGGCTGCGTTTGCTGGGACTTTGTGAGACGCCTCAACCTACCGGCAGCCCATCAAGCAGCTGGAGGTATCCCAGCTGCTGTGGGGATATCCCAACTCTGCTGTGTGGGAGGCTCGGGCAGCCTCAGGCATGGCCTCAGGCTATGAGGAGCGATGCCGAGCAGGGAGCAGCGTGGCTATGCCTGCACTTTTGGAGTGGGGAAGCAAGTGGTAGGGAAGGAAAGTGGATAGGGAAGCGCAGGGGAAGACATGGGCACTCTCGACTTTGCCTATATAAAAAGTTTGAAGACAGTGTTCTAGAAGCAGATGAAAAGAGGGAAGATACTGATGAAAGGTAAGGAAAGAGACTAAAAATACTGAAGGACCATGAGGTATGTTGAAAAAAGCCTGGAAGAATCAGTTCCCTTGGGAAACAGTAAAATGTTCCATTCAGACATTCAGAAGGATCACAACTATCTCTTGGGCCCCAGTGGAGATATTTTCCTCCTGGCCATGAAGGAACTGTGAGCTGTCCCCCGTCCCACCCTGTCCCTCCCTAAAAAAAACAAATACACTGTATTTTTTTTTGTGAAGGCAAGGGTGTGGATGCACACTAAGAAGCTCTTCGTAGACTTTCTCATAAAGAAGGAAAGATAGTGGAAAATAAAAGTTGCTTGAAACTCTCAGGCCTTCGAGCAAAGGCCTTGGGGTTTTAGCAGTTACACCTGAGTGCTGGAGAATGGGCTCTGTTACCAGTAGAGGTGGAGATAAATGCATCTGTCCTAGCAAATGTGCATGTAGTTCTTATCCGGGCTTGCTATATCTTTTGTAAATAACTTCTCCACAGTTGACTGTTTTTCAGTGTCCTTTGAAGAAAAGGTGTCTTCCACTCACTCTTTTCTGAAAGAACCTCTCCCACCTGAACATTGGCACTTCAGAAACAACCTACTTCTACTTGTCCTCACATATGAATTCTGAGCTGGAAATCGTGTTTACTGAGATACCACTTGCCTGGGTAAAGAGTTTCTTTGCTAACTCTTTACTCCTGGGACACACAGAGCTCTGAGGAGAAAGAATAATTTGCAACACATAATTTATTTGGCAAAGTTTGCCTTTTGCTCTTTTTTCCATGAGCACAGCAGCAGCATGGTTTCTTGAATGTACTCATTATTCAAATGTATTCTCTGAATAAACAGCTGAACACTCTGTACTGTCAGATTTTGCCATGACATGTTGACTGGTGATGCATCTCTCTGAGGGCTTGGCTCATCACTCTGAGGTTGAGAACATTTATGTGGAGAAAATATCCCGCTGTGGTTTGTAATTTGCCTCTGAGCCCCTCTCCCCCCACTCTGAAAGACTGATCTGTGTGATTATAAAGGCTAAACTTAGATGTGGATGATGGGAAGGAGCATCAAAGAACAGTCTACTGTTCTGCAGCTCTGCAGGGTCTGGTAGGACAAGCAGCCTCATATCAAGTCTGTTTTTCTCTACTTCATTATTCAGAAGGAATTTCTGGAAAGATCTGAAGTGGAGTGAGGAAAAAGAACCATGTTTTGTGTCTTCCAGGGCCTGACTGGCTTACTGGAGGGATTTGTGTTGTCTATGTAGACAAGACTTCCTTGTCTGTCTGCAAGTGAAGTTGAGCCGCTGGGCACCGGTCCCAAGGGAGGAGAAGCTGCGGCTGATCTCTCTGAGTAGCAGAGGCAAAGCCAGGACGGCCAGGGTGTGTGGGAGGAGTTGGCAGGGTGCGAAGGAATGAGATATCCCCATGTGCACAAGAAATAGGAAGCAGGTCGGTGGGAGAGAGGAACCAAGTCCTGACTGGTTCTTTGTTAGAGAAAAAGGGCTGAAAAAAGCATGTTCTTCCTTACCTAGCACCTGCACCATGCAAGTAAGGGAGCTTGGTATCAGATTGGTGTGGCAGAAGTAAGGCTGCACCTCAGTGTTTATGGTATCTGAGCTCAGCCACTTTCACGTGAAACTTGGACAAAGCAGAAAGATCAGACACTTTTGTGACATCCCACAGTTAGAAGTTGTCACTTCTCTGGAGCTGAGTAAATGATGCAAAATCAGCAATAAGCTAGATGCTTGACACACAAGCAAATTTAAAATGGCAGTTCCTTAAATTTGCCGACGGGAAATAAAAATTCCACAACACAAATAGAATTTCTATATGCACACAAATTATAGATTTTTTTCCTTTTATTGAATTTATAATAAATGCATAATTTCCTTTGCTAGATAATTTAGCTATAATCAAATGCATTTCTTAGCTCTGATGGAAGTGACAGATGCTACCAGAATTCAAATCCAACTTGGCACATCAATTGTTATCACCTTAAATCATCTAATGATGGTTACTAGTGCTCACACTGGGTCTCCTTATGAAAAGCACTAGGTACTCACAGCTCAGAGCGGCTTCCCACAGGGCATTTGCAATTTCTGAGTGTATTGCACAACTGGATCCCATCACAACAGGAGATCTTGGAAGGAAAGGAAGGGTTATACCAGCGACTGTTTCCATTCTTCAAGTGAAACTCCTACGTAATCTAAACAGCTTTTGTATCAACCACAAGGATTGCAGAGGGTGCAGATTAAAAAAAAAATCATTCATAGACATCTTGATTGCAGATGTTATTAAATGATTCTCTGGTGCTGGAAATACTCATCTTGGCTACATGCTGATCATAGAATACATTCCGTTCTCATGGCTTCCAGTCAGAAGGAATGGAAGAAATGCCTCAAAATGTAACAAGGGAGAAAAATACTTGTGTCTGTGGTGATAGTTCTCCCTATCTTTAGGTCTTGGAGTTAGATCCCTGCCTGAGGGGCCTGGATAAGGGACAGTGAAAGTAATTATCTTGTCAGTTTAAATATGATTCTCTTTTACGTATCTGTTTCTCATGATGTCAGTTGATGAACCTGTCAGTCATCTTTGCATGGCATGTGGCCACGCGATGCCATGTGCTGAGGTACATGGTTTATTGTGCTAGTATAACATAAAATTGAAGGAGGCTGTAATTTAAGGCTTATTTTCTCATCTATGTTTTGCATTTTTCTTTTGCTTCATTCTAACACAGTCCTCCTTTTCCTGACTGCCTCCCGTTTACCCAATCTCTTTTCCTCTTCTCTGACTCAGATTTTCCTTCAATTTGCTGTCTTGGTCATCTCACCCTTCCTTTTCCTTTCCCACATCACAGTTCTGTTCCATTAATCTCTCATCCACTCTGTTTCGATGTCAAGCAGAGTAATTAGTATCCACAGAGACCATATTGCCTTTGTATGTGTCACCCCACTGTGCTCCTCTCAGTCCTCCCATGTTAGGTGTGAGGTATTCTGAAAAAAATGCAGCCAGAGATCTTCACCTTAACTGCTCTGGATATCTCAGAAAAACTGGGACAGATGTAGAAAGTGCTGCAT
>JAUBOD010000469.1:2803504-2841546 GCA_032353885.1 Nothura maculosa | reverse complement strand
TAGAGACTGCAAAAATAATAAAATAAATCACCCACTTCGGCTTTGAGGGTTGTTCCAAGAACAGGGTGGCCATATGAGACTTGAACTTAAGGTGTTCTTGTATCAGAGCCCAGGTGCACTACAGGTTTACATTAGCAAAGTAGGAGTGGGACTGTGGGAATACATTTCTCACGCGGACTAAATCTGTTCTTCAAATTTCACATGGGCAATTTTTTTTCGCATCCAGGTGGAGGACATTTCTGTACAAATTCTGCTCTCAGTTAGCTGGAGTGGAGACATAAAAAGAGCTATTCAATATCTCTGGATACAGAGATAAGTGAAAGAGTCATTGGCTATAACACTGTAGTAATTGCAGCCATAGGTAGTGGACATGATTTAAATCTTTTGACAGTGATACTGGGATGCCAGAATATTTATCAAGCCATTAGAAGAGGCTGTGCCTAGCTGATAAGATGACTACAGCTGATGAAGTCCACCTGAAGACTCTGATGATGCCAGGACAGATTTGCAGCCATCAACAGTGGATAGCAGGGAGTGCTGCCCTTAGAGCAGCATGCACAGTTTGTCAGCAGAATTATCCAATCCTCTGCCTGGGGCAAGTATATGGAATCTTTAATAAACAAAGTTAGGAAACATCCAGATGTATATATTGCTTATACTTTGGGAACCACAAATAGCTTGCTCTACTGAACAATAATTTCACTGAGTTGGTAGCAGAGAGGAGGGATCATCGAAAGGGTAGGAGAAAATCAGTTCCAAGAGTGATTAAATCAGGAGCCTTCTTTTTAAACTTCCCCATATCAAACTATGCCAAAGTTGCCTTGGTTCCATCCTAGGAAAACAAAATCCTCCAATTAATATCACTTAGTATCTCCTAGTGTTATCAAATCAAAAGAACATTCTGTCATTTTGACTGGAAGTAGATTGGGAACATATTTTGCTATAATCATCTGTAAGCAACACAAATGGGAAAGGATTGCTTCCTGCTTTTCTTAGGTGTAGTCTGCACATGTGCAGGGTAAGATCAGGTAGTAGATCTTGAATGTAAGTTGAGAAAATTGTGTTTCTTTAGTAAAGGTTTTAATAATTGTAAAAAGATTTTGTTATCTAGTTGTTTTGGTTGTTTATCAACCACCTATATGAAGAGCCAAAGTTAACACAGACATTTATTTTTCTTTCTTATTTTACTGTTTGATCCCTTCTCTCCTGACAATCAGAGCCTTCTGGAACACGGAAATTGTCCTGTGGCAATCACGTCATGCAAGTTGAAAATACAATTTCTGAATCTTTCCGCCTCCCTGTGTACAGAGGTACAGACAGATAGACAAAGCCCAATATAAATAGACAAGTTTTCCCTTGAAGAAGTATTAAAGCTTACAAGTAGAAAAGGTTTGTAAATGAAAAAGCATTTTACTGTTTACTCTTAGTAAACAGAAAACTGTAAAAAAGAGCAATGGAAAACCAGCTTGTTTTGCTGTTCACAATGAATTAGGCATATAAACCCTTAACAATGAATAAATACTATTGACAGAGAAAAGTCTTAAATTTTTGGGGGAGCTTTTAAAACAAAGAATATCAATAGCAAAATTGTATTTTAAATGTGTTTTTAATTTGACAGTGTCTTTTTGACATTTATGAAGTACAGTGCTGAGTTGTAATTAAAGTTCATTGCTTGTTTTTCAATGTTGCATTCTCAGTCCTTCAGATTTCCTTTGAGCTGGAAGCGACTGAACAAAGGAAGGGGACTTGCCAGCAAGGGCCTGTTCCCAGGCACGCTGTGCTGAGCACCAGCATCGTGGCTGCCTTTGAACCCAACGCCGAGCTGACCCGTGTGCACGCACTGAACCACATCCATTCTCAACGTCCTTGCTTTTTGCTCAGATTTTTCCAAAGGTTTACGAGAGAACAGATTTTTTTTTCCCTAAATGTAGTGCCCTTTCCTTCTACCTAAATATATAGCATGCAAATATGAGAAGTATGAGAAGTTTAATGGCAAGGAGAAACATTTTCTTGAGAGCCCACAGATCTGGTGTGACTGGAGATATAATACTGAGCAGCATGTGTAGCCCTAGCACATTAGGACTGACTCCACAGGTAATGAGTTTTGCTGTAGGCTGTTTTTCAATTGTTTTCCCTCCTCACTCTCAAAGTGTGCTTTTCAGTAGCAAGCATCCCTGCCTGGAAGGTTTGGAGCAGGCTTAGCTGTGTCAGTTACACCAACCCTCGAGCCAACAAGCTCCTTGTCACTAGCACCAAAAAAAAGAGAAGGAAAAAGAGAAAGAGAAAGAGAGAAAGAAAAAGAAAAAGAAAAAGAAAGGAAAAGAGGAGAGGAGAGCCATCTAAGCTGTCTAGACTCACTGTTCCTGTAAGAAAATCCTCACTTGGCCAGGGCCGTCTATAGAGGTATGTGTTTACCCCAAGTTACTCAAATAAGCTGGAGAAGGCATGAAATAGTCATTGGACGAAGTACTCAAGCAGGGATCTTAGAGCAGAGACAAGAACTGAGGTTTCCCTCTCATTTATGCTCTTTGCTGGAGATAGGACAAGTTTGTTTCTAACCAAACAGAGAAGGAGACATATATCTTCCCTGTCTTGGAGGGGCAGTACGGTGTGATGGGGCAGGAGCTGCGCTCGGGGCACAGTTTTGAAGGAGGGCGGCTGCCCCTGCACTGCCTCCTGTGTACTCTGGTTCTGCCAGTGTGTGCTAGGTGTGACCTGAGCACACATGTGGGCTTGCACACCTCATGAGCAGTCACATGAGTGTCAAATCACTTGATAGCAGCAGGTAAAAGCAGTTCCTGGCAAGTCCACAGACACAGTTTAAACAGCTGAAAGTTTCCTGCCATGTAGGTATCTGGAGTAAGAAAGTCTCCTAGACTTTGTATGTTAGTTGATAAATTCATGTAGGGAATCACCAGAAGATTATAGGCTTGGACTCAGGCCTCCAGAGGCCAGGAGCTTAAATTCTGGGCTGCTCTATTTGGAAGACATCAGGATTTGGATACCTTGAAATGGATGTATTCTGAATTATTCAGATCTTTAAACATTAAAACGTACAATAAATATGTCAAGCAGAAGGCTAATTTGTGACAATGCTGACTGATTGTCCCAAGTAAAGTCACACGAGGCTGCTAAGGGCAGCTGCTAGAGGAGAAGCAACAGCAGGTTCCCAGGAGGGGCTCTAACCAAAGAACTAACTCAGAAGAGTCAGGATATAGCAAGGAAAGCAGAAAAGAAAGCCTGTCTTGTGGACAGAAGCTCAAGTCTTGCACATCATGTGGCTGTTGCTTCGGTCCTATCTCAAAAGGAAAGTGGTCCTGCTTCCATGGGTCCTGTTTTAGTTCTCTGTTGTACGTAGTTAGCTTACCCTCAGCAAATATTGTTCTAACAGAGCCAGCTGTTGGATTTGCATCTGTGGAACAGATACAAAACACTGATCTCTGTGGGAGGCAGGTATCTACTCTGCATAAGCACTTTTGCAAATCCCACAAGGCATTTCTCCGTCTTCAGGCACTTGAGCATCTTTGAAAATCTTGCCCTTTGTGCCTAGCTTTACCTCTCTACAAAACAGAGAAATCTGCTTCCCAAGGAATTGAATCAGAGTTAAATTTATTCATATTTGCTTTAAGCTTTGGAGCCATACAGAAGGCATATGGCACAAAGGTATGCTTCTTGTTTGGGATATTAGATAATGAAGCACCAGTGTGTGCAGTTATTATCCATGCAGTCATTGGTCTCATTTTGAAAGATGTATCCATGAATCCAAGGAAGGCAAAGTGCCACTTTAATGAATGGTAGCTATAGAAAGATCACAGTATAGAAGTCGCACTGTTTTGTGATGGCCCAGCTCTTCTATTATGAAGGACAGAAGCAATAGCAGCCTCTTTAAGTATCCTCCTGTGCTTGAATATCTTGCAGAAAAGAGGTAGAGAACTACCACAGGTGCTCGTTATGGTAATTGTGTGAGATTTTTGGTAAAGACAGCAAAGATGTCTGTCTAGGCCTCCAATTCTGGCGTCTACAAGAGCTCTCAGTCCAGAAAGAGTTTCATGTGCACTGTGCACATGTGCACTTCTGCAATAACTTCTGCAGGAGTTGCAGTGGGAGTTTCTGGCCATGGAGATCTTCTGGCCCTTATATCAGTGTCAGCTCCTAGGATATCTTCTCTTAGCTGTGAATTTCCCATTTTTTTCAGAATTCGGCCTTGTGCTCTTTTGATAAGCTGAACAAAAAGGAGGCAGTGTTCGTGCCTTGCAAAGCCATCTTGCTCTTGTTTGTTGATGGGTTTCCTGGAGTTACCGTCTGATTTGCTTTCCCTGCCCTCAGATATGTGAGGCTTGTTCAGGCTGCCCGATGACTGGTGATTTCATCCTGAAGTCTTCAGCCTCTATTCTTTAGCTGGGGAAGAAGGCACTGACTTCCAGGGTGTAACTACCTCCCTAGGATGTTCTGTTTGTCTGACTGTGACTCTGATCCCTGACTCTTTCTTATACCCAGATTCCCATGTAATTTGCAGAAGTCTTGACCCTCTTAACTTCCCCTGAGAGAGAGGGACTTTCCTCTGATCCAGAGGACAGACCATTGCCAAAGGATAGGCAGATTCCTCTGGATCTGGGGAAAGTCTCCCTTTCCCAAGGGTTGTTAGGAGGGTCAAGTCTCCTGCTTTCTGTTGTTTGCTTGTCTGTACAGACACTGCAAGTATGATTTTTTAAAATCACCACCTATTTAGACTATTTAGAGCTTGAGCTGATTTTGGGGAAATTCTTCACCTTTATAAGTGGCAAATGCTGTAGGAAACACATCCCAGGGCTTTTTCTTTTCCTATGCCCATCACATCTCAGCTTTCAATGACTGAAAGTTTCATTAGCTGAGGGGCAAGTGGGAGATGATTAAATGACATGATCTGAAGTTGGGGTGCTTTGTTTTAATGCCTGGCCAACCCAGGCATTTTGGTGCTCTGTTGTAACTTTTCCATTTGCTGTTATGAAGACAGAAATATGATCAAAGAAAAGAAAAAAAAAGGAGGATCTGCAGAAAAGTTGTTTAAGCATTACTGAAACATTCTACATTTGCAGTGCCAAAGGCTGAGAACTCTCTCAGTGTGTTAAAGCCTTTTAATAATTTGAGATCACATTATAATCCCCTTGTCCAGAATCCTTATAATTTATACATGGTTTAATGCTTGGAATAAAGTTAGAGTCTCAGTCCTTCTTTTTTTTTTTCACTCTGGTGCCACAGTCAACGATAATCATTTTAAAAGCTGAAATGTGTTAAATGCATTAATTGCACTAGTTTAAGTGTTTTATTTTGAGTTAAAGTCACTCAGAACTTTAATATGACAGATAAGATATAGAGCAATAATTCTAACTGTGACTCAGAACAGGAAACAAATCCTGACTTTGATCTGAGTAATAACACTTCTCTCCCTGACCGGCAAAGTTGCATTAGTGCCGTACTGAGCCTACGGTTGAGGCTTAGCACCAGGAGCGCCCAAATAGCTGCGGGCGGATTGAGTGCTGGGCTGAGCACTGCATCCCAGCCATCGACTCACAAAATTCAGCTGGGAGGTGAGAGCAGGGAGCTGCTTCCCCTGCCTTGAAGGTGTTGGAGGCTTGGAGGAGCTGATGCAGAGAAATGGGTCTAAAATGAGGGGCTGCTGCCTGCAGCCAGCGGCTCTGCAGTAGTGTGGGGAGCACGCAGCTCTTCCCCACAGCGTGGCTGGTTGTATCCCCCATTGCCACTGGCACATGCTGGGGCTGCCTGCCCTGGGCTCTGGCTCCTCTGCCATCATAGACATTAACTTGGATGAATTTAATCCTATAGCTATGCTGCTATACCCTTATGTCAGTGTGCTTCATGTCAGTTAATCACTTTTGGGGATATAGTGAAAATTTTGGGGGTATATTTTCAAGAATAGGAAGGGTAAGCAGCCACATTAGTCTCCTTTAAAGTGACCTAAGGAGTGTTTTTGGAACGGAATCCATATATATGTCCAATACAATTTAGATATCTTAAGGTCTCTTGCCTTATTTCAGAAAACTGTGGATTTCCCATAGGACCTGTAAGACCACATGGGTGTTTTAAGGGCCAGAAGTCATCTAAAATGGCAATGGGCGCCTACATTTAGGCACCTGAATATCTTCCCTAATACTGCAATGTGCTTGCAGTATTCAAATTCGTAGCTGAAAGAGGGAAAATCTTTTTAGTTTTCCAGACTCATTTCAGTAAGTTACTTCTATGTATTTTACAAAACCACACTGAGCTGGTGGTCTTGCAGTTTGCACAGATTTTCCTAATTTTTTAATGTTTTGGTTGGGAAGAAGTCATACTTCAGAATTTTGTGCTTAAAGTTAATCTAGCGTTATTGGATTTCAGAATTAACCTTCATTTGAAAGATCCTAACTTTTTCACCTCATGGGCCACCAACCTTACCATGTCAAATATTTTGAGGTGTTGGTTTTGGCAGCATGTTCGGAAAGTTACAGGAATCCAGTTAGGCTGGATTGTGGAGAAGAGTGTTACGTGGTATTCGCCAAAGACGTGCTAACAAAAGTTCTCATTCCATGCTGAACCCTCCATTGCTGTGGAAGGAGACACCTGGTCAGCCTGCTTACGGAATCCAAAGGTCTTATGGCTCTGATCAACACCCCACAAGTGTGGGAATACTTTGATTGCCTGTCAAAGCAACTTCACTATCCATCCTCTCCAGCTTTCACCTAGCACATGGAAACATTTCTGCTACTTGCCTAGTTTCAGGCGTATCCAGACTATCATGTTCAGGATATTTCACAGTGAAGCCCACTCCAGGAAGAGCATCTGCCTTTCCAGGGATCCTTTACCAAGCAAATTCTGTTGATCCTTTAGCCTTCCCATTTCTTCATTAGACCCAATAGTCCTTCCTCTCACTGGTTAGAAAAGTATTGACAAGGTGCCCTTATTTGAATTAAACATTAAACGGTCTGCACAATATACATGTTTTGGACAAGAGACTTTTAACATGATAATGAGGTGTAAAGCCAATCAGGAACGACCTTCTCCATCCCTTGGAAAGAGCTTGCTTGGCACACCTATGACACTCATATAAAAAATTGATCCATGGAATTAATTGCCAGACATATCATTGGAGGCATATGTTCAAAAAATGGTATAGGACCTATGGCATGAAGGCCTCAGATTCTCTTGTCCAACTTGACTTTCCAAAAAAGGCTTTGATTTTTCAAAAAGTAGTAGATATCTACTTTTCTGAAAATCAAATTGGTTAGTGACTTAGGTAAATCAAGACATAAAACTGGTGTTACGCATACACATATTTCCAGTCTATATATTATGTTTGAATTAAGTCATATAAATCCTCAAATTTCAGTCTATTAAGCCAGAAATTACCAGAGATCATGAATAAATTTCTTCAATGAACAGGTCCAAATTTCAGTGACTGCTTAAGGAAAAATTGTGCTTGCCACATGCTATAGTTTTAGAGGAAAGAATGACTGGCTAAGACAGTCAACAAAAAAAGGGCACCATTAGAACATAATATATTGTGTTATGTTCTGTGCCATAGGTTCTCCTCCACATTGTTTCATCTTCCTTAAATCTTCCAATAAATTCCAATCTGTCTGTCTGCAGCCTGGATTAGTTATTCCTTCTTTGATCAATGCCTTCTTGTTGGTTGTAGATATTTGATTGTCCCCAGACATGTAATGTACAGACTGGAGCCTTGCTATGTTAGCCTTGCTAACACTGAGGATAAAGGATCCGTGACCAAACCTTTCTTTGAGCAAAAGTCACTTAACACATTTTTGCATTACAAAATATCTCACAATGAGATCTCACTGGAACCAGATGTTCATAGCAGCAAGCATATGGCAAGAGGAGGTGGATCCATTTTTCTTAAATCCTCTTGAAAAGCCATTGTATCATAGCCTGAATTCTGCTCAAATTCATGCTTATAATCCCCAAAGTCTTTTCCCAGTAATAAAAAAGCACATATCTCCATTTTCATTGCTTGTGAATCACTTCCACAACCATTGACTTCCAATGGTTTGCAAAGAGAGCAGCTGAGAAAAGAATTTGACCCACAGCATACAAGGTGTACATGAGGCTTGAATGAATGGAACATGTGTGGAGAATTACTGAATGAGTATTTGTCCTGAAGAAATAGAGGCAATGGATGGATAAAAGTCAGTCTTTGTGTGTTCCATAAATATTTAATCTCAACCTGAAGAGATAGAAATTTCCAAACAATATATAGGCTGTTTATCTCATCATGTCATCTTGTGTTATACACTGCCTGTTGGTGCATGACAGCTGCCTAATCTGTTTATGTAGTTGAGCTTAATCAGGTGAGTTTGTTCTTATTGCATGGATTAGGGTGTCTGACAACAGACTTCTTTTTAAATTGACAGTCTCTGCTAATACAGACAGGAGCAGGGCCTTAAAAAACACCATAATCCAATGCCCCAGGCTAATGAAGGCTGAGCCAGTACTTCAGTTGCTCATTTAACCCCCTCAGGCCCACAGATACTATATTTTGCAAAGGAGCTAATTGCTCTGTCCTGACAGTACAAATTATGAGCAGCAAAAGGCTGGTCATGGTCAGATTATGAACTTCATGTCCAAAGGAACAGATCTGGCCAACAATATTAACCATGGTGATAAAATTTGAAGTTGAGAAGAGTGTTTTGAATAGTGCAGGCCTGGCACCCAGAGCTGGAGGACTGAAAGTGGAGCAGTGCCTGCTTCCCTCTCCTTATGGTCCCAGGATTTGGCAGACGAGCATAAGGTTGGTGGCTTTGGCCCACGTTCCAATCTCTCACGCCCAGTGCAGGTCATACCTGTGGCTTTAGGAACACTGGCACCGCTGCTAGTGCTGCTTTAAAGGAGGGAGTATAACAGTTTACAAGGGTCTGAAAAATTGCATGGAGACTCACTATTTAGATCTTTCTATATGAGAAGGTCATTATTTGTTGTGTATAAGCACAGTTCAAACTATTCCATATAGAAATGTTGCTGATAAGAATGATGTGAAATCATCTGTCATAGACTAATGCCTTGCTAGAGGTCATTCATTGTTTGCTTTAATTTTCAACTGGGATCTTTCAGACAATTGCATTTTTTTCAGTTTTTGGAGGCTGGAGATGCTTTCAACAGGATTTGCAGCATGCAGGAAATGGAGAACTGAACAGGTCTTTCATGGCTTGGATTTTAATAAAGTCTAAATATATGAATCATATTACAAAACTGAGAAATATTTCACTGGTAGATATTGCATAGAATTGATTTTTGATATATTAATGAAGTATCATCTTGAAATGCTTAAAGCAATCATATTTTGTTTGCAAGCCAGAGCCATTTTTTTAATTCCATGTATTTATAAAGCCATAAGTCTTTGAAAGGGATTATATAATACCAACATAATCCTTTATGCATCAGTAGGACTTTGTGTGATGATCTACAAGCACTGCTTGTCCACTGATGACTGAATTCTCACCACACCCTTTTTCAGAGAAATGTTTTTAGCAGTTTTGGGGATGAGTGACTGAGAAACAAATTGTGTCTACTCTGGGAATCCCTTTCTCATATTGGAGATCCTGAACATTATAGGGGCAAAATATCTTGGATATAGCTGGATCTGCCAGGCTGATTTCTACAGCCAGAATAAAATCATTTTACCATTTAGATGCAACAAGCTGCACTATGACAAGCACAATTCTCCTAATGTGTCCACAAGCCTAAATCCTTCTGGAGGTATCTTCTTGGTTCTAATGTAAATCCTGTCTGGGCAGATTTGTAAGGTTTTCTGCTGCAGTCTAGACTTCCCAGTGGATGTCTTACAGCAATGCCAAGAGCAGCAGCAGCACTGGCCACTCTGTGGCTGGCTCGCAGAGTCAGGACATGCCAACGGGAGCGCTGAGTCCGGGGTCAAGCTGTGACAGACCTGCAGAGTGATGCTGACCCTACAGCTGCAGCCCGTGCTCCAGTGCCAGGGCTGTGTGTGCATGGTGTGTGCATGGTGTGCATGGTGTGTAACCCATGTAGTAGTAGCCCATGGAATACATAGAGAAATAATGTGTTCACATGATTCACACAGATACTGCCCACAGTGTCAAACAGGTACTTGTAGTAACTACTACAGGTACAAGTGATAACTCTAGAAGTTCCAAGCACATATAGGAATCCCCCAGAACTTCTATACGTAAAGAAAGGAGATGTCAGCAAATCCATACATATTAGTCTGGACTTAATCTATAGCCTTTAATAATATGGAAATACCATAAAGAGATTCTAGAGCATCTTTTCTATGCTACTTCTTTTTTTTTTCCCAACGCACCTGTAATGGTAGACCTGCATCTAGCTATTTTTAGCCTTAGGTCTCGTAGGAATTAAATTCTTTTATTAATCAGACAGATTAATCAGAGTCAGAGTCTCTAATTTTACAAGTTGATAGTTCTGTGAAGTTGAAGCAAATCAACAAAGCCTAGACTATTTAATGGAAGACAGTTGCTTTTAATACAGAAAACTTATCATCTTCTTTATGTTTGGATATTCCAGATGACTACACACTTGTTTTTAAGTTCTAGTGAAAGACCAGAAATAAATCACATAAAAGCTAGTATAACATCTAAAGACTTAAAGACAGGGAGCCAAATGTTAAGCAATTTGCTTAACTGAGCTTTGTACAGAATTCAATCACCAGAGAAAAACACTATGAGCAACAGGTTTTCACAGTTGCCAATTTGATTTAGAAGTATGTAAAATCAATGAGACCTTTCAGGACAAGTTGCGTGTGAACCATCATCTGCAATGTTTTATGTCTTTCCTCTCACCTACAAAAACACGCAAGCTGAGGAATCGTTGCCCTCTTAAAATGTGGTCTTAGGCACTTTATGCTGACGGGCAGGGGAATGTGCCTGCCAGAAGGACTTAACCTGTAAGATGAATACATTCCTTTGCTTGAGATTCACTATCCTCATAACTCACTGTCTGAACATTGTGTTGCTCAAGACAAAATGCTGGCTTGCCAGAAAGAAGGAATGAGATCCCAAAACAAGCACTGGCACATCCTCTTCAAGCTTTTCAAATAGTATGAAATAGGTTATTCTCATGGTGGATTTAAAATTACCAATATACTTCTGTCTCACTTGGAATAACTTTTGTAAGAGGGGAGAAGGATTTTTTGGTGGTTATGGGCAGAAGCAGGATTGCTGAAATGTATTTCTGGGGCAACTGTAACCTCACTGAGCTGTGAAAGTCTCTCAGGAAAATGTTTGAAAATGGGGAAGCATAAAGTTCCTTGTCCATATTTTAAGGGCCAAATCTGAAACAAACAAACAAAATTTAAAAAAAAGGGCATTTTATCTCTGTGTTACATTTTACTCAGCTATAACAATGGTGTTCTGAGAATTTTAATGCAGGGGAAATCCTTTGTGGTCTTTCAGAATGATGCTGCAGAAATGCTGAATTTTATTACCTCTAATTCTGGTTGCCCCTATAGGATAATTAGAGTACAGCATTGAAAAATAATGACTGAATGAATCGTTTTGACAGATACATACCGAGACTTTAGAGCAATGTCCTTGTACAGTGTCCAGCATGCAAACCTCCACAGGAAATGTCATTCAGAATGTCATCTTGGGATAGAGTAATTCATGGTGGCAATTTATTCTTTACTCTTAGCTATTGGCTATAATGTTGGGAGAAATATGGGAAATTTTCCATTTCTTTGTCTATTTAAAAAGGAGATTTATTTGATGTAGTGATACGTTATCTCCTTGCCTTTTCTCCTCCATCAGGAACTGCACTGAGGACAATCATGTTGGAGCTTTAAAGAGAAGATGGAACAATTTTGCCTCTTCTGTATCCTTTGTCCCCTGTATCTATATCCAGAGAAGGATCCTCACTCTTCTGATCTGAGGATTGGTACAAAAATCATCTCTGTATGAGTCAAACGGCCTCTTTTCAGTGATGGTCACTGATAAAATTAGAGGAAGTGACCACAAACTGAAGGACCAAAAGTTCTGCAGGAACTTAAGGAAAAATTTCTTAACAGTGAGAATGACAAAGCCCTGGAACAGGCTGCCAAGAGAGGTTGTGAAGTCTCCATCTTTGGAGGTCTTCCAAACCAGCTTGGACACAGCCTTGTGCCACATGCTCAAGGTGACCCTGCGTGTGCAGGAAGGCTGGCCTAGATGACCTCTAAAGGTCCCTTCCAACCTTAAGGATTCTGTGATTATATGATTCTATGATCACTTGCTATTTGGTAGCACCACAGTACACTAGGCACGCTGGTAGGGAAGTGGGCCTGGAAAGCTTGGAGAACTAGGATAACTTTGTCTTTATTTTCTCTGAAACAAAAAGGTGGGAGGTCCTGCAATTTGCTTTCACAGCAAGATAACTAACACAATAACTATCATATTGCATCTTTGCTTGTGGTTGTGTTTTCTGAGTTGCTGCTTCTGAATAAAACTACAGCCATTTCCTTGGGCCTTTCCCAGATGGATGTAAGAACCAGAGGAAAAACCTGGATGCTGAGTGATCCCCTGAGAGGAACTTAAGCACTCAGAACTTAAGCTTAAGCCAGAGCATATTTCTAGAATCCTCTCAGGTTTGGGAAAGGGAGGATCTTGTACTTCTGAGTAGGGGCAAAAAAATTGGGGTTAACAATTACCTCTGTGCTCCCTGATGTAGCCAGGGAAATTGAAGAAGTGAAGCAGGAATGGTCAGCTCCTCCCTTCTTAATGCAGACCACCAATGACCCCAAAATGCTGCACAAAGAAGTAGTACAAGACTTAAGTCCAAGATGCCCTGCAGCCTACTGGGATCCTCAGTCATGAGTTGTATGCCAGGAAAATTAGGTGGCTGGAGAAGGGATCGTCAGAAACCAGCTGAGCCAGAAGTTGCTTAAATTAGCGTGTGAAAAGTAAAACCAAAATATATTTATACACACACACAGATATATATATATATTTAAAAGACAAATAGGTGTCCAGGTACCTCAGATGAATTGGCCCTCAGGTGCTTCTAAAAATTCCACATAGTGCTTTACATGCACCCAGAATAACACAGACATGTGACCACACGTCTGCATTATATATACACGCTTGAGTTTCTTTTCTAGTCTTCTTTCACATTCAATATAGGAAAATAAGCACTTTTAGACAGAATTTATATCAGCAGAAGGTAGGAGTCTTGAAAAGAGCAGATTTTATGAAAGTATATACTTCTCACCACTGACTGTCCTGGGAACTTAGGATGATTAAATCAAACACAGATGTCCATACTGTAGACAACTCAAGTTGGAAGAGATAAATCCTAGCCTTGAAGACCTGTAAAACTGTCTGTTAAGCATTTCTTGTCTCAGTTTTCTGTGTGTAAACTGAGAGTATTCACAACATTTTCCCCATCTTTGAGGAAACTAAATTGTGGGGTGCAGAGGTTAGATGACATGGAGAAAGTCTAGTAAAAGGCTCTGATTTGTTTGGTAGCCTACATGCCACTGTGATTTTGCTATTAAGCAGTGTTGATTATGCAGTTTACAAAGAGGAAGCCTGAGCCAATATCTTTATCCTAGAGCAAAAAATATATCCTCATCATAGTAGTGCAGGAACAGAGCTTGACTCGTCCTCATAACTAGTACAGTGGAAAGACTGGCTCTTTTATTTTGCTACATCTGTCCCCTATTTTGAACAATGATGCTTCTGGACTCCCATATGTTTTCTCTCATTCCTTTGATTGACCATTAAGTTATCCTTTTTGAGCTGCAGACTATAACGAACACCTGATTTCACTTGAATCAGTGGCAGCAAACACCTTACATCCTGTTGTGCTTGGAGTTTATTAGAGAGTGGGTTTAGTCTGGGGATTTTTTTGAGCAGAGAGATTCAGACAGTCTCAGAAACCCATGTTAAAAATGTTTATTTTCACTGTACTGAATATTTTCACTGTCCAAATATTTCTGCACTTCAAAGCACCTTTTTATTCACCTGTTTAATATGTCAATGTGCTACCATTAGCACATTTAATTGAATGATTCAGTATGATGATATGCCAGTCTGTATGTACCACACAGACAAATTTGTCAATGCATTTTTGGCCCTCAGTAGTTTTAGCAGCCCTCTAATATACAGGGTTATTTGAAGAACAAATATTCCCTGTATGTGTGAAGGAGAAGAAGGGAGAGTATGCAGAAACTCCTACAGGCATTCCAAGGCAAAACACACTGTTATATATTTTGTCCCCACAGGATAATGGTGAGACATCCACAGTATGTGGCCTACTTTTCTCACAGACACGAGATTAAAGTCTTGAGAACTGGCAAATGCACTAGATGTTTGCTCCGTGTGTTTCCTTTTGAGGCTCGCACAGAGATCCTGGTGTGATAGGTACAGGCTGTCCTTCCTCTCGCAGCCTGCAGAACCATGACCTCATGTTGATGCCAAGCTGCTTTTTCCATTGTCTAAATGAGACACTTTAACAAATGATCCAGGGGCTACCACTGAACAAGAGAGGGCAAAAAAGCTAATCCTTTCCCCAAATCTTTCTGCAGTATGTTTGGTACTCAATCTCTAAATAGCAACACTACTTACAACAGAAGGAGAAGTTCAAGTGCATGTTCTGATAAAATTCCAAGTTGAATTTTGTTCGACTGCACTCCTCACTGCTATTTTTCTGGAATAATTTATGGATCTGGAAGATGGATGGATTTTTTTTTCTATCTATATTTTAAATCAAATCTGATTCCATGTTGCCTGTGCTACTGACTTCATGCAAAATTTTAGTTGAGACTGATTTTCTTTGCAGGAATATTTGGGGAATATTTTTTCCTATGTCATTTGAGTATTCTAAGACAGCCTATTTATATGACTCCAGCTATTGCGGGAGCAAGATGCTGAATGTTGATTTGCTTAGATTTCGATCTTGTGGGAGGCTTTGCACACTCTTGCCTTGTATTTGAAAACATAATAAAGTAAAAATCCCTCAGAGCAGTGGTTTCCCAGACACGGTTGCTAGGTGATCCTTCAAAGCAGAATAAATTCTTTAACTACCCAGGCTTCAAGCACCTAAGTAGCAACCAGTAACTACACACTCGAGCGAAAGGGAGCATTGCTGGAGCATTGCTCTTCTGGTTACTTCCCCATTTTGCATCCTTCTTATGAAGACTGAGATGGGCACCAGCTGCTCTATTCTAAACTTTTTTCTTCCTTGGAAACTGTGAAAAACACTTACGAATACTATGAAGAACAAACAAATTACCTGGGCATAAAATCAACATACATATTAAGCACATTGATCTGGACCTCCTCACGGACTCTTCTAATAGAAATGTGTGTGACAATGTTTATATGAAAGAAGAAATAGTTAGTTTTATGAATACATGCTCACTTAAAAATATTCAGGCACTCTAGAAATGCTGAAATGCTATATAAGTTGAATAAATACAAGATTATATAGTATTAGAATAGTAGTTGTATACAAATGAAATCTTTTCCTAAAATTTGGTCATTTTTATCAGGATTTAGCTCAAAACTGATGAATGCTCTTTAATACAAAGCAAAAATCTTCAAAGTTTTTCAGATTAAACTTAAACTCCAATTCTCTGTTTTTGGCTTCACAAAAGGTATTGTCTGTCCTTCACAAGGCTCAGCTAAGAACAGACTGCAGCAAATAGATAATGTGTATGCATGTCCCTTGAAAACAGACCTGTGAGGCCATGCAAGGAAACTTTGCATGAATTTCATATAGTGGAATAAAAAGTAATTCCACCAATGAATCTAGATTTTTGTGGTTTCTGCCTTAATTTCATCCCTGCTAGAAGACCACCAAGATATTTTAAACCGTGTGCTTCATTTACACTGACAAGATTCCACTGGAAAAAAAAATTTAGCTTTTCACAAATTTCACAAGCTTCCTTATCTCTTGATAAGCTGAAAATCCTTCTACTTTCTCCATTGAAACCCTCTACCTTAATGAGAATATTTTCTTACATAGGAGATAAACAGCCTCTATCTTTCTATAAGCCAAGGTCCACACCTTTGCCATAACAAGGACATAAGCTTGCCTGCAGTATGGGGCTGGTGAAGACCTGATGATGACAGCACACGGAAAGGGCAGCCTTGGGAAGGCCTCTCCTTTGTCCAAGTCCTCCAGTGAGTGGAAGAACCAAGACCTCCCTGCTTTGTGAGAAAAATTCCCGGCTCTGTTTCTAATGTTAGACCAGCAGATTCCCAGCAGCGTTCCAGAGAGATGGTTACCTCACTATAAAGCCATCTGTGGTTGTATAACTAAAGACTATTGCATACCAAGGACACCAGATTAAGCTTGCACTGGCAGCTTTAATACTCACACTGAATTATTGACATTGCAATCTTCATAACAGTCCTTTAGACCTTTGATTTTGTGTAAGATTTCGTAAGATTCCTAAAAATGAAATTTGGAAAAAAATGAATGCCAACTGCCACATTTTTCTAAATCTTTGCTATACCTACATGAACTATTAGGAGTATTGCTAACAGGGAGAAAAAAATTCAAAAGAAATTCTTCTCATGACTGTATTTCCTGCCATCAGAATTTTTTGTGGAGTTGTTTCTTTTCTATCTTCTCTGATAGGCCCTGCCTGTGGGTCTAATAGAAACTTGTCCTCCAGCTACAGTTGGAAATCACTGGGAATCTGTTTTGGTTGCCCCATTGCCTCAGGGAGCCCACTGTGTGGGCTGAAATCCTAAAAGCTCCATGAACCTCAATGCCACTTCCTAGAACTGCAGATAGGAAGGATAAAAAGCAAGTTTTCATTCCTGACATGGCCCTGAAGAAGAGGGCAGGGGACAACTGGATGGTGGATCTTGCAGAAGGTTGCAGAAGGCACCACCAGGATGAATCTCACCCATTTCTGGCACTGAAACAAACAGCGATTTTTGGGACAAGCTCCCTTTCTTCCAGCTTGCTTTCCCTTTCTTCCCATTCTTGCTAAATGTTTTTCTTTCCCAATCTCTCTCCCATCCTGACTCTTTGGACAAATCCCAGCTTCCTTGTCAAACTGGTGCCTGTGCCTGTATGTCCTTCTCCAAAAGGCAGAATCCCCTTGGCCTAGATTCAAGGACTATGCAAAGCATGAGAGGATACAATTTTTCTAAATAAAGCCCTGACAGGGTATTTTTTTAGCATGGGCAAAAATATCTTTTCACTTAATGTTATCTTGTAAATCTGTCAGTTAATTGTTGCAAGGGTTTTGGAAACTCTTGATCCCGAGGCACATGCTTGACAAAGCAAAAGTAGCTTGTCTAGCAAAATTATAAGAATTTGGAAAACAGATCCTTATACCAGGAAGTGGCCACGCAGCTGTCAAGGGTCATGAGAACAAAAATAAACACAGATCATTTTCCTGGTGCTCAGGGTATCAGCTTTGCTGGTGAGATAGTCTCTGCAGAGGGGGACAGGCCAGGCAGGCACCGTGGCAGCTACCTCCTTTGATGGATTTGGAGGACAGAAGCTGTGGTTGGCAACCAAGCATCAGTGTGCCAGTTGCTTGCATGGTGGGTTACTCATGCCCAGCAAGCTGGCCCTATGGACTCTGGAGCGTCATTGAGATCACTCTGGGGCTGGCACAATTCTGAATCCCACCTAATAAACCTTGCCCAAATCAAACTCATTGTGCAATGAGTTGTCTGGGATTTCTCTCCAACATGTTTCTATTAAAAGGGACACAAGTTGGAAACTGTGAGGCAGACACAGCATCCTAGTGCTCTGGGGAGCTTTGTTCACTCAGTGCCATGAACTGGCATAAAGCCAAGTGGAGGTGGGCACTGCTGCTTCCCTCATGAGTCCTTTCACCCCTAAATACAGGGTTTGAGAACATGCCATAGTGCTGCTTGAATGAGTGTTTGGAGGGTCATCTTGAACTCAGCTGTGCTTCTGAGCAACAAGCTGATGCTGGACACATGCTCAGATGCTTTGCTCTCTTCCTGACTAAGCTGAGATTCTCTGTTATGCCTTGGTTTCTGCAAAACCTATATGCAGGCTCCAAGACAGCTTGTGGACTGAGCAGAGGGACTGTGAGCAATCACAAGGCTGCCTAAGCATTGTGGTATTCATTTTGTAAAGAATTTGAGAAACATTCCCTGTTCAGCCAGGTATCCAGGGCAAGATCATACTCACCTAATTTAGTTATCTATAATTTAGATGTCTAGTCTAAGCAAGTTATCAAGGCTCCCTTTTATGAACCGTATGGGGAGATAGGCATCTTCAGTGTAATTCATCCCACCTCCTTAAATACTTACATTGAAATTGGATGATATATGCTGTGAAAGGGTTTATCTTTCTTCCTTGATTATGACGGAATTCTGATGACTAATATACAGTAGTCATCTACCTGGTAGATAACTAAAATTAGAGTAAACGAGGCCCATTCAAATGTTTTATGGCACATTAATCTATTCTTATCCTGAGATTTCCCAGGGGGTTGTATGGTGCCTACTGCATTTCTTCATACTCCTTATCCAATCTTAACTAATGTTGTTTTTAGTTGAATAGAAGTCTTTTCTGTGGCTCCAAGACTAGAGAGGATGGATGAGACTGTGTGTATATAACCTATTTCCATTTGGATGGCCATTATTGCACAAGCTTGCTTTCACAATGCAGTGCAGTGTACTTGCAGGACATAGCCCAAAAGAGCAAGATGAAAGCATATATGATTATTGAAACACTTCCTTTAAAGTAGATCATTCACATGATGATGATACTGAAGTCAATGACTTTCTTGTCATTGGAATAGATGAGTTTTCATATCTACCACAGCAGAAAAGATGTTTCTTTTTTTTTTTATCCTTAAAGTATACCTACAAGAAGGTATAATTCAAGAAAGGAAGCTTGAAATATCTTGGGAGTAGAAATTATCTCAAGAACTCAAGAGACAATTTCTAAGAAATGCCCTATGGGTTTTGCTCTCAATGTGAAAAGGGAAAAGAACTCATTTTAATGTTGTGTTGGACAATTTTACTTGAGAGAAGGAAATTTTTAAGTATTCACAGATATATTTTCCTAATCGAGGAACAAAAATAGTACTGATGTTAGCTTACTACATGTTATAGAGTATCCTATGAGCTGCAAAATATCTCTAAATAATTTATTCAAAAAATAATTGTGGCAAACTAACATAATAAGGAATTACCCTCAGCTTTTAAAAACTTAGTGGAAAAAGAAAAAAAAGAAATAATCAGTTAGGAAAGGATGCATTACAAAAACATATGCCTTTCTTTTCCAATCTGTTTTCTGCCATTACTTCACTTTCTTTTATCTGATTTCAAGCCTTCAGATCTCAATTTTTTGAAAGTTTAGTATTCATTTCTAATGCAATAATCACAGCTGGCCTGATTTGTTGTCTCAATTCTGCTGTTAGATCATGACTTTTAAAGATGAACAGTATTCTTTTTTTCCTGAATAGAGAGGATGAAAGCCAAATACAGTTCAGAAATACAGTGCTCATGTATTGGGGATTTAAATCCATTTGATCAAAATGGAGACCTTTAAAAAAATGGATCAGATTTTGGACATTGGATTCAAGGAGCTGGCTTAGGCTTGTGCCTCTCTTTCAGCATGATTATAAACAAAATTGCAGTTAATTAACCTATTTAACATGCTGGTCCATACTTGTAAGTGGTGATGAACAGGATTAATGTTCAGAAAGAAAACAGACCCGAATGTCTGATCATCTACTTATTACAACTGCAATTAGGGTGGAGAAAGTAAACTTGGACTAAATACCATCCTCTCGTAGTGTTTGTCGTACAGGTCACATTGAGCAGAATCAAATCCTCAAAAGGGAAAATATTTTCCAGCCTCCCAGAGGACCAGCTTGGTATTTTAATGAATGTTGAACACAAACATTATCTAGAACAGATATTTCAGTGGTCAAGTGGGTGTGCTTTTTATCTGGTAGTGAAGTTAGCCAGCCATAAATTACACTGAAAAGAGACCAGAACAGTAGCTTGGGTTACTAGTGTGAAGGTTCACAGACAGACTTGACTCTGCTATAATTGTCTGGAGGTCAATTCTCTATCATGGGTCCAGTGTTTAAGGGTTATGGGATAATTCTCAGCCAGTATCTTAATTCTTAAATTAAGGAAGATAGTATAAATCATCTGAGGCTACCTTCTCTACTCAATTAATTTGGATTTGAATTAAACAGTTTACTGATTTGTTTTGTACATCAGATGAGGGGGAGTGAACTGATGTCTTGGTGGCTCCATGGTGAGATTAAAAAGTAGTAGCATCACTAGAAATAAACAAAAGAGCAAACATGTTGAATATATGGTATATTTTTATATATGTCCACATCTCTTTAGAAGATTATGTATAGTTATATAAATATAGGAATCATATGCACAGAATTAAGTAATTTCTTTGCTATTTAATAATAATAATAAAACTTTCTACGTAGAATGTCCTTTCCCCAGCATGCAAAGAGACAGTGCACTTACAGTTAAACTTATTTGTCATTTAAGGGCAGGAGGAGCTGTACAAAAATCTCATCTGAGCCCCCTCACAACACAGAAGTCCTGCCATCAAGGCTTACTATGTGCGTTTGAATCTGCATTTTAGAAAGACACCTGCCTCAACTGAAAGCCTTCAAATGATGGAGAATCTGCAGTGTTTCAATAGTTAATTGCACACACTGTTAAACCTGCGCTTTATTTCCAATCTTATTTCATCCTTTTTTTTCTTGAAAGGAAGACATTCAGAAAGAGAACAATTCATCTGAGGATCTCATCAGGCTTGCTCTGTGTTGTTCCCTTGTACCCTTGTATTCTATCCTACAACTGGCCATATTTGCTCACCAGCTCAGAAATGAACTGCAGACTTAGAATCCCCCACACAGAGACCCTGCTTTAGGGAAATCTGAGATCTTGACTGTCCAGGGACCTCATTTACTTGGAGTTTAGCATAGATATCCTCTAAACCAGAGATCTCTGACCTCTTTTGATGCCCTTTGTAGAGCTTTTTAAATGTCTAGGTTCAGTTTTAACCCTAGCAATAACTTAGTTAATTGACAGTTAAAATGAAACTTGATCAATCCTTCTTAGTGTGGAGTGAGAACAAAATAGTGTAGTGGTTATAAAGCTTTTCCAAAGCAGAAAGGCAGCATTTTATGCACACTTTGGATGTAAATAAGTACAAAGCATATGAAACAAAACTAAATCAGGTCTGCACCACTGCCTCAGCCTTTAAGGAGGCTATTAACAATATGTTTCTTCTGTAATTAAGTTGAAATGAGAGGTTCCCATGAGGTTTTTTAGTCATTACATCAGTCTGGTTTTCAGCATGATTCCACAAACAGCTGCATTGGTGCAAAGGAAGGAGGAGTAACACAGAGATAGGAGGGAGTGGGGGGGACAAAGTCTGGGAAGGTAAAAAATGGTTATGCTGTGTTTGTCACCCATATTCTGAATGTCTGCCCTTTGTGAAACTTCTAGAAACTTTAGGACTTCTGGAAAGCTATGGAAAATTCTCTGTTCTTGGGATGTGCAAAATCATGATCCCATATGTTTTCATGGGCTATGTTCCAGTTCAGCCACAAGTTATTGACCTGGAATGACTGGAGGAAGTTAAGACTCTTTTCAGTCTTTGATGGCCCTTGTGCTCCCTGCCCTTAAATTCTATGAACTCTCATTTGCTCTTCTTGGGTCTGAATTTGGCCAGCCAGCATTTTTCAGTGAGAGCAGGAGGAAAGACAATTCTTTTGACACTTAGATGATTGTATTATTCATCTAGCTGCCAGTGTCAAACCCCTGTGCTCAGTGAGGATCAAGCGCTTACTGCAGAATAGCTGTGCAAAATCCATTTTTTGACCAAAGGCCTGTTCAGTCAAGTGTTCCACCTCTTGTCTGTCATTGGGGCTGCCAGTAATAACAATTAGCTTCACTTAATTGTATATTTTAACAACTGCTTAATATTACCCGGATCTTTTCTTCACTTATAAAGTGAGATACTTTTCTGCTAAATGTGGTTTTAATTAAGGCTCTGTTCACAACTTTTCACAGGCTGTTGAAAAATTTCTGTCCTGTAAGAAAAGTGATGATGCAGTAAATGCTACTGGGGTGGAGGCTGTATTTTATTAGATGTGTGTTGAGCTCTTACGGCTCCTTGTTTCCAGATTAGCCTATGCAGATGCCAAAGGAAAGAAAGAATAGAATTAAAAACAACAACTGTAACAACATCAAAAGTATAAAATATGCAGGTGCTGATACCGGCACTATTCTAAGATAGGAGGCAAAATATCCTTATGGTAAGTGGTGGTGTGGCCAAATGCAGACCAGATTTCAGTTTGCTTTGCGAGAAACATTGAAGTCAGTAAAGAGCACTGCGATGGAGCAGCACTGCTGTGCTACTTGTACTTGAAGTCTGGAGCTTTTGTTGGACGAGAAAAAAATAAATAAAGCCACATTTTTTGTGAATGTCACAGGAAACAGATGAAGCCTGGAATATGCAGTTCATATCTGTGAGTGTGCCAAATGGATAATTCTTTACAAGATAGAAGTTACTTAGTTATTATCCTTCCTTTTTACAAGAGGACTTTGAATTCCAAAGTCTCTTAACAAGCCAATACTGTTACACTGACAATCCTCCCCAGATGTCCAAATAATTCCTTGGTAACCGAAAAAAAAAGCTGAGGAAGTTGTTATATATGTGGAATTACATTATGTGCATGAAGCACTTTCATCTGGAGCAGATGTCATATGTCCTTAGCTTGGCTTCTGCACAGACGTGGAAGACATCATATTTACTATAGCATAGACCATAAATGGGCTGGGATTTGGGGCTCTGCAAGCTTTTGGGTTACAGACATTTAGAAGTACAATCATCACCCTCTCCTTTCTTTTTTTTTTATTGTCCAGAAGCAGACTTTTTATAAAATTCTCTCCTCATATTCTGCCAATAAACATTTTAGTGATCCTAGCAACAACCTTTAGATGTGCTGTAAATATACTTGGCAAGTTAATGGATGCCCTTAGCAGCTTTAAACAGCCACTTTCCACTTGCTTTATGCTTTCTGCACATGTGGAGAACAGCAAAACAGGGTGGAGCACCGTATACAGGACCCGTGATGTCCATGCTTCCAGTATCTAAGAATTTCCAATTTCCGAGTTTCCCAATTTAATGACTCTTTAGAAAACAAGTGAGACTTTGTGAATTTGGCTGAAATAGGCAACATCTTGAAAAGCTGTTTTGACAAGCAGGGGCATGCGGAAACCTAAGCAGGCTCACAAAGAGCATTGATCCCATGGCTGTGTTTCTATAGCAACTTGGGCTAGCTATCGACAACCGCCACTGAGCAGCTAATTCAGGAAAATGTCCGAGCGCAGCAGCCACAGGCCTTGACTGCCAGGTGCCAGTACCTCTGGCACATCCTCTTTATCAAGGCCTGGGTTGCTGATGGGGCTAAGGGAGACAGCTTTCCTCACAGCTGTATCACATCTGAATGTTCTGTTGTTTCATAAAGTGAAAGATTCCTCCTCAGAGATGCTCTTCCCTCAATACTTGTATGGTCTTTCTCATCAACCAGCTACCTATTTTCATAAAGTTCACAGGAACCATAGAGATCTGAGTGAGATTCCAGAAGCAAAAATGCTAAAAAAGATGTGTAATGATACACTTTTACAAACGAAGAAGCTAGAGGAGACATATTTTCTTTGGAACTACAGCTAAAAATTAAAACAAATTACACCTTTTTGTGCCTGCCACACAAGTAAGTGAATTCAATCAAATGGATCCTATAGCTTTGCTAAGCAGCAACAAGATTTGCATGCTCTAAGTGAAGACTCTATGAGTATCCCAGAGCCTGACCAGTTTTCCCAACTAAACCCAGAGCAATTTTTCCTCATAACTGTCTTGTTTGATTTAAAGACAATAAAGAGTGCAGATTCACTACAGAAGAGTTTGCTGCTGCTCTGAATCATCAGAGAATTCAATAGGATTTTTACAGGATATTTTTACACAGGTTAAGGTGAGCCAGTTACTGTGTTAATGATTCTTGCTGGGTTTAATGATGAAAAGAACTGACTGGCAAGCTGATGCAAAAGACTGGGACATCTGAACATCTTCCCAGCTTCCTCCAAAGCAGCAGCTTGACTTCCTTCTTTGGGAATTTGATAGCACTGGGGAGTTGTCTTTACTGTTTTTTTAACATCTCTTTGACTATAAGCCGTGAATGTTAGATCTGTGTGGCACCACTGCTTCTGCTTATTCAGAAATGACCCCAAAATGTGGATTCAGGACTGGATCTTAAATTCAAATGCTGAAAAGCCTCAGGACATTTGGAACTTGGGTATTGGTCTCAAGTGCTGCAAATAGAAGGGAGCATCTGGGTGTACCCCTACATGTGCACATCCAGGTTTAAGTCTGGTTTTTTTTTTATTTTTAATTTCCATTTGGATTGACATTTCAGCACAACTTCCACCACCTTCTGGGCTTTGAATCCATGTGGGGGTGCTTTCCCCCATTTTTACAATTAAATGGCTGAAGCATTTGCTCCCAATGTTGCAGGATGTGTTCGAGGATGTCCCTCTCCCTCTGGCTCCTGCACACACAGCAAGAGCCAGACTAGGTAGAGGAACCAGCAGGCAGGTGTGCTTTTTTTGGAAAAGGCCCTATAGGAGTCAACACAACATGACAAGTCCAAGCAGATAACTGGAGAAAAGTATTTTTCCTAAACACCACAATAATCATAATTACAGTCAAGTAAATCAATACAATGAAAGAAAGATGACATATCTCCAGATGCCCATGGTAAACCTACTTATTGTAAATTAGAGCCAGAGTTAAGTGTATGGAAAACTGTAATTTGGGCCACAGCTGCTAGAAGAGCTATAAGAAAAGGCTCTGAGCTGTGACTTTGTTTTTATCATAGCATTTTGTAAAGTCTGTTATTATTGCTTTATCAAAAGCAAGTTAGAGTAGTAACATTCCTTTTTGCAATAACCCTCATTCATTTGGGAAAAAATAAGGAAAAAAAAAAGGCTAAATGAGTTGAACGATTACCTTTAATTACCATTTACTGACTAGGCTGTGTCAAATAGAAAGATTCCTATATTAAAATGAATGCTTTTGAAAAATACATCAAGCACATTTCTGTGATTTGTCCTGCCAGCAGATTCCAACATTAATCCTTTCCCGGTACTGTAGCAGAGAACTGAAATCTCGCCAGAACTTCAATAGCAGTCATTGCATTGCGTTAAATGATGAATCTTTTGTCAAAAAAATCAGTACTTCATGTATGGTATTTTGTTTCATAATGGTAATTTGTAGCTTGCCAATTCTTTGGGGCCTAACTTTTCACATCAAGTGGTTTGATATTTTATTTTTTCACTAGTAGGTAGTATGGGTGCTAGGTGGTGATTCATGAATGTATAAAGTACTCTCAGATCTTATTCTTTGTTTACCCAGCTTTATAGTGAAGACTATAAAGCTTTGCCGGCAAGATTAAGTACGATGCTATTAATAGTAATAACACCTTTTATTTTAGTGGTTAGCATGCAAGTGTCACAGGCCTTCTTTACAGTTTTCAGTCATGTGAAGATATCCTCCAGGAAGATGTAGTTGGGTTGTTTCCAGACCTATATATTTAGAGATGACTTATTTTTTCCTGAGCATTGCTACAGATGAATACTCTGTTGGTTGTCCCACTTGCGCAGCTTGCAAGTGTCCATACTGCTCAGTAGAAGGTCCCAAACCACTTTACAAGGCGCTGCCGTTCTGGCCCTGCATGTTTCCTTGAGCTCTGAGCTGAGCTCTTCCAACTGGAGTGGAAGTTTTGCTTTGCACAACACGACCTACAATCTGCTTCTCATTGTTGTGGCAACATCTCCAGCTGGGAAAAATCCATTCTGGCCCAAGCCACAGCCCTCCCAGCTCTGCAGTACCTGCAGGCCATCGCAGCTAAGTTAATTTGCCCACCAACGATTCTGTTTTGTTTTGCTTTAGTAGGATATTTCAATGATGAATTAGTTTCAGACTAATTTTCTGCTCATTGTGAAGTGTCGTCATGGGCTATGGACTGCTCCAGACAGGATCCTGCTGAAGCGGCTTTGCAGTTTTGCTGCTGGGGTATCATTGAGGAACTGAGGGAAACCTGTGGTTTTGGGGCCTTTCTGCTCCCCTGTGGACAGTGCATGAAGCCTGCAGCCCCCAGGGCATTTATGTGGGAAGAAAGGCATGAGCTGGAACAGCTTTTTGCATCTGTGACTGAGGGCTGGGACTCGTGTCAGCTTCTGAGGCTTTTCATGGTGCAACTGCAGTCAACTGAGTCTGTTCAGTCCCAAGCATCTTCCATTTCTGAAGATAAATGTGGTTTTCCTTCAAGCAAAAATCACCTGAAATTGTTTAAAATCCAAGTTCTATTCTGCCTGTCTTTCACTAAAAAAATGTACATAGCACATCATTCATAGAGAGCAAAAGTGAGCACGTTTTCACAGCCAGAGGTTCAAGGGCACAGTGCTCACAACTGCATTTAATTCTGTTCACTTGCATTAGCAAGCACTCATGCCAGATCAGGAGCATTAACATTTCTGGATCCAGACTATGGAAAGCTTAACAGACAGGATCAATGTTTTCAAGCTTCAATGTCCAACAAGCAGAATCAAAATTCCTCCCAGTGGAAAAGTTCAGAAGCAACGGGAGACAATCTAAGCCTTGAAGCATAAAAGACACCTTAAACCTCCACAGATGTAGAGTTTTGTTTCAGATGGTCTTTGGTTCAGCAGCTCTAACATGTTCTGGTTAGCTCTATAGTGGTTTTTTTCCGAACTAGGAACTTTTTAAAATTGTAAATGAGAACTCCATTAAAGTGAATCTAGGCTCTTGGAGGAACTAATGTTTCCTGATGAGCTGAGTGCTCATAATTAGCATTGGAGTTGCTAAAAATGGGCCAGCCTTGTTACAGATGTTTTATTGACTTTTGTGAGAATGGATTAAGCCATTTGTTTTGGAACCTGGATAGGGCTTGACAGCCTAAACTTAGATATAATCCATTCAGAACAGTGTCATATTATCTGTGCAAATGCACTATATTTGGATTTTCATTTGTGCTTATTAGATTTTTAGCAATAAAGACTGGAAAGCTTTTTTAAAAAGTATTCTTTCCCCTGGAGCCTTAGCTTTAGCATCATCTTATATCCAGATATCTGTAGTTTGAATATCTTACTAACTTCATTACTTTTAATTAATCTTATTAATTATATTTCATAGTCTATTCTAGGAACCTAATCGTGTTCCATGTACTTAAATAAGCAGCTCTTTGGACATACTTGTATTGAATGTAAGAAACCTGCCTATGGGAACAGTATTGAATGATCAGGCCTAATACCTAATAACTGATTATCTGTGTCTGCAATTGTGTAGTAAGTGACATCAGTAACAAAGAGTATTACAAACTCTCATTTGCTAGAGACAGCAATGTTTTCTCTCTTTTTTGCCAGTATAATTATTCACACTGAATACTGAACTGGGGTATTTTTATTAAAATAAATGATTCATGAATACAATTTGCTGATTGTTTAACTATCCTGGGAGAAAATAGCCAAGATGTTTGCATAACATTCAGCTAAATAATGTCCTAGTTGATTTTTATTCCTGCTCTTAATTCCATCAAATTTGAATCATTTTTTTCCTTTTTTTCTGGTTTGCTTGATCTCATTTAGAACTAATGCAGAAAATAGAGGAAAGAAGTGAATAATAAGAAAAAAAATCACCATCCATACTGTAATTAGAGTATAGTGCATGGGAAGGAGCAAACTCAACCTTACATTTCCAGAAGTGTACTTTAGGCAGGCAATAATAGCTAAACCAATTTAATCAGATAAGAGTCACAAAAGTAAACTGGAAAGCTTTCTCTGAAATACATAATGTGGTTTTCTTTATATATATATTTACATATTTTACAGGTGGTAAAAGATTAAAGGGGGTTTAAGTTGTTCCATTAAAACAATTCATCTCTAAAGCTTGAACATAGGCTTGTGTAAGACCATGAAACCATTCTGATTTTTATTGCACTAGTTACAATGAACATTATATTTACAGATTTCTTTTGAATGCACATTAAAATGATATTGAACAGAGACAAGTGAAACAGAAACTTTACTCTTTAGTTTTGCTGATCTCCAGGACATTTTGGAAAAAAAAAGAAAAAAAAACACAAAAAATTATGACTTCATTGTAACAAAAGCTTTGAAGCGGATATGGAATTGCAGTTAATGATATCCTGCAACCTGATGCCAAGCGGACACTGACAGCTGTTCTTGGCGCCCTAATGAACCATGCATATTTACAGATCACTGATTAGCAGAACTTGATACTGGTGGGCACAGGCAAGTCCTGACGCTATTTGAAATAGCTCTGGTGGTATTAAATAACAAGGATCTGTTATCATGTGATTACCTGCCTGTAAAATTCCTATTTATCTTCATTACGCTGCCGCTTTTCTCGGAGATGAAAGTGGGAGAGATTTGTCATCCTGGATGCTGCACCTGCTGCCCGGGCCCTCCGTGCTGCTGCTGTGGGAGTAGAGCAGATCGCCCCAGGAGACTGCAGGAGGATGCAGAGCTGCTCCTGCCCCACAGGCACGGACCTTGGGCTGCTGCCTGAACTGCCCATATCCAGAACTCTGGATCCTTAACAGTGGTCACTGCTTACCCATGGCGAGAGGGGAAATGTGGCCCTGTGCGACACAAGCAGAGGCAGTCAGACAAAGGCCACTGGGAGCAGAATTGCTGATTACCTGATCTGTTTATTTGAATACCTAATTCAGCACTTCCATGGTGAAATTTCAGGTGCTTGGCCCAGTCTGTGCAATCTAAGGATCTGAAGTCCCAAAATAGACTGAGATGGTTGCTGCTAGTGATGCTAGCTGACGTCCAATGTGACTGACATGAGCCCCTGCAGTGCTTCTCCCTACAGGAGCTCATGTTGGCTGAGGAAGGGGAAGAGGACCCAGGAAAACACGGGACATACTCAAAACTCCATTTGCAATCAGCTCCATTTTGCAATCAGCTCTTCTGGTAGTCAGTAACAAGGTGACTACATCTGTGCTGATCCTTTGCCTAGAAGTCATGGACAAAGTATGCATCTATCTGCATGAGGTTGGGCTGATGGGCATCCCTCTGGATCTCTACCAGCTGGTGAAGATTCTGCATGTGATGTAAACCAAATGCTGCTAAAGGCAATGCTGTCTTCCTAGGGGTGTGGACAACAGGGGCTCAAGCCACTCCAAATACTGAAGGATAAAGGAACGAAGCTGAAAACCCTTTTCAGCAGCACTAAAAATCTTTTTATCTCATTTTCTAAAGAGTGACTGAATTAATCCCCGGGCACTACTCATTACAATATTTCTTTTAGAAAGTCCAAGTATGATGTTAATTCAGAGTGCTTTCTAGCTACTTCCCTTCACTCGAGCTTTCTCAAAACAAGTTATTCTGCAACACGTCACCTGAAAGTGTTCTGTTATGTGTACATGTAAAATCCTTTATGTTCCAGCAGAGATAGAAATCATGTTTCTAAGAAACACTGAACACTGAAAATGAACTCACTTGCAGAATTACTCTCTGGTCCCTGCATCATCATTTTTCTCAACTTTGCCATTTCCTGAACTAGCTGAACAAAATGAGCAATGCCTATACTGATATCTGTGGCATAATGGTTCTTTTGCCAGCACAACAAAGAATCAAACAGTTATGGTTGAAATCCAACCTGCACAACAAAAACACATCCCATAATTTGATTTCTGTTATTCTCTTCTATTCACTGGGAGAGGTTCAATATTTTGATTATGCTTGACAAATATTAAGTGTTATAAAAGCACCTTACATGTAGACATGGAAATTCTTTTACTAAGTTTGTCTTCATTTGTGCTTCCTTAAGCTCTTTTCATTAAATATTTGGTCTTACAAGCTGTTCTTTTTTTTTTCTGATCAGATATACAGAAAGGAAGGAAATATGTTTTTCAAGAACCATCGCTCTTTTGTGGTTATAATTCTAGCAGAATTTTGAAAAGATTCGCTAGCACTTGTTGGACTGGTGTTTCAATATAAAGAAGAGGAACTGTTCTACTAACTTGCAATTTTGTTTTAAGCTCTCTTACTGCCTCTTTCACAATATAGCAAGTTGCATAGAGCATTCAGCCTCTTCCAGGAAATGAACAGAGTCTGGTACAACAAGACCATCAGTTTGGGTGGAAGATACATGTGGCTCATGAAGTGCTCTATAAACCTAATAATTTATGCTCTGCAAAGAAAGCTTTCACTTCTTTGATTTTTCTATTAGCATTGTGATTTCATAAAAAAAAATTCAAAAGAATCTCTTGGTTATTTCTAATACAACCCTTTCATGCAAAGGTAGAGGAATCTCTTAGGAGTCAGTATGTATAGCTTGGGGTTCCTCCTGCTGGCAGATGCTGGATTATATTGAATGTTCTCTCTGGGATATTCCTGCTTGCCTCCTAAGATACTAACACAGGACCATTTTAAGAACATTCTTTCTCAGTCTTTAAAGAAAGTATGCTTCCCTGGGATGACACACAATCTGAGGGCAGTAACTTGTGTGTGGAGTTCTTTTCCAGTTAGGTACCAGAGCCTGGGTGAAACATTCAGCTTCCTACTTATGAGGGGATTCATCTACCTTCAACTTAGACCCCCGAAGTGAGGCATTTATTTTATGCCAGTCATTAGAGGCCCTCAACAGTCAATGGGATGAGATAGACCCTTCCAGAGCATGATTTTTCTATCCTAAAACAGGTGTTTAAGATAGGGGAGATGAATTGCCCTGTGGAAGTCCTATCTCTTCTCGTTGACTAGAGCAGTCTGAAGTCATTTTTTCCCTAGGATCTGTACAACGGGACCCCGAAGTATGCACAGTCATTAATTTCAGAATAAAAGAATCATTGAAAATGATATGGCTGGGGTGAACAGAAAGTATAGCCAGGCTTTTCAAATCATACACAAGGAAAATTTCCACTGTAGTCAATGAGGTACTTCAGAAAGCGGCAACTGGAATCTAATTCCGAGCGCAGACAATGGCGGAGAGAGCCCAGTGCTGAACTGACAGAAGTTGAGCCTTTGGCTGTGAGAAACGTGGTTTCCTCTTTCTGATCACTTTAATTTTACACCTTATATCCTGAAGAGACAGAGTTAATTTTTGTACTTCCCTCAGTCACAGTTCATTTAGGAAAACCTACATAGATCTGCAGAACTAAAAAAATGCAGAGGATATTCTGACAAATGGAAGCACTTAGCTGTCCTCTTGGTGCGGCATAATCACCACTATATAATCATCATTTTGAGATAACTGTCCAGAATGGCATGGAGCAGAGAGTGACCACAAAGGCATATGACTGCTTTTGTGCTCACTTCACATTACTAGTACTCAGTTCTTCACTAGTTCACAGTGAACTAGTTCACTGTTCACTAGTTCACTAGTTCACTAGTTCACTAGTTCACTAGTTCACTAGTTCACAGAAGGAAAGGAATTGAAAAGAAGGGGCCAGTAGGAAGAATTAGGATCAGCACTGAAGCAAGGTGAGACTGAAGACCACAGAGAGACAAGCTTTTCCCATGTACAAGGAGCAAAAAACCCTAATTCTCGAGCCAGGGACACAGAGGGACTTCAGCAGAGACCTCCTCTCCTGACCACAGGTGGCCACCAATGACTCCCACACCCAGGGAAGCAGGAAGTGCTCCGTGCACTTCAAAATGAAAAGTTATTTGACTCTATGCTGCTAATTCACACTCCTTGGGTTTTGCTAAACCAACTAGCTTTGATCGAATCATATTGTTTTAAAAGTAGTGATAGTAGACACCCTGCAGAGTGGAAGGTGCTGCTTCGGGTAGAAAGCTTGGTGGTAGTTGTATTACACTGAAATCGTATTAGTCATTCAGTGGGGATGCATCTCTCAACATGGTTGTAATCCGATTATCAGATTTAAATGTTGCCAGTGAAGTCACTTGAGATGAAAGAAATTACTAGAGGCCACAAAAACTTTTAATTTCTGATTCTTGAAGCAGAAGAGACTTTTTAAAATCTCCGGTATTGACTTTAGAAAACTAAAATGTATTGATGTTTTACCAACCATAGAATTTCAAACACAGGAATAATAAAAGAGTTGTGAAATATCTAAAGATAAAAGATAAGTGATACATTCAATGTACCCAATCAATACCCGATCTCTCACCAAGTCTGAATCAGTCTACAGTGTCTAAGAGTTATTTCCAGCTCTCACTATAAGTAGTTGCATAGAAACAGAGGAAAAGTGGCATGTGACAAACCTCTGCATTACCTTGTTACTGAAGCAAATGGAAAGCCAAGAAATGTGTATTCCGCCTGGCAAGGAGTTTATTCTTTGTCTAAAATCTTCTGCAGTTGCAGGATTTGCACAGGAGAGCCAATCCTGTCCTGCTCTGTCTGCATAAGAGCTAGTTTGCAGGAGAATACACATCTGATTTCTGCCTTTTTCAAAGGAGCCATCCTGGTTGGTGCAGATGACCTTGTTTGGCTGTTGAATGAAGATGGCAAGAGGAAGTGGAGGGGATTCATTTCACCTAAATACTGACTTTTTCAGTGTGAGCCAGTTGACTTGAGTTGAATCTCCTCAGTCTCCTCTGCAGAGGCACCCTCCAACCAGAGAGATCTCACGCGCTTTAGGAATACTCTGAGTCAAAAGTCGCCTTCTCTCTTTGTAATCCTTATGCATAAGGAAGCCAGACTGCATCATTCTCCATGTTTTCTTCATTTCAGAGAATTCATAGGAAAGTCCCAAGCTGAGATGTAAATTAGGCACTGCTGTACTTTCCCTAGCACTGACACTCCCATGCTGATGAATGATCTGCCCTTTTATCAGTTTTTCAGAGAAAGTCAAGATGGGACTTTGAAATACCAGGATTCTTCTTTTAATATTTAGGTGCTATTATTTAAACTCATTGAATAGCTACCCAAGAAAGCTTTGTGGCAACTGCTGCAATTGAGCTGCTTTGACTGTGATGAGATGCAAAAACAAGGAGCAGAAGTGAATCAAGATGCTGGAAACTTCAGAAAGAGTGTCTTTATTTAAACCACTACCCCAGGGTTTTAGCCCATGCCCATCCATCAGTATCAAAATATCACTTGATCTCAATAGGAGTAGCCCATAAACCAGTCTTCAGATCTGAATGAAAACACAAACCATTGGGTATTTTCAGCTTCAGACCTATTTTGCAAGGCCTTTGCAGAGTATCTGATAATGGCATTTATGTTTATATAGGCCATTGTTTTTCCTGTGCTGCAAACTTTCCATTCTTGACAGCCCTGTTTCCTGTTTCCCATTATGGAAGTCTCCAAAGGGGGTTTCCTTCTGTTTTTCTTTTGGTCAAAAGGAATTTCATAAGCACAAGTCAAGTTTCTTTTCAGGGCTACACGTGCAGAATGGAATCTGAAAGCTCCCAGTGTAATCATCTCCAGCATGTACATAGTTAGTGTTAAATATAATCCACATCTGGGTCACAAAATATCTGAAAGGCTTCCAGGAATATTTAGACAGACATAATGCAACACGTTGCTGTATAAGGGAGAAATAGACCTAACCTCAATGTCAAGGCTATGGCTTTCGAGAAACTCCGCAGCTCTCCTTCAGAAATTGGCAGCTCTCCTTCTGGGTCCTGACTCCACCATCAGCTTGAGTAGCATTAATATTTTGCTTTCCATTCAAGTCCATATACACATCTGAAAACAGTTTACATCCCAACATGCCTTATGCTGCTGATGTTTAAGTCTAAACTGTGTATAAAACTTGTTGCATATGTTACCCATATATTTTAATACAAGAGACTGCCTTGGCACCTCTTTTTGCTATGATCAGCTCAAAACCCCAGGAGATAAAACATGGTAGAAACCAAACTAGCAGGCAGTATACATTACAGTATTCATTTCCGAGCTAAAACACATTTCAAGATTAGATCTGGGCTTGGCACTATGCTGCAGTGTTGCCTTGTGAGTTATAAAGGATCTATAAACTATTTTTTAACTGCTGCTCATAGCAGAGAACGTATAGTGATGTAAATACTACATGAGGCCCTTCAACATTTTCTCTTCAGTGCAGTTTACTTACACAGTGAATTTAGGATGATGAATGAAGATACGCAACCAGGCATTACCTGTAGCCACAAATCATCCTAGCAATTACTATATTTTTTAACAACAATTTGAATGGACTGAGGGTAAAGGACAATTCATTTCTGGTGCAACTCCCCTTTATGCAGTTCTCCAGCTGCTCCGTGAATGATTTGCTCCAAGGAAGTTCCTTATTTTGTGATTTTCTATCCCCAAAAGGGAGTTAACCTAAAAAGATTTCCCAGATCTATCCTGCTCTGTCTTGTCACTGCCTTTGAGCTTTCTTTTGTGTCACTGCCCATATAGGTCCATCGGTGAGAAGTTGTTCCTCTCTCACTCTTGCAGATTGTCCTCTGAAAAAAAGATGAGAATTTTTCAGTCCAAGGAGATTAGGATGCAATCCCTGCCCAAAATGTGAACTATTATGTTTAATGAGCAATCCATAGTCTGCTGTTGTCAGATTCCTACCAAAAAGATTATGAAAAGTTACGGAAAGTTGCGGCGTTTGGAGGGCCCTCTCTATTCCTACTAATTATAAAAGAGCCACAACAGATGTTCCAGGTGATACCTACCATTTAGGTTGCTAAAGCAGGGTGAGCTGAACCCAAGCTGTAGTTTCTTCTGACAATTCTTTCTCTCTTCCTTTTTATGCCAAATGGCCCAAATGTTTCTTGGGGGAGCAGGAAGAGAAGCAATCAGCAATGTTTCTCTCTTTCTCCTGGTGAGAAGGTATGCTCTGTTTCACAGTGACATGGATGGGGTAGAGGCAATGTCACTGTTTACTTATTTATTTTGCTTCTTGCTAAGCTTTGTGAATCGTTAGTGCCTCTGACACCAACTACTCATCCAGCAGACATACTTTCAGAATCTTTTCTTTTCTGAATCTATTATTTTTTTCCCCCTTCCTTTGTGTAAAGGATATGTACTGGCTTTGTGGAATCCCTGTAGCAAGTTGTGAATGATGTATGAACTGAAAAATCTGCCTGGTACACAGTAGGAATACAGAAAGCGCTGTGCAGTCACTGCTGTGCTATGCTTTTTTCTATATATACAGACATGCAGTAGTCATCTCATATTCATTTTGACAAGCCCTTTATGTCCAGATACCTTGGGATGGGATGGCTTGTATACCATTGGCCTGCACTGGAAAAAATATCAGAGTGATTTTTGTGCATAATTGTTCCTTGTGCTGTGCACAGAAGAAAGTATTATATTTTGCTATTGCTAATATGCCAGCTGTTTTAAAGCTGGAGATGCTCCCCAGTTCAAATCCCATGCAGCAAATGTACCTGGGAAGCATTTGCAAACATCAACCCAGATAGGGACTTGAACCCTAGACTCTGAGATATGAAACTGAGGACACACTCTTGTTTTAATTGGCATGAACCCTTGATATTCTCTATTTACAGCTTATGGTGAACTCATCCCTTTTGTTTCCTTTGGTCATTCAGATAGTGGAAAGGATACAGAATACACAATAGAGATGCAAGTGTGGATCACAGAGGAGATTTTTCCCTTCTATTTTAATGGCTACAAGATTCTTATCCTTTTCAGACACCTGTAGCTAACTTGCAGAGCCCTTAGGTTTTTGATTTCCTATGCTACTGTACCTGAAAGAGGCTTCTTTGCCCTAAGATGTTCCTGCAAGACATGTGCCACCAAAGGAAATTTTGTTTGATTTCCTCTGATTATGTCTTCCTAATGTGAATAGATGGTTGTTTTTCCCTCTATGGTCACACAGCACATGATTAGTTGGTTGAACCTGTTGTTTGATACTATCTCACTGAAGATGTTTTATTTTTGTTGACATCAGCCAGGAAGGCTCTAAGGTATTTTTAGCCTGTCCCTAAGTGGAAGGCTCTCATTAATAACAACCATTGAGGCTGAAACAACAGCTCATTTTATTAAAAGTGGAGTCTTTAGGGAGGAAGCAGAGCTGACTGACTAAAGTGCCAGATCAATTCAGAAGACCTGGCTGTTCTTCCTTCCCTTCCTTGGGATCTTAGGTTAGGCTTAATAAATTGTATCTATCTGCTCCATGCCTCCATTTCCTAACTTCTAAACAGATAAAAGAGTTCTTGAGCTTTGGATATGGACAAATGAAAAGCACTGAACAAAAACTCTGAACTTGTTTAAAATGCAAATAAAGAGAGAGCCAAATGGAGGAATCAGTGGAAAGCAAGAAGTGACTTCTGATAGGGGGACTCAAGTGATGCCAAAACAGGGTGTCAGAAATGCTCATGCACGGCGAGCTAGAAGGGAAGGTTTGCAAGGGGTTGAGGTGCTCAGCCAGCCTGGCTGCAGGGGGCCTGGAGGAAAATCTGTAAGTCTTCACTCACAGAGATTTTTTTTTTTTCTGGCAAAGGAGGAAAAAAAATGGAGAAAGGAAAGAAAAAAAGCTGGAATTAGCAGAGACCTTCATTTTACTCTGGGCATTCCTGAGCTACTGAGAGAGAAAAGGGCCCTGAGTAAAGGAAAGGGCTACGAGAGCCGAGACTGGCAGGGCTGTGCAGGGAGTGCAACAATTAATATAAACATGGTATCCACAGCCTTTGCTTTACTATTTTTGCTTTGTGCACAGAAGAGAGCTGTACATTATGCCCTGCACAGTAGATTGTTTCAGGATTTTTTAGGTAGTTGTGCATCAGGGGTAGCCTTGGCAACATTCCTTTCCTGTTCTTTGCAGGGAGCTGCTGAACCCAGCTCCAGAGGGTGCAATATGTGATACATCCTTGAATTCACGTCGGGATGATTCCTCCACCTGTGAATGCATTGAAACCATTGCTGCCTTCATTGCAACCTTGGCAGAAGTAAATTGGACCAAGGCTGTACTTCTGGCCATGCTTTTGGCATAATTCCTTTTTTTCCCCTTTCCTACAGAAATCTGACATGGTCCTGCCCTGACCTTTCTTTGAGCCAGTGTTCCCACTGTGGGAGTTTAACAGCAAAAGAGGGTTTCTGCACTTGCTCAAATTCAGCAGAGATGCGGCTAATGAGACCTCCTGATCCTCCGCTCTCCTGGGGTGCCCAGATGCAGCGGCGCTGCCGGAGACACGTGGTCCCGCAGCTCCCCCGTGCCCGGGGCTCCATTAAAAAGTCTTAATTCCTCTTCTTTATAAGGTGGCATCCAGGATGCACTCAGATGTACCAAGGTGCTGACTTCTCGATGCTGCAGCCACTCTCAGACCACAACTGGTTGCCTCAGTCCATCTTAGAGATGATGATAAAAATAATAATAATGGCGATGGTAATGATAATGGTATAATAATAATAACAACAATAGCTGCACTGCTCAGTCCTGGCCAGCCTGAAACCCAGGCACTCCCCCAAAAGAATCATTTCTTTTTTACTTTTGGAATAATATCATGGTTCTAGTTAGTTGGTTAGTTATCTGGTTACTATCTGGCTAGTAGCCACCAAGACATGCCAGTTTGCAGTATAAAAATGTACTTCTTTTTGCTACCCAACTGGGCAGGAATTTTGCATAATTTAGTAATGCTGTGGCTTACTGTACATTTTTCAGATTTTTTCTTTCGCTTTGTGCTTTGGACTACCAAAAGACCTATTATTAGATGATTAACCTTTGGCTCATGATTGCCTACAAATTGGTTTTGGATGCTTGTAGGAAACTGATGTAAAAAAATTTATAGGTAATTGGAATGTTCTGGAAACAAGTTAAAATGATCTGAAATAGTATTATCTGAACATTATTCAGGACCCTGATACTTTCTAGTCAATCTACTCTTATGGGGATAAAACTAACAGCTCCTAGTCTCTACCAAAAAAAATTTTGCCATAGATTGAAAGAAAAAAAAAGCAAAAATTCCTGTTTTTTTATGGTTTTCAGCTTGAGTAAGTCCAAATGCAGAAAAAAAGAAATCTCTGCACCTGTGGAGAAGCTACAGCTGGCAAAAGCAAACATTTTTCCA
>JAUBOD010000469.1:2778537-2799867 GCA_032353885.1 Nothura maculosa | reverse complement strand
AGCTTCTAGAGAGGGTCCAGCGGAGGGCAACGAAGATGATTAAGGGACTGGAGCATCTCTTGTATGAGGAGAGACTGCGTGAGTTGGGCCTGTTCAGCTTAGAGATCTCCAATCCTTAGTTACTCAGGCAGCTGCATGCAAGAAATTAAACCCTATTAATAATTCATCTATTACATTTTTGAATTGTCCTAGAACTTCTGCCCGAATAACATGTACTCTTAGCAATTTTTTTTCCGTTCAGTTTTCAGCCTCTTCTGTATCCTCTGCTGCAGTCATTTCAATTTCAGAGGCATACTCTACCGAATACCTCACAAAGAAATGTTCCCAAGTAGGAATGTCCCTAGTTTCTTCCACGGTGAATACTGATGCATAAAATTCATTTAACTTCTCTGAAGTGGTCTTTTCCTTCTGTATCACGATCATCAAGTGGCCCACCAGAGCTCCGGAAAGCCTCCTGCATGAAAAAATATTTTATTAGTTCTGCAAGCCTTACTGCTTGCACACTCCTTTTACATATAAACTGTCAGAATTTATGATTATATTTTCCTTATTTTGGGATAGCTTCAGGTTTTTGAAGGACACTCTTGTGTCCTTCACAAAAGCGATGTTTTTCCAGCTATTTTAACTGAGACACTCAAGTGATTAGATATAACCAGACAATTCCTGTGGGAATTGGTTTAGCACAGAAAAGAGCTGGAAAAAAAAAGTAATGTTGGCTTTCCAACTCCTTTCTGGTATTTGCAAAATTTTTAAAGTCAGCAAGTGAGAAATGGGAGACTAGGTAACTATTCTGCCCTTTTCCTAAGATAATTCAGGACTATATCCATGCATTAAGCACCAGGCTGTTTTTAGGAAATATACCCCAAATCAGTAGACTATTTTTGGACAATAACTCTTTCCCTTGTCGAAAGGTGATCCTTTTATCATGGCATCTGTAAAGCCACGACAGCCAAAACATGACCATATCTTTTAGGTTGCAGAACATTTATTTTGGCATGGAAATCTCAGTTTAGGTCTCATCAGCTCTGCTTTTTTTCTGTGTTTCAGGTTATGTGATCAGTGGATAACATGCATAAATAGCATTCAGTGTACAGAGAGGACTCAGCTGTCCTCCTTACAAGGAGAATGCCTAAACCATAAAGCAGTAGAGCCACACTTACCCTTACACATCAAAGAACTGATGCAAAGTATGCAAAACCTGTGAGCTTAGTTTTCCCCCAAGCCAAGAGCTGATAACTTAATGTTTAAGGAATAAATTGGGAGTTGTGAATTCAAACTTAACTAAGATCACAGTGATAATTTAGCCATGGCCACCCAGCCTGTGGTTGAACTGTGTTGAGCCATTGGACAGATATTCATGTTACCTCTTACAGCCACCTTTTGAGAGGAAGAAGGTTGGCAGACTCGATCACTCACTCAAAACTGCAGATTCTAGTGTGCTAGTGATTCTGAGTTTGTGCTAAAAGGCTGGATTAGCAAAGAGATTCACAAGACCGCTCCTTAGGCACAGTGACACAAGGGTTATTTTATTCCTGAATCTCTCAAAACTACCACAGAGTTGCTGCCTGCCATTTCAACCACTCATCCTTCCTTTTAGGATTTATATCACCTAACCTCAAACATTTGCAAAGGAGATGTTTACATCTAAGTTAGTCATCTTAGGCTCCGTGTAGTCATCCTTGTGCTCCGTGGAGAGGGAAGGGAGTTTCTAAGGACTGACTCATCTGACCTACTTCAGAGGTGCGCAGCACATCCTGTGTCCTCCACAGGGAGCCCCTGGTGACAAGCTCAGGTGTACTTGCCTACACTGGAGGTGGATATATTTAGCTATGTGAATTGAGGCCCTGGTGCCAACAGAGCTGTGGGAAGTGAGTATGCTCTTTGCATCCATACCTTGCCTCTCCCCAGAGGGCAACGGGCAACCAGAGCTATTTTAAATGGTGGAGAAAAGTCACATTGCTATGTATTTAAGTTAAGAGCAAGTCCATGAGCAGTTACTGTGACTGACATGTAGGGACTTAGCAACTTGCTTGACATTTGCACGTGCAAAACAGCCAAAGTCCTCTTGTGCTTGAGCTGCTCAGTGCCCTGGTCTCCTCTGTACCTCATGTGCTTCTGGTTAAGGTCTAAACTTACCTCTCCCAAAGGCACCAGTGTATGATATACATGAAGTGTATGAAGTGTATGAACAGTCTCTGTTCAGCATGTTCTTGTTAGAGAGTCTGGACAGAGGTGGATGCTAACTTAATATTTAGGCTCAGAAAATTTCAAGTCCCACTAACTAATTGAACTTGAGTATAAAAATAGCTCTAGAGATGTTAATCCCTACATTTCTGAATTCACAGAATCACACAGAATCACAGAATGGTTGAGGTTGGAAGGGACTTCTGGAGATCAAACTCACTGCTCAATTAATCCTAATTGGACCTCACAGAGATGATGATCTCACCTTATTTTCTATATTATCGGTGAAGAACTACCTTTCTTATGGGAAAAAGGGGAAAAAACAAACAAACAGCCGGTGAATATCATTTTAATACTTGTTCTTGAAATATAGTGATTTTGTTGAACCACAACAAAGCAGATGAACTGGACTAGGCACTCTAAAACGTTACTATGAGTTGGTTTGGGGTCTTTACAACACGTTAGTGTGCCAATCAGAATTTAGTGAAGCTAATAGAATGGCATTTGTACTGATCAGCAACAGAAAAGGAGTTGCAGGAGTAAGCTAAATGTGACTGAATAGATAAGATGCAATATTTCATTTAGATATTATCATTAAAAATGATATAAATATTAATAACCCTTCCCTACAATAGTAAGAAGTAATATTTAAAGGACCACTGGAAACTTATGTTAGCTTTAGCTAAAACAAACTCAAAGCTATGCCATTTATCAAGTCATAGGATTAACATTTTTTTTTATGCTTGAGTGAATAGACTGGAATTGTAACTAGAATATCAGCACACCCAGAAATGACAGAAGGAGTGCTATGAGACGCTTGCCATCTTAACTGGTGGAAACCTGAATGTTAATATTCATCCTGGTCTTAATCTAAATGCAAAACATCTCTATTCTCCTACATTTAGAACTTGGTCGTGAGAAATATGGATTGGAAATGCCTTTTAATTATAAATTAGCTTTCCTTTCTCCGCTACTTTTTGATAAGGCCTTCTAAAATGACTTATCTTTTTATACTTGGCAAGCTTGAACAAGACAATGTCAGGCAGTGACATATTCACTGCAGAAAGGAAAGATTCCCACTAGAGTTTTATAAGAGAAAAGGTTGTTACGACTTTTTTTTTCTTGTCCTAATTCTTCACTGAGGGAGGAATTAATATATTTTTAACATAAATATTATTAATTGTATGTATCTCCAGCTCTCTCTAGTGACAAAAAACTCATAAAAACTGTAGAGCATTTAGTTGAAGTCTGCAATTCTTTAAGTAATGCAAATGACTTGATTTTCTCATTTAATTCTCTTCATTTCACAAATGATCACAACTATGGCCAAGTCATGCTATAGTAACTCATTACACACTCAATACTGCTAGTGATGTCAATGGAGATTGAGACTAAGCAGCAGCTGAATGACTAGATCTTTAATCACTAAATATTGCTGGCTTTATAAGTCATTAGCATAGTTTAATTTTTCTTCTCCCAATGACAGAAGTTATCCAGGAGGTTTTGTCCTGCACAGTACTGATCTTTGCTTATAGTGTGTGCCTAAGAAAAGAGATAACACTGCGCTTTATAATGCCCTGGTGTGTGGAGGAAGAACCAGTCTTTAGAGAAATAGAAGGCATTGGTGAAGTGGGATTCTTATCTGGTCTGGCATTTACAGTGGTACTAGGAAGTGCTTTTGGGTGGAGAATTGGAATATGGTTTAGCTTTATTTCTTCATGCCCTGAAACCATGGCCATACGTAGCCAATGCAATCTATGAGCCACTTCTCCAAAACGCTACAGTTTTTGGCAGTGCTGTTGACTCTTTAAAAGCTTCTCTGTGTAATTCAGCATAAATATGCTCAGTGCTCATATCTATCCATGCCAGCATATCTGAGCATCCCTCCACAGGGGAAATAGACCAAGCTGCCAGACTTTGAGTGCATGGTGGATCGCAATCACCGAGTCCTGGATATTGCACAGCTTCTACATGGATGTGTCAGCGCTACCTCTATTTAGATTCATTTGCTTTAAGGGTGCTTTTCTTTTTTGCCTCAAGACAAAACAGCATGCAAACTGCTGAAGCTCCCATGCCTTTTGACCTTGCTGAGCTTTGTTAGAGCATCTTATCTTTACACAATACCCACAAGCATGCATAGGACACTGGAGTCAGTGTACCAGAAACTCACTGCAGTCTTGAGTCACAGCACCATAGGCTAAGAAGATGTGACATATATTTCCATATCAAAACAGGAAAAACCTTTCTTTCCCCTCTTCACCGATGCATAACATCCCAAAAGGCAAGAATGGCCTTCAGCTAACACAGATCAATTTTCTTTCAGCTTCAATCACCATTTAATTACTGTTGACTTCTTTAACCTTTTTCTCTTCCTTTATGGATTAGATTCCTTTATACTCTATTGCCATTTACTTTCTCTGTGACATAATCAAACTTAAAATGTTATGATAAAATTTCACATTTTTTTCTTCTTCCTTCCTGCTCATTATATTCAATTTACTTCAAAAACTAAATTATTTCTTGAAGGAGAAAAATATTTTTAATGAAGTGACTTTTAACTTTATCTCTCTCCAGTATCTACACGTCATTTACTTTAAGCAAGAAATTGCTCAGATGACTGGATGGTGTGCTGTATTAACAGCAGTAGCTTTTCACCTTTTAACACTGCAGGAGAAAAAACATGACAATATATTTTGGATGCAGGAAATTTTGTTGACTCAGCTTCATCTTCAGCAAGTAGTCCACATTTCTCTGCCTCTGAGCCCAGATAAAATTCAGTAACATTAGCACTTTTTATCAGAAGAGAAGTCATTGCTCAACAAACATTGAAAATGGATGATTTCTCTACTAATGTCTGTAAAACAAGCAGAATAGTGGGCAGAGAACCTCACAGCCAAATCAGATCATTCATTTTTTTGTCACTTTTGCTGGATCAGTTCCACAAAGACATTTATCACTGGGCATGAATAGGAATAATTTGGGACAAAATATGGCCCCCTACGTCTTTTGAATCAATCCCTTTTAAATCCCTTTGACTGAGCATGCAATGAACACAGTTTGGTTTCTAGCACCCAAAGTCCTGCATAAGGACTCTTAGGACTACACATGCAGCTGTGTCTTGCTAGAGATACCAATATCTAATACCACCTTTACAGTTCAGTGCAGGATTTAGGATGTAGTTGGCAAGCTGAAACACAGAGTGGGCTTTGTTTTGCTTATTTTTAGGGCAGGGAGTGTAAAGGAAGGATTGAGCCTTTGAATACTACTGAATCCAATATAACTTCTTGTGAGCCTGTTACCAGAATTTTCCTACTAAGTATTCTGGTTTTTTTTTCAAAACATTTCTCCTTGAACTTCTAATTAAACTAGAGCATTTGAGTTACAAGGACTACAGAACAGAAGATTTTAGAGAAGTGAGGAGACTGTAAGAGCTGTGGCATTCTTGGCAGTAGCTTTGATTCACATGCATCCTTTAGACAACACAATTAGCAGACAGCTTTATAAAAATAGCTTTGTCTCATGGAGTCTTAGCACAGATGCCCATTCAAGCTATTTCCTTGGCTCTGCTGCATCTCTTGTGTGGGTTGTAGCAAGTATTTGTGTCTCCTTCTTATATATCCAGCTGGCAAGAATGAGGTCAGTTCTTGAGGGCAAAACAGGATATAGAAAAATACTAATTCTTATTTGTGTTATACCACACACTACTTTTTTGAATAATAATTAAACAATTACGTCTCATTTTATGTTAATTATATATTGCAGCACAGCAGTAGGTAGGCATTAATTCACTGGAGGAATATATTTTATTTTGGATTCAGTTACATTAGAGTAAATGAAGAAATTATTTTCAAATGAACTGCAGTGAAGGGAAAATGCAAAGTATAAGAATGAATAAATATATAATACATCAATAGAGATGAGAAAACAAAGAAATCTTAAATCTTTGGGTCACCTAATCTCTTCTTCTGGACAACATAGGCTTGATCTGTTTTGATCTGTGTGCCCACACACTTTATACTGTTATACAATACACATGCACACACACACACACACACACACACACACACATATATATACCTATATATATCAAGTGACACAGCTTTCATATCCATACGTTAGAAGAAAAGCTATTGTGAAGTATTAGGAACTAGTTGATGTAATGATTGGCCATTCTCTGAAAAACACTATGCATGCCTCTTGATAAGTTATATCAAGACCATAATTTTCAATATTTATATATTTAATCATTAACATAACACGTACATCCTTGAGTTTAAAAATGTCACTTAAAAAGATGTGGTCATTATGTGCAAGACAGAATGGCCTTTAAAAATTAATCAGCTAAACTAAAACAGTTGGAATCTCTTGTATTGATGTATAAAATTTAGATTATACTTCAGTGAGTCATTCAGTATTTATGTAACTCGGTCATAATATTCAAAACTGTAAAAAGGTCAATAAATCAGATCTCCTGCCAGTCCATTCCTTCCTGTAATTGTGCATATTTCACAAACTGGACAAGGAACTGAACAGACTGGGAGAAACACCTATTATTTGCATAGTTTAGAAATAATTTTAAAGGGTGGTTTCTTAGTGCTGGAAAATGTACAACAAATTGCTATCAGACTTGAATTTCATCTTCTTAATCTCTGGATTTAATATCAGTACAAGTAGAGTGTTTTTATGTATTACAATATATGCTTGGAAGAAATAAGGAATTTTTCTAAATTCTGGAACATCTGCCACGTTTTTAGGACTTTTGTATAAATTAACGGATTATCTTGAGTTTTCAGCTAAAGTGCTTTTAACTAGTGTTTAAAGAGAATATTATTCTGTAAAATACATGTGAAGCCTTCCAATCTGAAATTTTTAAAAGCAACTAAAATTGATCAAAGCTGAAAATTCTGGCAAAAAGTCAGTAATTAGCTAATGCAAATGACTGGATCTTCTTGTGTTTATATACTTCATAAAATGAGCAAAAGTGTAAGAAATCTTGACTGATTTCAAGGATTAGTATGACATCTAATAGTGCCAATTAAGTCCCTACATGAAGCATTCAGTTCTCTGATATTAGATCAGGCATTTACTGGAGTGTGACTGGACATTAAATGTAACATTGCATGGTTGTTAATATTCACAGTGTAAATGTTAATAAAGAATTTTATCTGAGGGATGAAATATCTACTCCCCCTTTTCAGCTATCACTGAACTTCCCATCTGACTCTGAAATCTAACCTTTGACAGCAGGGGAGCATGAACAAATCTAGGTATGTTCTGACAACTGAAGGTTTTTGGAGGGAAAATGGTCCAGATGACAAATGGACCAGTTCTGAGGTTTTATTTTAGATATTCGATTGGGACATCAAAATGGACTTTTCAATGTTCTCTTTTTATAAGGAGTGATATTCAGAAAAGATTCTACTATTTAGGATTCACCCATTCTCACCAGTCTATTGCAGACCTGTGACATTTCTGAGCCTTGGGCTGTGTTTGTTCTCCCTTGTCACGCCTGCACAAGGCTCTGCATTTTCCTAAATTTTTATTCTTTGACATTAAGGTAAGTCAAAAGAACGAGACGATTCCGTCCATGTATCATGCATCACATCTGTCTCCAAAGTTGATAAAAGGGTCTCCAAAACCTCTCATTTGACATTTGTAGACCATACACGAGCACATGCCCATATAGAACAAGGTGACTTACACAGATCTTGTTACATCACAGTAAATGACTGCTGGTCATATATACACATGTTGAAAAACAGGATAATAAACAAAATCTAACATTGCAATGACATGCCATGGGAAGGGAAGACTAGTTATCCATGCTACCACCAAACCTTAAGTGGTACATGAGCCTAAGAAAGCAGCCCAGTGTGGCCTGGGTATGGTCCCAGCTTCCAAAGAGAAGGAGCGAAACAGCTCCATTGCAAAGATGTGCAGGGGAAGAAGGCTGGTACAGATGAAAGTTGGGCCCTGCCCTACAGCTATGAACCAAGGTAAACTTATAGCAACATTACAATGAAAATCTTTTAATCGCAAACAAGGATTGCAGTGTGATACCCGGACTTTTCAAGAGAAGCTCGGTGCCACAGGGAATCATAACCTTTGACACTGCTTGTTTTGGATTGCCTGCATACCTTTCTTTATATTGCCTCTGCTGCTTTATATATCAGACAGTTAAAAAGAAAAAGAAAAAAAAAAAGAAGTGCTCCGTTTTGTCCAGATAGCCCAGGGAAAATGACGACTCACGATACACAGCATCTGAAGATGAAAGAAGGTGATTACCTTGCAAGATCCTCTAGTTGGCCTCTAAAGTTGTCACTTACTGTCAATTTTTATTTGGAACTTGAAATTTATTCTACTGTTTTCACCTCTCTACAGTTACAAACACAATGATTTTATGATTAAACTTTTTTCTTTTTTGTTGTTTCTGATGGTAAATATATTAATTTAAATTGAAAAAAAATAGTGTTTGTACTACTTAGGCAGCAACTCTCAATACAGGAAACTAAATATGAATTAATGTTCCATAGGAGCCAAATTAAAGGTATGGAAAGTTTCCTTTTAACATTTAGTCATTGAGATAACAGAGATTGCTGTTAAAAGACAATATCTTCCTAATGAATGCCATATATTCCTAAGTTATTCTTACTCAATATACAGGAAGATATTCTTGCCTACAGACATCACTACATATTAATTATTAACAAGTGAATACTATAAAATGGTTGGCTGAAATATAAACCCAGTAAGTTTCAGTTAATGTTGATTGTTATGACCCAAGGCTTCCCACTGCTACTCATCCAGAAGTACTCTTCATCATTGTCACAATCACCAAACTATTTTTTTCTCCTGTTGGTCTTTCCATAGTCTTAGACAATTGACAATTATGAATTATGAAGGGTTTTTTTTTTACAGTCTGCACTCCTGCAACAAAACACTCCTTGAAAAAAAGTCAGACGATGATTAAACTCTTCCTATCTATTTTCCAACATCTGTATGAGGTTTGGTCCTATTTTGCAGATATCTTCAGTCTATTCTTATATTGCCTTTTTTAACCACTCTTTTAGCTTTTCAAGAAGAAATCTCATACATGATCAAAGCATCTCCATTTTCTGTGTCATGTTTGGTGCTACATGTATCTATGCAGTTGTCTCACATTCCCGTTTTAGCCAAACAAGAATGAAAACTAAGGAAAGGTCTCATACTTCCATGAAAACATACACTTATTTCCTTTTCTGAGACAAATATGTGCCAAAAGACACGTGCATCTTTGCAAATATATGTCCCACAGATCTTAAGGAAATAATCTTCCTTGCTCGTTTCTAAAGTATCAAGAGTTCCAGTTCAAGGTACTAGACATATTTTCGGTTCATAGAAGAAACAGTATATAAAAGTATTTCCTTTAAAAGGGAGGGAGCTTCAGGTAACACCACCTGACAGACCTCTTGCTCATGCTATGAGCTAATGGAGTTGAAAAGCAGCACATTATTCATGAACAAAGAAGTAACAGATCTCCACTCAAAGAGAGGAATTGAGGGGGATGGGAGAACAGGGTGAACAGAAGGGAGAAAAATACAAGAAAACACCTGTTCTCATTAATTCAATTACTAGTCAGCACAGAAAGAATAAAAAGCAGAATGAATATGCCTGAAACAAAATTCACCATGTGAAAAAAAGAGGAAATAATGCCATTCTAGTTGATGTAGCACAAGGTTTGAGAAGTTGGTGCACTCACAAATGAGAACTGCTATACTGCACTGAGCACGAAAGCAAAGATGGGTAATCGGAAGTGCTCACATTGCCACGTTCATGTTTGTGCACAATCTACTTTCATCAGTAGCTAAAGATCACATGTTTTTAAATACAGGGTCATAACTGAGCTTCTCTTGTAACAGAAAATTAAACATCTATTTCCTTTTTCCACTATGCACAGAATTCAGACATCTTCATTAGATGTGCAGGAAATGTCCACATCTTCATTTTGTAGAGCTACTGGACAGCATGCTAGATGAAAACATCAGCCATTTTACTAATAGACTATTTCTGTCAGAGGCTACAAACTCTCATCTTTTTTTCTTTATCTTTTTTTCTTCAGACTTTTAAGTATATGGTGCATAAAAATGATATAAAAAGTTACTAGGCATCACATGAAGCTAGATTAAAAAGTTTGTATAGTAAAAATATATATAAAAATATATTACATGGACCTTTCTGTAGGTGCAAAAAGGATAGCACATCTGCAGGCTATAACTGTCAGTTAAAAAAAAATCAAGGCTGTATAAATAAAAACAGGAACTTTTGTCCTGTATGTCCAAGTTTGACTTTGGATTTTGCTTCCGTTGTTGATTGAGCTGAGTATGAAGGAGCAAATTGCAAATTACACAGACTATTCAAGGATCCACAAGAGATTTCAGAGGAAAGAGTCAACTAAAAGAATTATATCAATATGAGGTACTTCCACAGGCTCCACTTGGCACTCCTGAAGCCTTCCCATCTGTCAGCACAGAGTCCCTGCACATCACTTAAAGACACAGTGCAAGCTTTTTAATATTACAAGGATATATCACTTAATCCCAACAGAAGATGGGGTTTGCTCTGTTATCTTATTTAAGGCTGGATGAGAAAAATAAAATATGTTCAGCTGGCCTCCAAAAGCATGCCTACAAAATATGGCATGAACTCCTTTCTGACAGATTAGCATGGATGTGTGTTTTCCTGTAATCTGTCATTTACGAGTATAAACCCATAATTAGCAAGCAAATGGCTATTTGTCACTGGAAAATATTTCTAGAGTTGGTGAAACCAAAATTCTGTGTTTATTGTGCCAAAGAGAAGTGCCCAAACTCTGCATTCAAATTTTGTAGTGCAAAACCATTTCTAAATAAATTGAGCATTTTTCAAAGGGGGATACTTCCAGTAAAGACTGTAGTTTTGCTGAGATCAAGCAGAATACCTACTTTATAATTCAGCGTTTCTTTTTTGTCTGTTTGTTTCTGGCAGCATTCCTATTGTCTTCCCAGACTGATGTCTCATTATTAAAATGAGTTATTCTTTTTGTAAGAAGATTTAATCACTACTTCTAACAATGTTAGCAGCCCTAAACCTGATTCAACATGATGTGCCAAGTTTAACCAACAGGGATAGTATCTGCATGGAGATCAGTATGGAATCTTCAGGTTTTTAAACTTGGATTTGAGAAAACACAGGAGAAATCATCTTTTCCCCTGTCATAAAGGTAGCTTTGTTAACTCTTGCTCTGGATTCGACGATTTATTTTTTTAAGCATTGCCTTTTTGTTTAAACATTATTTAAATATTAGGTAGATCTGTAGGTAGTTTAAGGAACGATCTGATAGCACATACTATCAGAGAGATTTGACCATTTGGAGTTCCCTGCTTGCTTGCCTGAGATGCAGCTCATCTTGCCAGACCTTGGAGATGTAATAACCGTGAAGTATGAGCTAGCCACAACGGCTGCCTCTGAAGTCGGTGAAGAACAACTGGCATGGAAAAAAAGACAGTCATTCCATTTTCCAATAAACTTTAAATAGTTGGGGAGAATCATTTGCTGGGACTGCAAGTTTCTCTGCATTTGTTTTTTTATGAAGTTAACTATTAGAAGTTAAAGGTCAGGTTTGATTATCCTTACATCCTCAGACACAAAAGATTAAATTAAAAAGATGTAGTTTGGTTAGTTCAGAGCTAGGAATTCTCTATATACATAGGGGTAATCACATCATGCAATAAGACTAGCTGTGATTTTAAATTGCAATTTTCAAGCCACTGCATTTCATAAAGGGAAGCTGTATGTGCTTGACTTGTACTGTAGTTGTTTTGTCTGACTAATTGAATAATATTAATAAATAAATGAAGCTACTGACATACAGAAATTATCTAGAGATGCCAAACTCCTGTAGGATATTTCCTGACATAAGCAGTAGCCTCTGAAGCGGAGAACTGGATCAGAGACTAGACTGGGAGCAGAGCAGGAACGTGAGGGCAATTTTGAAGGTCTCCAGCATCCTCACTCAAGAGCAAAACACACAGACAGGCTGTTGGCATGTCAGTGCTGATGAATTTGATATTCTGCCTATTTACTTTGAGGAACACCAGAAAGCAATGGGGTGAGAATAAGGAAAAAAGGGCATTGGGTCTGAGTTAGAAGAAGATCCTGAAAGAGCCCAGTACAAAACACGGACTGAAGTGCCTCAGCTTTGTTAGATGCTGCCTTTTTACTTCTAACATGTTATCATAAAGGGCCTAATTCTGTGCAAAACAGAATTACAACTCTCCTGAAGTAAAGTTGAAGACGTCATTACCTGCCTTCTGTATCATTTCTAAGCAACTTACTGCCTCATTACCAAGCTCAAAACCATAAATTTATTTGCACAAGGATGGAATGATTCTGCCCAATGTCAGGTGAAGGACATTTGCTTTCATTACTTTTCCCTTGTCTCTTGTATTATTCACGTATTTCCTCTTCTTTAAAGCCTCTGCTCTTGATTATTTATGTATGAACAATGCTGGCTGCACAGTTCAGAACATGACAACACCTGAGAAACCCCAAAGAAGCCAAACATTGCTATGTGTTATTTATAGGATTTCAGGTTTCTCTCTATTTCCTTCAATTTCTGAGATTTTATAATTAAGGAGAGAAAGAGTACTAGCACAAAATCAGATGGTGAAGGAAGCTCCTGAATTCTGTAGCTGACCTATTTATGCCAGAATGCCTCTTTAATCACTAAAACATTCATGTTGTAGGGGGTCAGAGGCTTCATGTATTAATGCACAAAGTCACTGGATTGAGCTGAATAATTTATTAATTGCTTTTGAGGATCACACAGAGGTTTTGTGCATTTTTTTGGAAAACTATTTAATGAATTAAAACAGTATATTTGAGTCATTTAAACTCAGTTTAAGGTTGAAAGGGCAAAAAGACAAATGATCCTGTCTATAATTTCAGTACTTACGAATTTGAACTTGCATTTTGAGTTTTACCTGGAGCATGGAATCCCTGTTTTAGCTGTTGTCCAACATCATACCTCTAGAGTGGAATTAGAGACATGAAATAGTCTAGGATAGACAGGCCTAGAGCCAAGAGCAGTGAGGGCCAGAGGAGCAGGATTCTGCCCATCACTCCAGCAATGTGTGAGAGATTGTGCAAGTCTCTCTCTGGACCTCCATGTTGTTATTTTGTTTGAGACTTTTGTGTGTGTGTGTTGTGAAAAAAGCTTCTGCATGTAGCGAGCTCCCCTCCCTAAGGCTGTGATGGAGACCATTGAGGAGAGGATCCGAGTCGAGTCGCTGACTTGGGTTCCTCATTAAGAGTGCCCATCAGCTGAATACTTCCCCTCATTCAATGACTTTTAAAGGAGACTTTCTTACAGAATAACTGTAATCCTTTAATGATTTCCATCTTGTGTTTACTAAGCAAATATGAGTTCAACTTTTTATTCATAGCCCTCTGAAGCTACTTTTTTTTTAGATAATGCACTTCTTATTTTTTATTTTAGATACTGCCATCAAAAATAGACAGAAGAATTTAAAATGTATATACAATATTATGATTGCTGGCAGGTTTGTTTAAATTAGAGGAACTTTATATTTTATAGCTATATGAGTAATTTAGAATTGTTTGGATTACGAAACTAAAGATAACATGGAAGTTGTAAAAAGATACAATAAAAGAAAGAGTCATTAAAACAGTTCCTTCCATTTGCATTAAAAATAGAACTTGCTACTAGTACTCAGGATTGTTTCAGGCTTCATTCCAGGAAAGATTTTGGAACCTTTCTGTTTCCTCATCTTTTAATTTTTTCTGATGATGTTTTAAGATTGTTTTTTGCAGAGATTATTCATTAAACATAAATTTTACTCCTATTCAGAAAGTATGTACCAGCAAGTCAAAACATTTGTTTATTTTTCTATTATGTTGAGTTGTTTGGTGCTTTGGGAAAAAAAAAATCTTTGTTCTATAAACTAATTGAAAACTGTCTGCACAATCCTCACTGTGAGTACAGGAATTTGCCATTGCGTTGTGTGGTTGCTCACTTCAGCCTTGTGGTATTGTTTCTTTCCTGTTTTGGATGTCTCCACCACAAAACAATGCATAAGGCCTTCAAGGATGAGCCCCAGCACGAAGCTTTGTGGTATCCTCTGACTAATTTAGAAGTGGCAGAGAAGTTCAAAACATTCCTGGAATGTTGCCACTTAGTTGGATAAAGAAGTGGTCCAAGAACTGGTAAGGAAAAATCTGATGGAGTGTGATGTAGAAGATCCTTAGTACTGCCTTCTTACCTCCATAAAATCATTTTCCTTCTGCTGTTGCACTTGCCCACCATGCCATATCCTCCAGCATCATGTGGCTGTTCAGCTGGATGCAAACACCAGGGGGAAGAAGCTCCTGAAAGCTGGAGGACCAAAACAGCCATTGAGGGTGCAATAACTTGGGGAGATGATTCCGAGGAATCGTCCAGTTTTCCTAGATGCCAGGGGACATGGGATAAAGCCCTCTTCACTCCCTACTTCTTGGCCAGTCCTGTAGTGGTTGACTCTCACGGCGGTTGATGCGAAAGGCATTTCATAAAGCTCATTGCAATGCAAGTAGAGAATACAGTTGGCCAAGAAGGAAGATCTTTTCTACTTACATTTCTGCCAGAAAATTTAATTCTACTCTTATCAGAGCAGATCAAACAGAGCAAGAAATGGACAATGTAATTGAAATGCCAGAGTCTCTCTCTCAGAGACAGACTTTTCTCTATTTGGAAGGGATTGGTCCTCTGATGTTTGGTCTAATTTTATTTGTGATGAATTACTTCTGCCAACACCACCCTTCAACTTCAATAGTTATTTTTCCATTTCGTTCTCTAATCTCCTAGATTAGATGTAGATTTAAAGATGTCTGTTATATTTCCTCTCAATCTTTATGTTGTTAAATTCAGTAATTCCTACTTTTTAAGTATCTTTTTGTATTAAAGGGACTAAATTCTCTTCTTCATTCTAGTAGCTCCTCTCTGATTATACATGGTTGAATTCCTTTTAGAACTGCAACTATTGTAGAAGAGCAATTGTCGGCTTTTTCTACCAAAGGTCTCAGTAGTAGCTTGTATGTGACGCAAGTACTTACCCTTCTACTAGAAATATCACGATTGATTCATGCCTATTCAACTGCATCACAAAGTATTGTAATCGCCATATGATTAAATAATCTCCCTCTTTCATTCCCAGTCCATAGCAGGAATCTGTTATGTCAGACTTTACCTTGTGTTTCTACCAATGAATTTATTCTGCTCTGACTCTATGACAGCATTCATTTCCTGCTTTCCAGACTTCTGGAAAGAAGTCTGTATCATTTATCAGCCCATTCTATTTTGTATGCCAAAATGATTAATGAAAATATTAAATAAGATCAGTCTTGAAACTAAGCCATGAGAGACATATCTGGCAGTTACTTCCTTGGTACTTTCCCTTGCAGCAGCCTTTGCCATCTCCCTTTGAGCCAGTTCACTATCTATTTCAGAATTCATCTGTTATCTCCATGTTCTCCATCTTAACTAATTGTTTTCCAGGTGACATAATGTCAAATTTTGAAAAGCAGATGAATGAGCTCTACTGCAATTCAATTGTTAAAAATCTTCTTTCTTCTTTTTCTTTTCTCAGGCAAATTCCTGTTGTCCAGGAAAGATACCATGTTATTACAGCACAATCCATCTTTAGTAAACTTACTTTGCATTTCATACTGTCTTCAGTGGGAGCAGCAAATGCAAAGTGAAAAATGGAATCTTCGTTAGAAAATATTGTGTTCTTTATTATTATACATTCTGTATTTTTCAGAAATAATGAAGATCACAAAGGTAAAAAGAAGGGAGCAAAAGAGTAATCTGCCATATGTAGACTGGACTGGACTAACATTTCGATTGAACATTGCAGGACTTCCCGTGCCACTACCTGGAACATGAGTGCCATAGGATGCACTGGCGCTGCCTATGCATGCCCATGCAATAGCTGCTTAACAGTTGTTCAGTCACAATAAGTAAATTAAGATCAATTGGCATTTTTAAAACAGAAATTAATTGTACACTTCAGTAGGATGACACTGATAAGATAAGTGACTGCTTCAGGCATTTAACTTCTCATCTCTATTTATAGTTATATAGCTGAGGACAGGGAAAAAAAGGAAGTGGGCGGGAGAGGAAATAAATCCCAAAAGAATCACTATTAATTGCTTCTCAGTGTACTGATTCACCATATTCTCTATCAGAAGACAGCTTTTGACTGTTTCATTTCATAGGATTCATTGCATCTAACTACCATTAGACACCTACACTACACACGTGCATCCAGTAACTGCTGCTCAGGGAGAGACCCAGGCACTGTTAGCACATGATTCCGCTGATCCATTTTTGATGCTTCCCCTGGAGCAAGAGGGATTGTGCCCCAGCTTCATTGTGCTCATGGACTAGCAGGGAGCCTGGGGTGATGAGCTCAGGTGCAGCACGACCTATTTAGATGTTTACATCTAGACAGGTGAGTCACGCTGCATATCTTTTGTTTCCTGATTTTCCCTTAATAAAGTGACTATATCACATGATCAAAGCCTGTTTTTTTCTTTTTTTTTTTTTGTCAGTCCTTCAATTGTGAGAGATGTCAGAATGACTGACAAGATATAGGAAATCATGATTACAAGAGAGCTAAAAGTGGCTTTGTATAAACAGATGCTGGAGTGAACATGAGAGAGCTTCAGTTGACAAATTCAGTTCAGGTTGCACAAGACTCTGTAAACATAGCATTTGTCCAAACTTATTCTGAACTCCAACTAACAGTGAAATCTCAGAAAGGTATCAACATGTACTAGCAATATCCTGGGAAACATTTCAGTTGTTTTGATTCAATCTGTAACCAGGATGGACAGAACAGAAAAGGACTGTTTTCTTAAAGCCCTTAAAACCTCTGCTGAGTGGAAATGAGCTGGATGCAGCCCTGGAGGGAGCAAGCAAGCTCATCTTGCCTGGGTACGTGGACAGCAGGTGCTGAGCGGTGGGTGCATGGACTGCAGGACACAAGCCTACACGGCTGCAGAGAAGAAAAATCCTCTTCACAAATAATTGGCACAGGTTCTCTCTGAGAGAAGGAAAACATTTTCTAATCATATTAACAAAGCACCAGATTTGCAGGGAATGAGTCATGAGGTCTCCAGCACTGAGGATGACACATACCTTTAGTGCTGCCTTGGGGAATGGAGAGGAAGGAATAAAAGGTGACTGGAATGTTTCTTCATTCTCTTGCCATCCTGAGAAAACAAAACCAGTCTTCTTTTTTTATATATATATTCATTTATGCATTATCTCTAGAGGAATGCAAACCACAGTATAAAGTGAAACCTGGAAGCAGTACAGCTCTTGAAGAGTGACTTTCTTTTTCTGCAAATGTGTGTGTGTGTATGTTCACAGTCCTGTGTGTGTGTGTTCACAGTCCTGCAGCTTAGGGCCTGCAAGTCTGGCTTCTGGTCTGGCCACTCCTCGAGTTGCTGACAGATTGACAGGGAAGGGAGACACACAGGGCTGGAAGTGCAGCAGGCACAGAGGACGGTCATTCCTGATAAAGGATTGAAGAGAGGAGCGTTAAGTCCCCATCCCCATCAGTAATGAAGGACACTGCCTTTAGTTCTTGCTTGCTCTGTGTCCCCTTGCAGCATGGCCTCCACCTCAGGCATGCTCTTTTAATGCAAACAGCCCCATTCCTTAGGATAGAGTAAATGCTCTTTCCTCTCTCTGCTGCACCTGAAAGTCTGTTTTCTAGATAGAGAAAGAGTGGAGGAGAAAAGAATATATTATTTTTAGATTTGAAATGATATATCATAGAATAAAATATATTAGTAAGTTGGACAAGTATAGCTCCAGTGAGCTCCTGAAGCTACACCACTTTATATTAGCTGAGGACCCAGCTTAGGCTGCCAAATACTTCTATGTACAGCACAAAATAGCCAGAAGAACTGTTCTCATAAGAAACACTGCAAAAACTGCATAAAATCGTGAAGACTTGCAAATCCATTTCCATCCAAAGTTAGAAATAGCACTATTGGCAGAATATGTTATATACCCTGCAAGGCTGGACAGACTTGTTGGTACCATTTTTATCTCTACTAACCTACTGCAAGAGTGTGAGGTGATTTATATAGTGCTGGTCTCCAAGACTCTGAGGTTAATGTATAAGTTCAGAATAAATATGTCAGTCTCTGCTTATGTCTATGAATGAGATTCCTCTGAAATCAATGGATTGGTTCAAAAAGGGAATCCCAAAGGGCAATATCCCAAAGGGAATACCATGAACCCTTAGCTGGTTACTGATTAGCTTCTCCCAGTTTACCTGAATTTGCAGGAAGGAACGAAATATGGCACAGAGCTATTAGACACACTCTGCTGGATGAGGGGCTGTCCGTCACCAGCGGCCAGCGTTAGTCCCGACTGGGATGCTGCATTTGCAATGCTGCATGTTGTAACCTTGCAGCTGAATTAAACTGCTATTTACTGAACTGCAAAAATGTTTGGTGAAGCTGCCAGTGGCAGAGTGGCACACTGCTCCACACCGAATCACCTAGACTCTTTCAAGCTCAGGAGAACTACTGAACTAGACATGAGACAAGAACTTTGCTTTAAAATGGTTGCAAATATGACATATCAATGTAAACCATAAAAAACTCTGGGAGAGAGGAAAGGGAAGTCTCTTACTTAACTGCAACTAGTACCCAGAATATTCCTGTTGATTATTTTATGTGGTCATGGTACTAATCAGGGGTAGGAACTATTTTTGCTTTTTGAAGAAAATTACTACTTTTAAAAATACAGTGATATGCAGCAATAAATAAGCTCTTTCTTCATCCTAAAAGCATTTAATGTAAAATCACCCCTCATAAACTAGCGTGATATACCTTGATGTTCATAGGATCTGTATAAATGGACTGTAGCGCACTGCAGCATTCTTCTAAAATTCTTTTCTTCTTGATTTAAGTAAGAAGATGGAGTACCAGAATGGCATACAGTGAATGAATGGTCTTGATCATAAAGTAGTTATTTCCCTTGATGCCACTCTTAAATACACTACAGGTATTTCTGTTTTATTCTGTGTCAACTTTTATTATTATTGCATCCCTCATCCACGGTATAATTTTAGACAGAAAAAATTGCTGCAGAAGATATTTGCTAAAAAGTTTTTGTCTTATGGCCTTTTCAGTAATAGACGAAGAGCCGTCAATAGCAGCTGGAATAAAGTCAGAGGTCTGGAGCTCAGTATTAGCCAGATCTGATAGCAGCATGGCTGAGAGAAAGGGCAAGTCCTCATGACTCAGAGTTTCCACTCCAAGTCAAGCTCCTCTTAATAAAATCCTCAGAATCCACTCGCTATAGCCTTTCGTGTAAGAAATATGCTTATAAAAACCTCTGACTTTGAGGTCTGCTTTCTGTGACTAAATCATATTATTTATATATGTTTCATCCGCTGAAGAAAAGCTGACTTTAGTGAGGACTTGGTGAGTGCACTGATGGACAGACTTTGACCTACTGGCTTAAGAAAAAAGCAAAAGATATAGGACTTGTAGATTCAAGTCCATATTCCTCCCTGACAAACTGAAAGGAATGAGATCATTGCCTCATGAAGAACAGTAAAAACTTTGCCTGCAAGACCTATAAATCAGAATGCCCGTAAGAACATGCCTTCTACTGAGGAGCCACTTTGTAGTAGTCTAGCAATCAGTCACGTGGGATCTGGTAGCTGGACAGGTCGGGAGAGATGTGTCCTCACTCTCATGCTTTTCCTTGCAGACAGACAAAGACACTTATTAATAAGAATCAGTAGGATTGCAAAGTCAAGCATCAAGAAGATGGGAAATGTGAATATTTGGGGTGTCTGATGCACCTGCCCTTGCAGGCCTGGGACATGGCTGCAAAAGAAGAGCTTGGCTTTCTGAAAGCTTTTCTGGGGATGTTTGTGGGCAAGCTGCAAGTTGGTTGGATGGCGGAAGGTGTTGTGACCTTCTGTGTCATCAAGACACGGGAAATGTTTCCTGGATTCGATGAGGATCTACAGGATGTTTTCAATCTGTAGTTTGCATTTGCCATGCTCTTCATGCTCTTCATTACAGAAATCAGAAAGAGTAACTCTTTTCATCTTTAAAATGCTACCATAATGGTAGCAATCATAAGACATGCACACCAACATTTTGTGGGGAAATGTGTCGTTTTCATGAGATAACTGATATGGGTAGCAAAATAGATTTTCTTTTCAGAGATGTAAATATTTGGTATCTGAAACAGGAGCAACAGAAAGAAAGTGCAGCTGTAGACCTAGTGGGTGGAAAAGGAGCAGAATGATTTCACTGTTAAAGACACTGATGACAAATATTTTAATAGGGGGCCAGATTAATGTCACATGGAGCAGTGTAAACTCAGGCACTATTTTCTTTTTTTTAGTGTTGAATTCTTGACCTTATAAAACACTTTATCCCTTATTCAAGCACATTTTTGAATTCAGCTCAGGTTATAATGACTGAAAGCTGGTGACACTCTGCTGACATCCATCCAGTTCTGTTGGATGTACAAAAACTAACCACAACAAAATTAACTTTTCTATCCAAGAGGAATAGAATAGTCCCAAAGAGCAGCTGGGACTGCAGACAGTTCTCACCTCCCATCTGAAAGACAGACCTTTCTGATGAAGATCAAAAAGTTTTAAGTGAAGAAAATATAAGAGTAGTTATTGCCCTTACTCTCCAGAGAAATAAAGCATATTTTCTAATATTATTCTCCCAGCAATTTTCTGAAGCTAATTTAATAATACTTCATTGCAGAGGAAGTTCAAGTATCAGGAAGAAAGGCAAGGGAAGAGAGGACTCTAAATATTTTCATTGTAAAGTCCCAAAAGTCTAAGCCCACACAAGAGCTGGGATTTACTAACCGTATAGCCAAGTTCAGGTGGATCAGACATTTTGCAGCTCCCTTATTGAATGGTTTACAGAGGAAGACACTCCAGCTATTCTACATTTCATAGAAATGAAATGTAGGTAAGCCAAATTTAAAAGAGAGGAGAGGAGAGGAGAGGAGAGGAGAGGAGAGGAGAGGAGAGGAGAGGAGAGGAGAGGAGAGGAGAGGAG